>MU968420.1:872972-1235763 GCA_034641835.2 Pinus albicaulis | reverse complement strand
AGGATAATTATATTTATCATTCTTTTTAATTAGAGTGATAAAAGTACCATTGAGGTTGTCATGTTTAAGTCTCTAGGATTATTCAACTAAAGGATGCACTTTCTCTTTCATGAATGGTCAACTAGCTTTAAATAAATATGAAGTAAACAAATTTATGCCTAGTGCATTGGTACTAGGCATGCATAGCCTTCATCACCTCCTCAACTTTGGAAATTGTAATCTCCTGCATTAAACAAGTGTCCTTATCATGGCTTACGAGTTGGAGGGTATGAGATGTGAAGTGACTCATATATTATTCTGTATCTCATCTGGTCTCATTAATCATTTCCTAGTAGTATGAGACTACATATTCTTACTGGTCCCCCTGTTGATGAAGTATTTGACCTTCCCTTGTTATGAGAGAGAAAAAATTAATATGGTAGTGATGCTTTATCACAGCCTTACAAAAAAAGACATTCTTTCTCTCCTCCTCCCTTAGCCATTGGATTCTTGATTTCTATATCTACATGGTTTCCTCTGGTTAAAGTCATTTCTCCATTGTGTGGACAAATTTCCCCTCTTCTAAGATCAATTATTTAGATTAGTCATCTTAAATTATTTTTTTATGAATCTCTTCTATGCATTCCACAAGTGTGACTTATTGGAGAGAATATTCCCAAACTCCTATTTATTTTAATATTTTGTTCTAGCTTTCATCTCCTTCAACATCAACTAAAAATTATTCACATGATTTCTACCTTGAGTGGTGATCTCCTTCAACCATATTCCCACTTTATATAGAAAATTCAGGTTCTAGAGCTAAAATATTTCAAGCTGAAAATGTCATTTTCTTGAAGTTGTTTCTAGGTCCACCACCACTCATATGGGGCAATGGTTGGACCCTAAACATGGAAGAGTGGCTACATCTACAAACATGTCTCTCCCTAGTAATTTTTGAGAAAGCAGAAACTAATGTACTCTATTTTCTACTTGATGTTGCCCTCCTTTATGATTATTCCAAATAAAAGAACCGTTACTTGTATAAATATGTGTAACCCTCATATATTCTAGAGTATCCCAGAAACTATGTGGTTATGGGTCCAGATGAAGAACTCCACCATTTTTTAGATTAAAAATTTTGATGAGGTTGAAGTTCCCTTTCACTATTCAAAGGTACTCATCGTGTATATTTATAATTTCTTGCAAGATAGAAAGGTTTTTTTTCCAAATAGGATCACTAGTACATATAATATTGTGAGACCAATTTTATCCTTCACCCCTACATATTGGAATTTCCTAGATAAAATGGGATAGCATGCTACTCAATGATAGAAGACAATTTCCTTAGGGTTCTACGCTACTGCAAGCCTTCCTACAGATCCTTTAGCCTCCAAAATCATCAATTCACAACTTGTATAATATTGATCCCAAATATTCATGATTTCTTTAATAGAAAATTTTATTTCCTATAATATGAGTATCTCAATATTTTTCTATGATCTTTGATCTCATAGGTATTGTAACATACCCCCATAACCTCGCAAGAAAATGCATGGAGTTAGGAATTTTTTTCAACATTTACGAATGTGTAACCTTATAACTTACTTTATATATTTCCGCATTAACCATTTAAATACCCATCATCATCACTTAGAGAAATATTTAGAGAAAATCATAGTGAGTTACACAACCATTAATTGTCCTTGTTGTAGCATATTAACTTAAATTTCCTGCTATAACTATGCATCAATCCCATAATCATTTTAAATCAATTAGTAAATCACCTAATTGATAATATAAAAATCACATCATGAAAGAAATTAACATCATAAAAATGACACAATGAATAATCACATCATTAGAAACTGATATACCGTGGAAATCCCATAGGGTGAAAACCAGAAAACGTTTAATTTTATTATTAAACGCTCGTGAGGGTTGTCACCCCTCACTCAATGGTTGTAAGGGAGTCCATCCCTTGACCATTGTCATAAAAAATACATAGAAAAATAATCTTAAATGAAACATAACTAGCTACAAGCTATTACAATCATCATGATACCATTTACCCACGAATCATCAGTCTCTGCCTTTGTAGTCAGACCGTTTCCTTTAGTGGATCATCGTGCAATTGCAACTATTAAACCTGCATGGACTAAAAACTCTTTATATTCCACAATGTTAAACTTGAAAAATCATTTTCTCAAGTCATCCTTCTTTCCTTCCATTGTTGTCATTAGCACACTTGATGTCATGATTAGATAAAATATAAATAAACCAATAATCAATCTCTATTTGTGACACTTCAACAAATATTTGTATGCATGTATAAACATAACCACATAGACATTAGTTTCCTTATTTAACATCATTTCACATGCATTAGTAAGAAATAAATCACTATCAAGCATCCTCTTTCTAACAAACAATAACAAAATCTTGTATGTACTTTCATATTATTTCCAAAAGAAAGCTAACATACTATATAATAATATTGTGCATGCAAATGCATAACAATATTTCAAGATAACTATCCCAACAAGCAATTTCTCTTTTTTCCTACTCTTATGTTTTCTTTTCAAAATGGATTAATGCAATAGATGTTATACTTATGCATGTGAATACATGTTCTTTTCCAAAAACATATTTTCCACCCAAGATCTATTCATAATGGTTATTATGTATAACAATGCCAACTCTATTTCAAACAAATTTGACATACAAGTTATAATTTTGTGGATGCAATAACATATCTTGTTCTTCCTGCATGTAAAACATATATTTCCTTCCAAAGGAAACCAAATAAATAGTTCATGGAAAAATAGACTCATTTATTTTCCAAGGGTCAAACGCATACCACTTATTATTTCATGCATGCAAAGTGACATTTCCCTCTCATCCGAAAGATATAACCAATAACTATGCATAATATTCTCCCAAGATAAAACTAATACAATATCTAATCCCTTTAGGTTTGCAAAATACATATTAATTTTGCCAAAAGAGGGCTAACACAATAAATATTATGTGATTTCATCTTCGTTTTCTCTAGAAATCTAATACTCAAAACTATATTTTTCGCATGCATACAAGCATATATGTTTCTCTAAATAATATTACATAATAAAGCATGTGATTACCTTTTTTCCTCTCCAAGAATGTAATCCAATAATGCATACAAAGATACACTTTTCTCTTCTATTCACTTTGAAGAGTTTTAACACAATAATTATTTCCTTGCATACAATTATGTAATGTTTCGAATGGGAAAAAAATAGGCTCAGTAGGGAATATCTTAAGATATTCCACTATGGAATCACAAAAATATGGAATTACAACAATATATCTAAACTAGAGATAGACTGGTAGGGCATTTACTGGATGCATCACCTTCACAAGGAAGGGTGAAATCCAGAGGCTTCCTGGCCTGTTCCAGACTCTATCTATAGAAGAATGGTGAAACACAACAAGTGTGGGAGTGACACACTCCTCTTAGATTTTTTTTCTCTTAGGAACCTTCGATCTACAGATCTAATAAATGGATCCAAAAGAGAAGCAAAAACCAACCAAGGAAGAAGCGGAAAATTCCACTCTCAGGAAAATTTGCAATAGGCTTAAAGAGGACACTGTATAAGCAAGCTAGTGTGAAAATAACACAGACCAGGGCTGGGTTCCATTATTTTAGGATGTGTGGGACTTCCAAGTAGAGTTTCAGCAAAATGAAATTATTTTAGAGGGTTGAAACAGATCTCCCACAATCAACACTAGCTGAAAATTAGCTAAAGGAGAGAGCTGGTAAATAGAGAAACCCTCCTTCAGGAATTGCGCAGTTTCTGCTGGAAGACACTGGAAATCAGCCATTAGACTCATGTTACATTATGGCATCAAGAAATCATATCTATAATCAATTTCCCTTGTAGAAGCATTGGATTTACTTGAATCAAGAGCAAGAATCCTTCAGAAATAATAGCAGAAACAAATAGAAAAGTTGCAGAAAGACTTGACAGCATTTTATATGAGGAGCTTCAGCTGCTATAGGTTAATATTTAGATATACAACTGATATATGGCTGAAACATCAGATCCATACTAGATCTTGAACTACTGAGCCTTCGTAACAAGATCCCCTTGGGGTTTTATCAAAATAATGCATAAATAAGTGTAGATCTAGCTTTTAATACACTGAATTTTTTATTGCAAATAAATTCAATAATTATAGAATCATGGCCCATATGCAAACAAAAATATTTTCAAAGAATACGGTTACTTATCTCTTGATGCATGCTTGGAATACTCTCTTCCTCTTCCTTGGCTCCATTCTCAATGTATTCTCCCATTCCCCTCTTCTATTTCCTTCATAGGCTTATAATAAATAGAATTAATAAAATGAAATACCTTTTATAAATCATAAAAGCATTCCAAATTTTTTCTAAATCATAAAATAATTCCAGCTTTTCTAAATCATAAAAGCATTCCGGCTTTTCTAAATCATAAAAGCACTCCATAAAGCTTCCATAAATCTGATTTTTCCTAAATCAGAAAAGAAATCCATAAATCTCTCATGATTTTATTTTTAAAGTTTGATTTTCTTTTTCCTTATGAGAAAAATATCACTTATCCATACTTTTTCCGTAACTATTACTCATTATTTCTAAAACTCATAAAATATACCAACTTGGAAATATAATTTGTTTCCATAGAAGAATATAAATTCTTATAAATAAAATAATTAAGAAATAATTCTTCCAATATTCTTATAATAATATTATTCATGTAATATCAATATAAGAATAAATATTATTTAATTATTTAACAACCCTCATTTTATGAGAGTTTTTATGGTGGCTTAAGCTAGGGATATTACAAACTCCCTCCCTTAAAGAGAACATCGTCCTTGATGTTCTTCTCTTGTTGGAACATTAACCTTTAATTTTCATTACCAATTTTTTTAGGCAATGTAAAAGAATACTTAAATCATCATAATTCCACCAAAAACTCAAGGTCAACTTAGCCCTTTAATCATCAAAAGGATAATAAAAACTCTATCAAGTGCATGTTGTATTTTATTTAGGAGTTAGACTAGTATTTCTCTCCCACTAATGTTTTTTGCAAATTACTGTCTTTCTCTCCCACAATAATCTCAATCAAATTCAAAATCATGGTATTTATCTCCAACCATTTCCTTTGCAAATTACTGTCTTTCTCTCCCACAGTAATTTCATTCAAATTCAAACTCATGGTATTTATCTCCAACCATTTCATTTTCAAATTAATATCTTTCTCTTCCACAGCAATTTCATTCAAATTCAAACTCATGGAATTAATCTCCAGCCATTTTCCTCTAGCGTGTTAGGAATTTAAAGTTCAATAACTCATTATTTTATCTAACATGTGTTATTTTAGTCACCTATATATTTCAATTAATTTCCTCTATGAATGCATATAGATAACTCATATCTAACATGTTCATTTCTCATAAAAACCTACAAACAAAACCTATTTCATCAAAAATTTTGTTAAGATAATTTTATATATCATGCATGCAAAACAATAACACATGCAACAACTTTGAGACATGAAATTTACAGTCTATTGTAACATCCAACATCTTTGGATAATTTTGAGCATAGAGATAAGTTCATCTAACCATAGTTAATTTCTGGAAATTATTGAGGAACCGAGCATATTCCACCCAACCGTGCACTATATCCAATAGTTACCCACCGAGCTAAGATCTGCTTGCCACTAGAATCAACAACCTCATTGATTCCTTGGTGCTTTCCTCCCAGCAGATTTTTAGCAGCGCCCTGCTTTAAGGTCTGCCAACCTTTTTGCCTAGGCCTTTTTGTTTTATATTTTTCGAAAAACATACTCTTCTTTTTCTTTAAAGCATGCATTTCTCTCCCGCTATGCTTTATTTTACCCCACTTATTATTTATCTCCAACTAAGTCATTAACATAATATTTCTCTCCCATTATGTTAATATTTTCCACTTTCTTATTTTCTCCTAGGGATTTTTAGGAGACTTTTAGGGAAGGTCCAAGTTGAACTTAATGACCAATAGCATTTCATAAGCTAGCAAGAAATCTTCTAAAACTCTAGAGTTATTTCCCGAATACCCCAACCAATGTATTCATTATCTCAATAATAAAATAAAATATTACATCATCACATTAGCCTCATCATGGCATACATAGCCATTGAATCCAATAAAAATTCAATGTATAAAAATAGGAAATGTCTAAAAATCCAATGTAATTTACATAATTTTCCATTTTCATATTATTATTAAGGCAAAGGAACATTTATGTACACCATGCATCTATACTTGACCCTCAACATGGGTCCCACAATTTGTCAAAGTACATTTTCAATAGTTCATCACATGTAATATAGGTGGTATACATTCCAAATTCCCACATAATAATAATCATGTAACTTAGAAAAAGGACATTAACATATCTTGCATACCATAGCATTATACTTTATTTAAGGTCTCACCTTAGCAACCATCAATATTGTAGACAACTAACAGTCACATTGAACACTAGAACACAAAATGTGATTTTTTCTTTCCTTACCATTATCTTGCAGCCATGTAAACAACAACCATTGAGGAATTTTGGGAAAATAATTTCCAATCATGCAACCTACAACCACTGTAGAATTTTATCAAATAGTGTGCAAGCATGCAATCTACAACCAATTCGACATTCCAACAAATATTTTGCAAGCATGCAATCTACATCCATCTTGGAATTATAACAACAATTTGCAAGCATTAAGTCTATGGTCAATGAGACATTCTACCAAATATTTGGCAAGCATAAAATCTAGCGCCATTGACGGACTAGTTAGCAGACATGAAATAAATTTCCATAAATATATTTAAACTATCAGAGAGATAGTTAAACTAGAATTTATAGTATAACATGAATCATATTCATATCATTGTTGTGGAGGTAAATCCCCTCTGCGGACAGAGGCAATCCCTACTAGCCCAGACCAGGTCTAGCAACAATTGTCAAACGCTATAGCATAAGTTCCTAGTTGCGAATAAACCAAATAGCGATGAAGGCCTACCTGGAATCCAACGTTGTCGTTCGTAGAAGAGGTAGCTCCCGTTCCTTAGCTCCATCAGATCACGATCCTCACGATCTCTGTGATCGGACACCTGCACACGTAAGAAACAAAACAAACACAAGCATAAAATCCAGTATACGCAACTATATGTCAGTCAGAAAGGAAATAACTCATCATCATAATCAATAACAAGAGTGGAACCATAACCAATATTCATTCATTATTAATCAATCAAAGGAGAGTATAAAACAAGTTCTGACGCTGAATTCTCCTTCGGAGGGTCGCCAATGGAACACGTTTCACAAAAGCCTGCCAGGGATGGGACAAGCCTCTCTCTCCGGATGTCTCCACAATAGTCTCCTTGCTTGAATTTGGCCTTAAGGGAATGATCAAGGATCTTGCAGCATACGGCTCTGATAGCTCTTGGGAACTTGGAGATTAGCTTGCAAAGGGGATGAGCAAGCTTTTATAGATGGAGGAAGGGGAGTTGGGATCCCTATAATTGTGGGATTGGCCCTATCCTCAAGGAAGCTTCCATGAGAGGTGGAAAACCACTTCCCTTACATGTAAATCCAGAGCCAAACCTCCCAACTCAAGATAGATATCAGTTTATGAATTGTTTAGGACAAAACTTCAGCCATTTATTTAAAAAAAAAAACTCCTTTAAATGGCTGGCGCGAGTGCGACTCTGGGATAGAGCGCCAATTGATGCACCCTCTTTGAAGGATTTTCCCCATTGGCGCAGGTACTAAACTGGCTGCATGCGCCAATGCAAAAAGGGGTGTTTTTTGGGTTTTCCACAAGGATATGTCTTCAGGGAAATTAAATCTCATGTTTAGAGGGATGTGATGAAAGTGGTTTCAAGCCATGTCACTGCTCACAGGTCACAGAATGAGCCCTCTAATGTGCGGGACGAGGAATGGCAGGGATGGTGACAAATTTCTGCGTAACAGATGCCCCCTAAAGCATGAGGCCTAAGAGAGAGAGAGGGGTGAAATTCTTTACGAGAACGTGTCCAACTGAAAACTCCGCTGTCGAAAAACCTTCGTGGAGAAATACAACTGATATCTCAAATACATGATATATATGTGGTATGTGCGCAACCATCCATAACAGAGTATACAATAATCTAGATCCAAGGCATGGACGCAGCCATCCAGTGAGAATCGATAAATAGACTCAGGTATGGTCGCAGCCATCCAGTAAGTGAGTCATGTAAATAATCATAATAATCCACAAAATCGCAGCCTGGATTCCAACAGACAAAATCCAGGGTCTTGCGCTCCATCTCGACCCGAACAAAGTACAAGTTCAAGCATGCGAATATGTGAGCTGAAGTCGAACATGCAAGAACATCATATGATTACCAGCCAGTGATGAAAGCTATTAACAGATGCGAGAGGTACCACCAATGACGACAATGGCCCTCAAGGTACTGTAGGTACAATCTATGGCATGCAAATCAATGAGGTCGCGTCGAACACCCATAGAATCACTCGATTGAAGGCCAATGATGGAAACCTCACGTCGAACATGAAGAACCTGCCATTGAGGCATAGGCTCTAAGGTACCAGAAGGGAGTCTCTAGATCAGCTTCCTGGATAATGAGTTCAAGTCGACAAGAAGTGACCTTGATCGAAGGTGGGCCATAGTGTTTCCCACATCATCAACACGAGACAGAGGAACATAATTTCTTTATGAATCAGGATCAGATGAGAATCAGAGGGAGGCTGATACTTGCAGAGGTCAACTTCTCTTGAACATATCGGTGGCACGATAGTGGATTTGGCAGCATTTGACATCAACAGATTAGAGGTCATGGTGACGAGGCAAAGAGCAGATGAGAGGTCAAAAGGGATCACCCAAACCCACGGAGGCAAGTGAAGAAACGAGATGAGATATCCCCAACCCGACACGAATGCAGACAAGTGCCATGTTCAAGAGCGACATACTGCCGACATGACAATGATATTAGTTCCATTTTCCCCATCATTTCTGGTGAGTACCTCTTTATTTTTACACAAGCATGAAGAGGATACCATATGCTTGCTATATAAGCCCATCCTAGTACATTTTACGAGCCCTAGGAAGGAGAGACTCAAGTAACGTCATTACGACTGAATCCAATGTCATCAGGGTTTAACGAGTCTGATAAAGGAAGAACTCGGCATCTTTTCATGTTTAGAGAGTTTGAAAAGACAACATAAAAGTAAAATCCAAAGGTCCCTTTTCGTAAATAGTTTCTCAGATCCGAAAATGTAGAAAACTATGTCTGAGAAAACCTCCTAGTCGCGATAGGCTAGGGTATTCCTTTTTCGTAAATAATCTATCCCAGCCCGAAAAAGGGGTAAACGTATATTGCGTAGATGTTGTTTCGCAACCACTTCAACGAGATCGAAACAACAAGGGTCTCGACAATCTTTTCATGTTTAGAGAGTCAGAAAAGAGCTGAAAGATGACTCCAAAATGATTTTTTCATGTATTTACCGAGTCCAAAAAAGTATAAAATACAACTCGTTTCACCATTTAAGTTGTGTAAAAACCTATTGCTGCACATAAAGGCAGGTGTAAAATCCATTTTCGATGAAATATATTAAAATATTAATAAAAATGACTTTTAAAACCTAATTAGAGTTCAAAAATTTATAAATAAGTCTCAAATGGTAAAAAAAAAATACTTTACTATTTACCTCATTGGAGAGCAACAGTGGTCCATTTGGTGTGCAAACTTCTGATGGCGATTACGACTGATCCGGGCTACCATTCAGATCCCCGTTTGTTCCAGGTAAGAGGCACTTCCTTGTACTCCATTTTGATCCATTTTTTAAAGGTTTCCATTACACATTAGACTTATGTGAAGAATTTTTGAAATTCTAGGGCTCCACCCATTGGCGCAGGTATCAAGCATGGACCTGTGCCAATGGCCTTTTACATACAAAGGGGCTGCGCCAAATGGCACGACTGTCAGGGAAATAGTCGTGCCAATGGAGGAACCCATTTTTTTGCCTAAAATTTCTGAATTGTAAGTGATTTAAATAAATTTTTTGAGCATGACAGAGATCTAATCGAGGTTTTTCATCATGTTGATGCAGGTTACTCAAGCATAATGGCGATCGAGTGGAAAGAGAGGGAGCATGGGGAAGAGGATGAACTGGTAATAGAAAATGAAGCCTGTATGAATGCACTGAAGAACTGTGGACTCAAAAAGTTCTTCCTGACGCCCTGCTTACGGGCTCAACCAGAGCTGCTACAATACTTGGTCAGTATTTGAGACGAAAATGAAGTGTTCAAGCTTTGAGACCAAGTGTTGGAACTTGAGGTGTCTGACGTATACTTCATAACCGGACTGTCGCACAAAGGCCCAGTGCCCATATTGACAGGCAACAGACCATCTGATGAAAAGATGGAGCAAGTGATGGCGAGAGTGTGCCTAGGGGCACGACTGGGATCGGGAAGCAGGAAGGCGGATATCCACACTGTCCGCGATCTGGAACTGAGAGTAGTGCTACACACCATCACGCGGGCTGCGGGGTCACAGGCACCACATGAAGCGACCAAGGCCCAACTCCTCCTAGCGCCTGAGTGTATGAGTCCAACACTGTTTGATTGGGCTACTGCAGTGACCATAAATATGAAGAGGCAGCTCACAAAATGCAAGCAAGTCAAACTGAAGCAGTTTGGCTACAGTTTCATTCTGGTATCGTTCATTCTAGAATGACTACCTATATTTCAGGGCCAAGGGGCCATTGTTGCTGAGATGGTACCACGAGAGCCAAGGATGGCTCACTGGGCAGCACTGATGCCTAGGTCAGGAGGAGGCCAACAGATGTCCTGGAGGCCAGAGTTTTTTGGGTGGTTACAGCGTCAGTTGATTGTGGTCGAGGATTGGCCTTATGCCAGGACCGATTTCACTGGAGACCTAGATCTCCCACTGTTAGAGGGGGATGACTGGGACGAGGAGCTGGGTATGATCTCTTTTTGATTTTTATGTTTTATGATTTTTTGGTAATACATGTCCGTTTTAATCAACAGTTATATGTGTATGCAGATGTCGGCCCAGAGAGACCAGCCGATATATCTCCTATTGCACGGAGAACTCAGCCCACAACTGACCCTCAGGCGGAGGGTGCTAAGGGAGGAGAGTTGATCCAGAACCTTGAGGGGATTGCCTGGGGGATCCCAAACTACGCCTGGCTAGCAGATGTCTCGATGGCATACCGGAGCCATACGGTGGGAGTGCCTAGTCACCTCCACTATCTTTTGAGACGCTTAGTGTGCGCGATAGCATGCTACCACGAGCACCATGCAGAGTAGACACCTAGGGCTTATCTCATGCATATTTTTTGATATGTCATCTCCGGATGTATCAATATGAACATGTATATTTTTTTATTTTATGTGACACACGCTATGTAAACATTTCGATATATATATATATATATACATATCTATTTCTAGATGGATCTTTCTTTTTACATGTGATGATGTTTTTATATGCCATGCAAATATCTAATACAATGTTATCTAATGTATCAGTTGCATAACAAATGACCCAAATAAAGAAGTTCACAAAATGCATCTAATCACACATTTTATTTTTATGCAAACTTAAAACATAAACTATGCTTGAAATGAGGAAAACAGGCATGCCCCCTAGCATGGTGTCTCAATTCGAGGTACATGCCCCCCCAAGCTTCAGTCCATAGGAAATGGAGTGAAGGTTGGACACTCGAGAGATTTGATGTAAATCTAACAAAACTTGAATGGAACAGGCTCGTGTTTCATTATTTTAACGAGGTTGAAACACTTAAAGAACTATCCTCGTAGCAGCTTGTTTCATTGTTTTAGGAGCTTGACACAAGTGGGAGAACTATGCTCCGATGAGCTCAACGGAGGAGGCTCAGGAGGGGGATAACTAGATACAGCATGTATGTTCTCAAATATCCTCAGTTTAATGGAGATTTTGAATGGCATGGTTTGAGTGATGTTGCTTAGGTTCCCTTTCGAAAGAACCTCGTGCATCAATATGGGCGTTTGGAGAGGTGGAGTAGGAACCAAAGATGCAAAACACTCTAGACAATCTGACATTGCCCCCAGGCTGGGCATGAAATAGGAACGATGATGTCCATCGCTCCAAGGCAGCTCCTCAAGAGACATTGTTTCAACAATGGCTTCATCAGAAGGAAAAGTCTCTTTAAGAGGATCAGGCGAGTCGGCCTCACCGAGCCAAGGGGATTGAGAATAGACGTCTAAAGCCATGCTCGAAGGAGCATGTTGGAGAGGGGGAGGATCGGATGTGGTGATGATTTCACAGTAGTTAATCTCTACTTGAGTTAAGGCCATCGATTCTCCAAAATGAGGCACCTGTTCAGGCGAAGGGATGATCCATGGGTCGTCAAACCTAGAGATCATGTTAACTTGAATGGTGTGAGGTGGTGGTGTGGGAAAGATACCCATGAGAGTGGGGTCTTTGAAGAGACCGGGCCCTACGCTGTCAGGGGGATTAGGGATCTTATCCACGTAATGAACGTTGTTCTCAGAGGAGGAGGTGAAGAAAGACAACTGATCCACAGTAACAATTTTTCCCTCATGAGGGAACTTGAGAAGTCGAAAGAGGGTGGACGGCATGCATAGCATGGTGTGAGTCCAACTGTGGCCGAGAAGAAGATTGTAGTTAAGTTTAGCATCAACCACTTCTACTTCTACATTGACTGTCTTCCCCTGTAACGTTATCAGAAAACTCTCGAGAACACCCAGGGGTTTCGATTCCCGACCATCGAATGCTTCCAAAGCATTAGGGGATGATGAAAGAGCTAGAGAGCCAATGGCCTTCCAGCACGCGGATGACATGACACAGGTGGAAGCACCTTCATCCACAACGGCCCTATGGATGTTAAGACCGTTGATCCCGACTTGAATAATAAGAGCGATTTGATGTGGAAGCCGGGGAGTAAAATTTTCCAAGTCGAAGCTGAGAAGACTTGAATTGGCGGGATCAATTCCACTGATGGTAGACAACAAAGCCTTGTGTTGCGAAGGGAAACTTTGAAGAACTTCCAATGCAGACATAGCAGAAGGCACCTGTGCCAAATCCTCAACAATATTGTAGTGTTGAGTGGCACGAGCATTAGGGTTGTAGTAAGATATTTGAAAAACACCTTTAGAAGGTGGCTTCACAATAGGTTCAGTTGTAGGCCTCTCAATTTCTAACGGACCAGAGATAGGTGGGGGAGGTGGGCCATCCACAACTTCCTTACCAGCTGCTTGACGCGATCCAGCATAATCCTTTGACCGCGTAGCGATAAAGATAGGTGCAAAACCATTCATCGTAAAGACCTGGGACCCAAATGGTGCAGATGGTGAGGGTTGCTCAACCATCTGGGTCTGCTGAGACGGGAACGGTTCTTTAAGAACAGCCAGAGTTCCTTTGGAGCCTTTGAGGAGTTGAGTGATCTCAGATCATCGAGGACAATCTTTGGTATAGTGATCTCCTTCACAGATGAGGCAAGGATACTTTGGTTTACATTGGGAACCATCATCAGTACGAGGTTTCGAAGACTCTAGCTTTGGGGCATCGGATTTGTATTTTCCTTTGCCCTTCTTTTTCCCTTTGGAGGCTTTCTCCATGGGATTAGCCTGAACGGCGTTAACCTCCACAGTTTTGCCAGAATCAAGAGGGGCGGGAAGAGTAGGATTGTTGGATGAATTAGACTTTTGCTTCCCATTTGAAGACCTTCGAGAATTTTGAAAGATGGAACCAATAACATCGTCCACCGCTAGGGTAGATGGGCCTTTCGATTTTCCGGACCATGGAGCATCGGGAAAAATATCATAAAGCGTGCTGGACTGCGAATAAACCAAATCTAGATACTGGGCACGCGCTATGGCTTGTTCTTCCGTCACACACGGTCCCATAGCAATATCTTGGGTGATTTTGTTAACGAAGGAGGTGGTGAACCAATGAGTTAGTAGCTGATCAGGTATATCAAACTTGATCAGTCTACGATGACGTCGCCACTCATGAATGTGATCAGAAATTTGGGTGGCTTTATCCTGCTTCAACGAAGTTAGGAGATGCGTCCTGGCCTCATAACGGACCGGTAACTGGATGTGAGCCAGAAAAGCCATGGCTAATGTGTTGAAATCTTGAAAGATGCCACGGGGTAATTCAATATACCACTTAGCTGCAGCGCCAGTCAAAGTGCGCTGGAAGAAGCGCAGACGAATTGAATCATCTACCCAAGAGTTGGATGAACACCAAAGATGATAAGTCATTACATGAGCTTGGGGATCCTCTCCAGCTTTCCCCTCAAACTTTGGGTAGTCGCTGGGTACCTTTGTGGGAACTGGAGGCCAATAAGGATTGTGCAAAATCAGATCATTGGTTAATTTTGAAACATCCGATAACTCCAAGGTAGCCAAAAATGGCAATTGCGGATTGAACGGCATACCCGGCCCTTCATAAGGACTGGTACCTATACTCCAAGCTGGTTGAGAATATCCTTGCCCCCATGGGTTCTGTCCCATAGGATTCTGACCGTAGGGAGTGTAGGTCGTATAACCAGTATGATTGGGTTGCTGGTAACCAGTGTATGGGGCTTGATAACCAGAGTATGGCCCCTAATTATATGTCAGCCCTGTGTATGCAGCATGTGGATTCAGCTGTTGAGTATAGGTGTAGCCAGGTTGTTGAGGACGATAGTTAGAACCTTGGGGCTGGTTATAATTCGGTTGAGATTGACCATGAGAATAGTAACCGCCTTGAGGTCCAATGGGTTGCTGATAGGTGGGACCCTACTGAGCCAGATAATTAGGGTGCAATGGCAGATTCAGTTACGGCATTGAATAAGTCGGCTGTTGAGCAGGGTTGATAGGATGTGCAGGTTGGCCTAGTTGAGCAGGCTGAGCGGGCTACCCTGGGTTAAGAGGTTGACCCAGATGAACAGGCTGTGCCGGTTGCGCAGGTTGACCTGGCTGTAAAGGAACACCAATTTGTGCCGGATTGACCGGTTGGCCTAGTGGCAGAACACCAAGTTGTGCCAGGTGGACTGGTTGACCTGGTGAGGGAATTGAGCCAAGTGGTGGCTGGTAACCGGTTTGGCCTGCAGTAGGACCATAAGGTGGTCTTGGCTGGTGTGCAACGTTTGGACCAACAAGATACTGAGGTTGCATGGGTTGGGAAGGTTGGACTTGCCCCCAAGGACCATATACCGGCCCCAGTTGATACCCCGGTTGAGGCTACACAGGTTGACCAGAAGGGTTGTAATATTGTCCTTGCGGACCTTATAATGGCCCTTGCTAGCCCGTAGGATATCCTTATATGGGTTGCCCCTGTGGCTCATCAGGATAGCCAGGCTGGCCTGAAGTTTGGCCTTGAAAAGGTTGCCCTTGCGGGTTATAGGGATAGCCAGGCTGGCTCGAAGGTTGGCCTTAAACAGGTTGCCCTTGCGGGTTATAAGCCTATCCAGCCTGGTTATAAGGTAAACCTTGAACATGAAGGTGAGCCTCTAGAGCAGGTAAACGTAAAATGTCCCCGTGCCCATCGTACTGATATGGAAAGGCATACACAGGTGTACCATCCTGAGCATAATGCGAAAAATAAGGGCGGTTAGGATCTTGAGGGCGTTGTCCAACCTCGGGGTTCAGTTGTTGTAGGGACAACCGATACTCCTCGGGAGAGATGTTCTTCGGCATAGCGAATGCTATGTAGACGTCTTCAGGGAGCAATATAGCCCTTGCAGACTGTGCCGTGACAGCGAGTGAAAACGCAGCCACACAGACAGTGGGCCTAACGGGTACAGAAGTGACCTGAGGGGATGATGTAATGGGAGTCTTAGGAGACATCCCCAATGAAGGAATCACCGGCTTTGAAGCAAGAGCTGATGCCCCCATCGAAGCAGCGGCGGCAATAATCTGACCCAAAGATCTATACCCTCTTGGTAGTGAAGGACTAGGTGAAGACATAACAGATGATTTAGGGTTGTCTTCTGGGAATAGCTTCTGGTTTACTTCTGGAAACAATTGGTAATCTTCACCAGACGTGGGGATTTCCTCACTTTATTCACTCATGTTTGAGCCTGCCGCTAGATCTCGTAATAGACGACGAGGACTAGGAGGAAAAATAGCAGCTATAAAAGGCGAACCCGATGTGAGAGAAGGGAAAAATTCCTCCACTCCAAATCCACACCAAGGGTGGGGAAAAGGCCAATTGAACTCAACTGGTCCTCCAAAGGGCTGCTCAGACAGAATCGGTTCCCCATCAGGAAACTCGGAGACAATGGGCTACTGATGTTCAGTAGAGGACTGGGAAGCCTATGATGAATCGTCTATATATGGACTACCAGTAGATGAAACGAAAGGTTTCGCCACTGTGACAACAATGACAAAAGATCAAGCACAACACACATGGGCTGAAAAAGAGTCAAGACACAAAATCCAACGGCCAACAAGAAAAATCTAACAGGGCGTGTGATCGCGGGTGATTTATTTTTTAACCACATTGAAACTTAGGAACTTCACCGTTTCATGTTTTAAGAGTTGAGAAATGGATGAAAGGTGACTCTATCTCTTTCAGTTTTGAAGCAAGCATGAAAGGACAAGCGCTTGGTGATCCTTTAAAATTTAAAGAGTTAGAAAAGATCAAATGACTACTATGGTAATCTAGGCAAAGGGTGTACCAAATAACCGTGAACTGCAATATACACCTTGGTTTCAAAATGAAAGAGAAATCAACCAAGGATTTAACGTACGTGTAGGCAATCTCCCCGAATGTTGTGTCTTGTGTACCATGGGTATAGGGTGGTAGACTTGACTTCCTATGGATAAAGGATAGAAACCTAGTGGGGTCTCCCTCTATATACACGACAGTATGGGGAGCACAAGTCCGTACTAGTGCTGTATAAATCCAAGAGGCGAACGACAGCTACTAGGTTTAAAGACACTGGAACACGTCTCTAGCCTAGACCTCTAAATGTTGCGTTAATGTTTCAATGCTGCCTTAGTGTAAATTGAGTAACTTTTAATGTTTATCTTCAATTACGTTTCAGTTTTCAAGCCCTAGCGAGTGATATGTCTCAAAATCTCCTAAATTCACACTATATGCCACAGTTCATCATTTCATTCGATGAAAGCTAATTACGAGAGAGTTAAGAGATTTTCACACAATAATAAAATGATCAAAGAACAACCAGCAAAGCCTCTAATGCATCTAATGGAAACCAAAAACTTTTCTTTCAAAGTCACTAATCACTAATAACACGAAAATATTTTAATTCACATTAACTAAACAAAAGCAAAAGATATTTTTTTTGTATTTTCAATGTTTAATAGCACAATGCACTAAACAAGATGAAAAATAATGAGAAGAACAATTTGAGAAATGATAACGAAAGAGAAAAATACAAACCAATTTCACTCAATGCAAACACACAATCAGATCTCCAAATCGACAAAAATTCCCTCAAAACCAAGAGAATCCCAAATATTCAAATGGACCATGTAATCTAGGCCCAAAACGAGACTAAGCGAAATTCGAATGAAGAAGAGAGAAATCACCCAAAAATCGTAATACAATGATAAACAACCACTAAACGAATGCAGAGGAGCAATCGAAAGGTTGACTGAACCAATAAAAACCAAAAACTTCCAAGGAAGGCTCGACACACAAGAGTACCTAGATGCCCTAAGGCTAAAATGTGAAATCGATAGAAACGGACAAACAACCAAAGGATGAAGGTCACAATCAGTCAAACAGGGCTCCAGAACACCCAAGCAGTCGAAAAAAACAAGACCAAACACACTGACCAGGCTCAGGAAGCTCAGAACAGTGCAAACCCTAGTACCTCATAGGATTGGCATGAATGTGACGCTGAAACTAGCACCAGAAACAAATTGGCGCGGGTAATACACTAGCAACCTGCGCCAATGGGTGCAACTGTTAGGCTGTAAAGCGCGCCAGTCAAGTTTGCTATGGAAAATTAAAAAATAGCACTCCAACAAGCAGACCAGTGATGATCAAGGTAACCAAAAGCCAGAATCACAAAAAGAGCCAGCCAAAAAGGCTAATCAAGCAAGCAGAATCGAGAATCAACCGAAAAGACAAGACAATGCTCCAAGTGTTTAGTTTACAAACTAAAGCGGAGATTGACTGAAGCAGCTTTGATCTACTTTGTAATTGCAGAGAAAAAGCGTTTCGAAGGCTATCTGGGTAACTTCAGGCTCTGTCTATTGTTCATAAAATGAACAACAACAAGCTAGACGATCCCCAGTGGAGTTGCAAAAATGTTGTGGAGGTAAATCCCCTCTACGGACAGAGGTGATCCCTACTAGCCCAGACTGGGTCTAGCAACAATCGTCAAACGCTATAGCGCAAGTTCCTAGTTGCGAATAAACCAACTAGCGATGAAGGCCTACCTGGAATCCAATGTTGTCGTTCGTAGAAGAGGTAGCTCCCATTCCTTAGCTCCAGAAGATCACGATCCTCACAATCTTCGTGATCGGACACCTGCACACGTAAGAAACAAAACAAATGCAAGCATAAAATCTAGTATACGAAACTATATGTCAGTCAGGAAGGATATAACTCATCATCATAATCAATAACAAGAGTGGAACCATAACCAATAGTCGTTCATTATTAATCAATCAAAGGAGAGTACAACCAAGTTCTGACGCTGAATTCTCCTTCGGAGGGTCACCAGCGGAACACGCCTTGCAAAAGCCTGCCAGGGATGGGACAAGCCTCTCTCTCCGGATGTCTCCACAATAGTCTCCTTGCTTGAATTTGGCCTTAAGGGAATGATCAAGGCTCTTGCAGCATAAGGCTTTGATAGCTCTTGGGAACTTGGAGATTAGCTTGCAAAGGGGATGAGCAAGCTTTTATAGATGGAGGAAGGGGAGTTGGGATCCCTATAATTGTGGGATTGGCCCTATCCTCAAGGAAGCTTCCATGAGAGGTGGCAAACCACTTCCCTTACATGGAAATCTGGAGCCAAACCTCCCAACTCAAGATAGATACCAGTTTGTGAATTGGTTAGGACGAAACTTCTGCCATTTAATTTTAAAAAACACTCCTTAAAATGGCTGGCACAAGTGCAACTCTGGGATAGAACTCCAATTGGTGCGCCCTCTTTGAAGAATTTTCCCCATTGGCACGGTTACATAACTGGCTGCCCGCGCCAATGAAAAAAGGGTTTTTTTTAGGGTTTTTCACAAGGAGATGTCTTCAGGGAAATTAAAGCCCATGTTTAGAGGGATGTCATGAAAGTGGTTTCAAGCCATGTCACTGCTCACAGGTCACAGAATGAGCCCTCCAATGTGCGGGATAGGGAATGGCAGGGATGGTGACAAATTGCTATGTAACAATCATCAATGGTAAAATTTCTACCAACAACACAACCAACAATCCCTACAGGAGTGTCTAATCAGAAAAAGTGACAAAATTATGGATCCAAGTCTAAAATAACTTTTTCTTGGAATCAACATGAGGGTTACATGACCTCAAGGTGTGAATACCCATTGATGTTAAGATGAATCACATCCAAAATTTCCATGTATGCAATTATTTAAAACAACAAAACCGTGGATCTCAATTACCACTTTTCCTCTACAACTCTAAATGAAGAAAGTGAACACACAATTATGCTACTATGATTTTTTTCAGTGACTTTAAGTTCACTATGTGAGTTCTACTTCACTCATTGCTTTTTTTAACAACTAAAGAGTTTCATTCAATTTTGTTTTTTTTCAACATTCCATTGTCTTCTTTAGGGTCAATTCTAAATTATTTAGTTATCACACCAACCATACATGCATTCATTCTTTATAAGAAGTGCATGGTAACTTTAGCCATGTTTTTCCACTTTTTTTTTCTTATGCACCATAATAATTTTTCTAATATTATGCATGAAAATGTTGGTAATTAATCCACACTATAACCGGTGAGTGCTCAAGATGGTTCATATGTACAATAGAGGTTTTATTGTCTTTTATCCTCATCCATATTCAAATTTAATGAACACAACTTTTAAAGAAACATTGTAACTTTCTACTTTTACATGTAGTCATTGATTAGGCATCATGCATCTCATGTTAATTGTGGTATACTACAAGTTTAATTAAAATCATACCTGAGATGATGCCCACTAGAATCATACCTCTAATTATTCCTTTTTCATAACGATTCCCAAAAGGCACTAGTGTTGCAACCTTTTGCTTTGATACCATTTGTAACATACCCCGATAACCTCGCAGGAAAATGCATGGAGTTAGGAATTTCTTTCAACATTTATGAATGTGTAACCTTATAAATTACTTTATATATTTTTGCATTAACCATTTAAATACCCATCATCATCACTTAGAGAAATATTTAGAAAAAATCATAGTGAGTTACACAACCATTAATTGTCCTTGTTCTAGCATATTAACTTAAATTTCTTGCTATAACTATGCATCAATCCCATGATCATTTTAAATCAATTAGTAAATCACCTAATTGATAATATAAACATCACATCATGAAAGAAACTAACATCAAAAAAATGACACAATGAATAATCACATCATTAGAAACCGATATACCCTGGAAATCCCATAGGGTGAAAACCAGAAAACGTTTAATTTTATTATTAAATGCTCATGAGGGTTGTCACCCCTCAATCAATGGTTGTAAGGGAGTCCATCCCTTGACCATTTTCATAAAAATTAGATAGAAAAATAATCTTAAACGAAACATAACTAGGTACAAGCTATTACAATCATCATGATACCATTTACCCATGAGTCATCAATCTCTGTCTTTGTAGTCAGACTGTTTCCTTCAGTGGATCAGCATGCAATTGGAACTACTAAACCTGCATAGACTAACAACTCTTTATCTTCCACAATTTTAAACTTGAAAAATCCTTTTCTCAAGTCATCCTTCTCTCCTGCCACTATTGTCGTCAGCACACTTGATATCATGATTAGATAAAATATAAATAAACCAAAAATCAATCTCTATTTGTGATACCTCAACAAATATTTGTATGCATGTATAAACATAACCACATTGACATTAGTTTCCTTATTTGACATCATTTCACATGCATTAGTAACAAATAAATCACTATCAAGCATCCTCTTTCTAACAAACAGTAACAACATCTTGCACGCACTTTCATATTATTTCCAAAAGAAAGCTAACATACTATATAATAATATTGTGCATGCAAATGCATAACAAGATTTCAAGATAACTATCCCAGCAAGCAATTTCTCTTTTTGCCTACTCTTATGTTTTCTTTTCAAAATGGATTAATGCAATAGATGTTATACTTATGCATATGAATATATGTTCTTTTCCAAAAACATATTTTCCACCCAAGATCTATTCATAATGGTTATTATGTATAACAATGCCAACTCTATTTCAAACAAAGTTAACATACAAGTTATAGTTTTGTGCATGCAATAACATATCTTGTTCTTCCTGCATGTAAAACATATATTTATTTCCAAAATAAAACAAATAAATATTTCATGGAAAAATAAACTCATTTCTTTTCCAAGGGTCAAACGCATACCACTTATTATTTCATGCATGCAAAGTGACATTTTCCTCTCATCCGAAAGATATAACCAATAAATATGCATAATATTCTCCCAAGATAAAACTAATACAATAGCTAATCCCTTTAGGTTTGCAAAATACATATTATTTTTGCCAAAAGAGGGCTAACCCAATGAATATTATGTGATTTCATTTTAATTTTCTCTAGAAATCTAATACTCAAAACTATATTTTTCCCATGCATACAAGCATATATGTTTCTCTAAATAATCTTACATAATAAAGCATGTGATTACCCTTTCTCATCTCCAAGAATATAATCCAATAATGCATACAAGGATACATTTTTCTCTTCTATTCATTTTGAAGAGTGTTAACACAATAATTATTTCCTTGCATACAATTATGTAATTTTCCGAATGGGAAAAAATAGGCTCAATAGGGAATATCTTAAGATATTCCACTATGGAATCACAGCAATATGTAATTACACCAATATATCTAAACCAAAGATAGACTGGTAGGGAATTTACTAGATGCATCACCTTCAGAAGGAAGGGTGAAATCTAAAGGCTTCCTGGCCCGTTCCAGACTCTGTCAATAGAAGAATGGTGAAACACAACAAGTGTGGGAGTGACACATTCCTATTAGATTTTTATGCTCTTAGAAACCTTAGATATACATATCTAAGCAATGGATCCAAAAGAGAAGCAAAAACCAACCAAGGAAGAAGCGGGAAATTCCACTCTCAGGAAAATCTGCAATAGGCTCAAAGAGAACGCTGTATAAGCAAGCCAATTTGAAAATAACATAGACCAGGGCTGGGTTCCATTATTTTAGGATGTGTGGGACCTCCAAGCAGAGTTTTAGAAAAAATAAATGAGTTTATATGGTCTAAACAGAACTCCCACAATCAACACTAGCTGAAAATCAGCTAAATGAGAGAGCTGGTAAATAGAGAAACCCTCCTTCAGGAATTGCGCAGTTTCTGCTGGAAGACACTGGAAATTAGCCATTAGAATCATGCTACAATATGGCATCAATCAATTTCCTTTTTAGAAGCATTGGATTTACTTGAAGCAAGAGAAAGAATCCTTCAGAAATAATAGCAGACACAAACAGAAAAGCTGCAGAAAGACTTGACAGCATTTTATATGAGGAGCTTCAACTGCTTTAGGTTAATACTCAGATCTACAATTGATATGTGGCTGAAACATCATATCCATACCAGACCTGGAACTACTCAGCCTTCTTAACAAGATCCCCTTGGGGTTTTATCAAAATAATGCATAAATAAGTATAGATCTAGCTTTTAATACACTGTAATTTTTATTGCAAATAAATTCAATAATTATAGAATCATGGCCCATATTCAAAAAAAATGATTTTCAAAGAATATGGTTACTTATCTCTTGATGCATGCTTGGAATACTCTCTTCCTCTTCCTTGGCTCCATTCTCCACGTATTCTCCCATTCCCCTCTTCTATTTCCCTCATAGGCTTATAATAAATAGAATTAATAAAAAGAAATACATTTTATAAATCATAAAAGAGTTCCAATTTTTTTCTAAATCATAAAAGAATTCCAACTTTTCTAAATCATAAAAGCATTCCAGCTTTTCTAAATCATAAAAGAACTCCATAAAGCCTCCATAAATCTGATTTTTCCTAAATCAGAAAAGCACTCCATAAATCTCTCATGCTTTTATTTTTAAAGTTGGATTTTATTTTTCCTTATGTGCAAAATATCACTTATCCATACTTTTTCCGAAACTATTACTCATTATTTCTAAAACCAAAACCATTGCTCATTATTTCTAAAACTCATAAAGCATACCAACTTGGAAATATAATTTATTTCCATAGAAGAATATAAATTCTTATAAATAAAATAATTAAGAAATAATTCTTCCGATATTCTTATAATAATATTATTCATGTAATATCAATATAAGAATAAATATTATTTAATTATTTAACAACCCTCATTTTACGAGATTTTTTACAGTGCCTTAAGCTAGGGATATTACAGGTGTCTCTATTTACCTCTATTATTGAGGCCATATATATTCTTTGAGATGATTTTTATTGAGAAGTGGGTTGAGAGAGAGAGAATTACCTCAATATCATAACCACTTACCCTGAATTAATGAGAAATTCTCCCACGTTCTCAGAAGCTTCAGTAGTTGTCTTGTTTCCTTTGTCATTGTGTTCCCCTATTATATGGCATTTCCTGGAAGATCCTCCCACATCCAAATTGAGTATTTTATTCTGTCCTCCTAGTTCGTGAAAGTGTTTCCACCATTATATATCCAACTGGTGATAAAAAAGATATTTTTCCATCAATATATCTCCTTTCAACTCCAACACATGTATTAATGATTTCAAACATCATGTGTTCATTCGCACTTATGGCTTCATAACTCTCTTCCATAGCAAAATCAACATTTATTAGTGTGTATTTGATCTTTGGGTTTCTAAGGGGGATTTCAATGAGTTTATTTAGGGATGACCTTATCCTTACTATTGTATTTTTCCACTTCCACTTCCATAAGAATTTTCAGCCATTCAAAATTCTCTTCAGAATTTGCTAATGCTCATAATAGGCTCACTACTAGAACTTTTTTGGAGGCTAGCTAGTTATGTTTTGGTGGCTGATTTGGCTACAACTTAGGGTTATTACCTTTTTCATTAAGCATATTTTGGAACCCTTCCACATATTTTGGTGGGCATTATCATGATTTTTTTCATGCAGCAACGTAAAATTTATAATTAGATGGTCATATTCATGACATCTCTAGCATTTGAATGGAACATACTCATAATCTAATGACTGTTTCTATATCTCATCATGGTATTAAATTCCAATAGACTGAAAGAGAGGCTTATATATATTCACATAAATATGTATTACTGCATATGAATAATAACACTACCTTTTAGTAATTTTTGAGATTTTGAGAAAGTCGCATACATTGTTGACTATATCCTAGAGGATTTATAGCTTCCATAAATCATTGTTGTGACGAATTGTTCATAGTAAAAGTTATAATATTCTTCCAAAATAAACATAAATAGACTAGCATTGTTAAGAAAATATGGGTTTTTTTAAAGACCCTCTTCTAGTCTACATATTTGAAAATATCACTATAAAAAAACCTTTGGATATTAGGTGAAAGTCAAATTATCCCTTCTATTTCCATTTTTCTTTAATGTGTTTCTCTAGATGTTACTCTCTTGGCCAGATACACATGAATTTATAGACCACTCAGTGGTCCATCATGTGTTTACATGATTCCTCCAACTTTTTTTTGGAGCGACGAACTTAGAGTTTGTTCTGGCCTTGTTTAAACAACCCCCTTTGAGCATATATTGTCATGGAGCTCCAAGTAGTAGCTTTCCATTTTTGCTACTATCACCTGGAGACTACCTGACTTCCCTATTGTGCACCTCCTAGTGGCTCCACTCATGTGGCCAACCAAAATAGCCCAAAATGAGAGATAAGCAAACTATAATATTTGAGATTTGTGTTCTAGTTAAAAAAAATTAATTTATTACAAATATAGTTAAAATATCAAATTTTATAGAATATAATAATTTGATAAAGAAAAAGTTATAGCATAATATAGTATATAATATGTAATGGAATTTTATTTATTTAGTGAATTTTATTAGTGGAAATTTATTTATTTGTATTTATATTTAAATTATATGTCTAATTATCCAACTCAAATATACAAGTTTCACAAGCCTGCCCAAGCCCTCCTAGTTTCACAAACATATGCCAGCGCTACTAAATTTCAAACAATATTTATAAAAAAAAACACGCATTTAAATGTTAAAATGATTGAACTCAAGACAAGAATCACTAATATAGATATTTGAATTGGAGTTAAGGAATTTCAAATATTTAAATTATGAATGGTTAGGATTTAATAATTTTGGAATATTCTTCATCTAATACATGATTGAATAGAGCAATCATTTTATAGTTTCTTTACTTAGCTCTTGTGATTAATTTAATAGAAAAACCACATTAATAAATATTCTTGAAATAGGTAATAGGCCCCCAAAAAAAATATGCGATTAAGCCTCCCACATATAAAATATTAACCAACCACATTTAAAAGCTACTTATATTCATGTTTCTGCATTGTACTTAGTGATTGGTGGCATGTATAATGTTTGAATTACAGTGATAAGAATTAATATAAATAATATTTTGTAGCCATAATGTATACGAAGTGGTTGCAATAGCTTTGAGTTTGGAAAAATGGACTCACATCTTGGAAATATAACCAAAAAAATAATAATTAGCTACATGATTAACTTTTTCTTGGATGATTAATTTGGTATGCATATTATATTCTTTTCCATCAATTTATAGTGATACCAAAACAAAAATTTGATGATGAGAATGAGGACCTTATTGACAATGAAAACAAAAATTTTGAGGGGAGACAATATAATATTCTTGACGCATAATAATGAAAGTTCATATATGAAGACAAAACTTAAAATTTTTAAAGCTGTAAAGAAAAAATATAATAAAGGAATTTCCATTAATATTCCATTGAAGGAAGATTGTGAAATAAAAACTTATGGAGGATGTTGATGATGGAATATTTTTTATTGGTGTTTGAATTTATTTTTGTTATAGTTTTGAAAATGTAAATTTAATTGTTTCATCTTCTCTTTAGAATATTTATAAAATATAAAATTAATATATAGATGGATCTTACCAAAAAAACATTATAAAAGTGAAAATAAAGCCCCTTTTTTTACCTTTTCTAAACATGCTAATTTTCAGATTGAGTGCACAGAAATAGATGATCTAGACAGATTAGATTTCCATCACACAAAATCAATGACTATGGACCAAGTTAGAATTATTTAATTCCTACTTGTCTATGGTTGTAATTCCCTATTTGAGGAGTTTGTTCCTACATAATAGGATGTAGCTAGAACTATATTCTTTCCTATTTTAGTGTGTGGTTGAGAGAATCTCTCAACGAAATTACTGTACGTCCAAGATAGATTACCTATCTTGAGACTATTTTATGTATAAATATGTGTGTAATTTCTTTGATTCAGAATATAGAATTTATATAGAGTTTTCACAGTGTGATTTTTATCTTGGTATCAGAGCCAGCAAGGGCCTTTGGCCTTTCCTCGGCATAGGAAAATAAATCATTGTATTTGTATTATTTTTATTAAATTTTGTTGGATTGGTCAGATTGTGTTGAGGCTGTAATCACTGAGCTGCCTAAAGGTGTTTCCGCTGCTTGAACGCACCAAGGCTGCAACTGGAGACGGGTTGAGAGAAGCGTTGTCATCTGGAATTTTGCCATCAAAAGGAGCCGTGAAGAAATGCAGTCAAGGTTTTGAAGGCTGCCAACACTGCCAACGCATTTGCTAAAAGCGTGAATGTGGTCGACGAGAGGGAGTAGATTTGATGTTGCTCCAACAGACAATAGTGTGTCTGAGCCCGATGTGACCGATGTGGCAGCACAATAGCTTCGAAGTCTTTCTATGATCCGCTTAAGTAGAGAGTGTGTGTGGGAGGCAGTAACATTAAATTGTTATTGCGACGTCTTACAGTCATTGTTAGTGCACTAGTATTTGATTGTTGAATGCAACGTTTAATTTGTATATATGCGTTGGCATCATATATGTGCATTGAATGACACTTATATAGCGTTTAATTGACTTACTTAGCTTTAGCCTTCAGTGATGTAATAGTATTTTCCCTTCCAAGTGTTTGGTCATGAGAAGTTTGCAACTGTGATAAATTATAATTCATGAGTGAAGATCATGTTTTTTGTTTTTTTTGGTAACATTAATGGATGAGGAAGGCTCCTGATTCTCATTCCTAGACTCATTTTTTAGAAGGGGATGAATTATATTTGAATATTTCTTGTGCTAGTGATCGAAGACATGCAGCGGAAGCATGATTGGTAGTATGATGGATCGGTGTGTCTTCCATGACTTCGAGCTGGCGGAGGGGCTGCTGGGAAATGGCGTGTGAATTGGGCAATGTTTTATAGATCACGATCATGGTTCCAAGATCACGGTTTCTCCCAGTAAAGGAAACTTCAAATTTACTGCTTGTGTAGTCGGATCTTTACGCTGTGGAGGAAGGTTTTGTAAAATATTGTCATCCTTTGATGTCGTAGTTGATATCGGCTGCACAAGGGGAAACGATCTGTGCCACTGTGTTCTCGGAGATGGCATTGGCCCCGAGAATCGCCGACTCTGTGAAACGTTTTTTTTCAAAAAGCAACTAGTGTACCAATAAAATGGGAAGAACATGTTGTTGAAAGTCTGAAGATCATAACTCGCCAGGATGCATGAAGGAGATAAAGATCTGTTTCACAAGTTCTTGTTTCCAAGTGAAGGATCGATGAGCGAAGTCGGGTGAACTGACTGAGAAGAGAAATTGTAATGTGGACATCTTTACTTCAAGGTCCCTGCTAGTCTGCATGAAGTCAGGTAGTTGGGATCGATTGCAAGACGTGATGTGTTGCTGTGTGTTGGAGTATTCCGTGGCCTCGTGTTTCACCCAAATTATGCAAACAGAACGGCTTCTATTGAAACCTTGATGAATCATCTTCAGGAAACCACTCTTAACCATGCTTGGCTTTCTGCTAACTTTCCTTTCTACTAGCTGGATATGGATTCGGTGCTATTTTTGAGATGAGATGTTCTTCTCTTTGCGTGGAGCCACGACTGGTACATTGGAGAAGATTCGATGAGATCACCTCTAATTTGGTTGGTTGATGTTGCCCTTCTTCCCACATGTTTTTATGTGAATTGGACTTTGATAAGGTTCGATGTTGCTTGATTGTTCTCCCCATCTCTTGTTCCGGTCCAACCATTGTTCCTTTCTACTACTAATATGGGAGGGATAATGGAGCAACTTCCAGCATAAGCCTTATAAATTCTGTTAAGATGTAATTAATGTTGGTAAAGGCCATTTTATAACATTAAGTACATGGAGTAAAAAAAATTCCGCTTTCTGAAAATTATGGGAGCTGGTTTCAAAGCACACACAAAGGAAGAAGGACGTATTTTGTTTCTAAAATTAGGATTAAGTCATGAGGTTGAGCTCAAAGTGCCACCTGTGGTTCGTGCCTTTTGCTTCAAGCTTAACATAATTTTCCGCACAAGATTAGATTTGCATCGGTTGTTGTGTTTGATGAAGCCATGGTAGGATCGTGGCCTAGAATGGAGAAGAGGCCATGGATCAAAATGTGCTAAGGTGGGTGGATATGCCATCGTTGGTGCAGCCAACGGAATTAGAGAGACAAAAACTCACTTTTTTTAGCACACGGTGTCCGACCTCTGAGAGCAGATGTGTGGAACGCAGATAATGTGGAAAAGGTGAGATTATTTCGATGCAAAATTTATTTGATGGAGAGTGAGCTGCCTTGACATGATTATCTTTCTATATTGGGTAAAGATGAAACTAAAAGTTTCAACATATCTCTTTTGATGAAACAAATTGTCTTCGTGAATTATTCTGCTTTCATGTTGAGAACCGGTCAACTTAACATGTAAATGCATTTATGTAAATCTGGTTAAAAGAATTAGATTGTTGTGACATTTAGCCTAGAAAAATAGTGTCACAAGCGTAAATCTATGTTGGAATTTTCCATTCCAACAATGGACAAATTTATTTGCAGGAATGATTTATTACCAGATATGGGAAGACATGACAATGAAAATGACATCAAAGGATAGTGCTTGGTGGCTACATGTATTTCTTCAAGGCTGAGCGCCTGAGTGGTGGAAGTGAATGGTATGATAAGCGGTAAAGGAGGATGGATAATCAAGTCCGTAAGAGTTTTTTTTTTTGTGATTTTTGTGGAATAGACTCCCTAGCATGTTATAAGAAAGTCTATATGGTTTTTGTAATGGTCATAATATGTACCCATAAACTCCAAAATGTTGAAGTATGAAATGTAAGCCTTGTAAAGTCATTTGAAAGTTCACGGTGATATTAAAACCACTTTGTAATGGTTTATGGTCACCCTAAAACCATCTTTTGTCACTGTAAAGTGATGGTTTTTGGTGAGTTGGAAACCACATATATCGACTTTGTGGCTGGTTGGTGGTGAGCCAGAAACCACATATAGAGCCTTTGTGGCTGGATCGGCTTTGTGGCTAAAAGTGCCTTTGTGGCCACATGTACACGGGATCTTTGTGCTCACAGGAGCTTTGTGCTCGGTCGAGCAGGTGGACTGCAGTAACACCTAGCTCACGGTCTTAGATATTGGTGTGTCTGAGCACAAGAGGGTCGACGCACTTTTCTATCTGACAGTTGTGTCGAAAGGCGCAATCAGCGCAACTGTTAGCAATTGTTATTTGGATATGAATATTTGTCTTAGAAAGACACTGGTCTCTCTTTGTTTTGGAGGTTCTACACATGTAATTCGCCCGATGGTTGTGGATTTGTAGATACAGGTACATCTATGCGAAGGACATCCTACAAGACTAGTGGTTGCAGCGGTTGGTACCCATGCATTCCGGTGGATGGTTGCTCTTTTATATGGACGTCGACATATTCTTTGTTATGTTTGACCACAACAAGACTTTTTGAATTACAACTAGACTTTGTGAATATCTATCACGACAAGTAGTCATTAACGGGGGGAGTTAGAAATATTTAATTCCTACTTGTCTATGGTTGTAATTCCCTATTTGAGGAGTTTGTTCCTACATAACACGATGTAGCTAGAACCATATTCTTTCCTAGTTTAGTGTGTGGTTGAGAGAATCTCTCAACCACATTACTATACGTCCAAGATAGATTTCCTATATTGAGACTATTTATTGTATAAATATGTGTATAATTTATTTGATTCAAAATATAGAATTTATATAGAGTTTGCACAGTGTGATTTTTATCTGACCAAAGATCGCTTCATGGATAGATTTTCCTAGGAACATTTTGAGATGTAATCAACTTAAAAATATGTAAAAAATTCAAAGTATTTAAAAATAATGTAATTGTATCATTTAAGCACATAGAGACCAAAGCTAATGTATAGTGGATAATATTGAGATCTTGGTTTGTAAAAGTGAAATTGATAAATGATCTTTATCATTTACCACCCCTAGGTTTATCTAATCATTCACTTGAATTATTTATGGCTATTGTTTCCTTCCAAATGATAGCTCAAGTCTTTAACATTGAAAGCCTTAAACATTGAAATAACTTATAATTCATGAAAACGACATTAAAACGGAGTTTCTAACACAATTACATTAATCAATGTGGTTGAAATTTGGTAGAGTTATAAATATTATTTACTAATATTAACATTAAATATCTTAAGATGATTAATAATATTAATTTTCAAACTTAAAACCTAATATTCAAACCTAAAAATTCAAATTTCAAACACCTTTATAAAATTAATATTATATAACCTAATATTATAAACAGTTCTAATAATTAGGATAGTTAAGAGAATGTTTTTACTCCTAAGAGGTCACAAATGGAAAAAAAACTCTCATATGCCAAAAATACTAAGAACATTTTTATATGTTCTATTTCATTTGCTATAAAATGTATTGCCAAATTATTTCATAGGGTTAAAGATATTTTAAAAAGGTTGTTAGTTAATTTCACCGCTTAGTTATAGGATTTCAAATTTATAAATTATTTATAACTCAAATATATCTACTTTAGTATGGAAAATAACAAATTGGAATATTGAAAAAAATAGAAATTTTATGATCAAATGAAAATTAGTAATAATTAAAATAAAAATGATTGCAAAATTTATGATCAATTTTTTTCATGGTCATTTTACATCAAAGTTAAACAATTATTAGCAACTTTTGTCAAATTGAATTTACACCAAAGTTAAACAAATACGTATTATCACCAAAGTTAATCAATTAGGTATTATAGATAAAACTAATTCAAAAATATATATGTTTTCTCATAGTTTCTTTGTCAAATTCTATTAATGAAAAATGTTAGGTGTGGTTTCAAGGTGGTGTGGGAATGCACTCAATCTCACTAGTGATACCAAATGAATTGCCCAAGTTTCAAAAAAAAATTTCAATAAAAACTTATAAGGGAAGCTGCATTAAATAAATTATTATAATAATTTATCAATTTTAAAATAATTTTCAATTTTATTTACTTAAGTGTTATTCAAATTATTTACACATAAAAATCCTAGTTATGGTTTGAATAGATATAAATGTGCTACCTCAATAATAAGAAAACTAATGAATATTACTCATTTTAAACAAAGTAAATGCTTTCAAATATCACATGACAAAATTTCATGAATTTTAATAATGTAGATTATTTTTGAAAACATTAATATACCATGTTAAACCATGTACTAAAAATGTTTCCCAATAACAAAGTCATATGCTAATAATCAAAATGTAAAATATTTGATTCACATTAATGTACGCAATTCATAATTTTGATAACTTTTCAAAATTCAATTTATTAACTTTTAAGTTTAAAATTTAGACCTTGCTACCATTAAATGTTATACTAAACTCAAAACCTAATGCTATCTCAAATATGTGAATCATGATAGTTTACCAATAACTTAAATCTCTTTTTCAAAATTCATGAAATTATCAACATACCATCAAATGCTATGTTAAACTCAAAACATAATACAATCTAAAATATGTAAATAATGCCAGATGCTAGTTTACAAGTAGTTTAAATATCCTTTGCAAAATTCATGAAATTATCAGCATACCGGTAAAAATTCGATATTAACGTGGGCATGTGCTCCGAAACTATTACCAAATTTATGTTTTGTGGCTTCAAGGATCAAAGTAGAACTGTGGAAGATACTTTCTTCTCATAAGCACCCCTATAAGGGTGTGAAATAATGGGGCACAAAACAAGCAGGTGGTAGACCTGCTAGCTCACTTAAAAGTGTGGGGGCAATTCTGAATAAATTAAATAGAGTAGTATATAAAAGAACTGAATAGATTAAATAGAGTAGTATATAAAAGAAATTAGCATACCTTTAGTACTATCTATTGAATCTATTGAATCAGAGAATATTTTTCACTATCTAATGTTTACTATTTTTCTTCCAATATAAACATTTTAAATATCAAAACGTACATTCATATATGATGCACCTTATATTTTATAAAGAGTTTTTATAAACATGTCTTGAGAAAATAAAATTGTGTTTTTTTTTATTATTAAAAATGCTTTACATCAAATCAATTAAGTTTTACATTTAAAATTAGATTAAAAAATATATATTTCACATTACATAAGTTGAATAAGATATTGTAGTAATAATTAAATTACAATAAAATATTGAAATAGGTAAAATATTAATAATAACTAAATTTAAATTTTATTAAGAAACAAAATAATACATAATAAAAATATAATATTTAATTTTTAATTCTAACTACAACTTTATGAATCTTAATTATGAGTTATATATATATATATATATATATATATATATATATATATATATATATATATATATCCTCTTTATGTGATTTTATTATTTTTTCAAGACATCACAAATAATGAAATAGTATTTTAATTGTGAATTGTGTAAAGAGTAGATAGAATGATTTTTTTTATCCTAAGTAAATTTATTTGTAAATATTTTTACAATATATTTATAAAGATAGTGGAGAATAGTAAGTTTGATTTTGTAATTTGCAATATTTAAATATAAAAATTATTTTAAATTTGAGTTGTACAATTTCTAGTGTTTAAATATTTTTATATATAGTTAAATCTATTAAATACATTCAAAAAACACATTATCACAATTTCAATGAAGAAAATGTTTAGTTTGTATTGTGAAAAAAAGAATTTCAAAAAAATACTATTTATTTTTAGTAAAATAATCACTTTACACTTTGAATAACCTATTATGTAAAAATGTAAAAATATTTGGTCCACTTACACAATTTTTTTATATTTTAGATCTCTTTCTAAAATATTGCATTCTCTTTTCCATTAATAACATATCTAAAGAATGTAGAGAAAAAACTACAACCATACTAATTATCATAAAATTACATTATTATGATAATATTATAGCTCATTATCATATCTTATTATTATATTATACTACAATATTACAATTATATTATAATTATATTTTTTTATTATATTATATCTTAAAATTATTATATACATTTATGATTTGTTTTAATTTTTTTTTTAATTTATTCTTACTTTTACTTTATATTATTATGTTTATGAAAATTAGAAATGTGTTTCGTTTATTGTTATTAATTTTAATATTTTAATAATACTTTAATAATATTATTATAGTATTATAAAAATACTATCACTATATCATTTTTAATATTAATATTAATTTTATTCATATAAAATTTTTAATAATATTAATACCAAATTATTAAAATAAATTATTAATATATTTTATTACACTGTTTTAATGTTACATATATTTTATAATTAATGTTAAGTACTTATTTGGCATTAATTTAAGCTCCAAGAAGTTCTCTTTGAGAAAGGCTCCCATAGATGTCATCTTAACCACTTTTCACTTTTATTCAACCACGATTGAGTACGCTTGAGATGAGATCGACCGTTGGGAGGGCCATGAAGGCTTATGGTGACCCACCCTCAAGGCGTATGAGAACCACTCTGGAGATCATGCCCTACAAAGGTGAGGTAGACACATTAAAGTGAACTCATTAGGTTGTGCAATCCCCTAAAAAAACATTTAGTATTGCTTGTAACCGCCTTTAAGAATGTTGTGGGCCCTTAAAGAATATTATCAATTACATTTTTCAGAGTTATAAGTTACGAAGATTCTGATCTCCTAGAAAAACGTTACTTCAATTTCATTGCGAAGAGTTTGCTTCGGTCTTACCTGCAGCGTGTCCTCCAATGCTAGTCTCATCTATTATTTTCAGTATCAAGGTAGTCCAGTAGAGAGGCATTCCCATGACAACTTTGTTGGGAACCCCTCAGGGGAGGACGGGTCATACAGTTATAAGCTCGAGTGATAGTCGTAACACATAACCACCCAGTCCAAATTTCGGACAATGGAGGTCAACGTAAGCCCTGTTATACCACAATAGGAAGAAATATTGAGTTGCCAAAATACACGGCTGCGGTGAGAAAGAGCCCAGAGAGACCCGAAGCCGTAGGTTCCAAATCAATGGCATGCCTCCACTCAGGCATGGAATTTGATGTTCGACAAAAAGTTTGTTGGTTTTTAAACGTATTTGACCGTTTATTTCATTTTTATTTTAATCTTCTTTTTATCCCTTAAATCATTATATATGTATATATAGATATATATTTTAAAAAAAACTCTTTCAACTTTAAAAATAAATAAATTAACATAATAATATTAAATTAATAAAAATATATTTATATTATAAAATATTAAAATAAAATTAAAATATAATAATAAAACATATTATATTTATTATCTAATAAACTCAATTTAATTTTTTGATATAATAATAACATGATTTAAATTATAAAGGTTGGATGCGCTTTCCATTTTTTAAAATCTTTCTCTTTGATGTGATTTCACATCCTGCCCCGAACATAAAAATTAAAAATATTTAAAAATGTTGAAAGTGACATGTAAAAATAATATAAAAACATAAATTTGACATTCTGAGATTTAATTTAACCATCAGATCTCATAGTAACCAATAACATGGGGTATAGCTTGGAGGAAGGATATCTCGGTTGTACAGATTCTAGTGGGTTACACCGTCTGATCGGGTTCAAATCTCATAGTAACCAATAAGGCCGGGTATAGCTTGGAAGAAGGATATCTTAGTTGTAGAGATTCTAGTGGGTTACACCATTTGATCGAGATTAGATGCGATCTTCCACATCCATTGCGTATCTTCGCAGGGATATGGACCATCAAACATGAATCTGCCAACCATTTACGCGACTCTAGACTACAGAGTTTGAAACTAGCTCAAAAACCATATGCGATTATTGCGTAAATAAGGCTTCATCTCCTCACTTAACATTCCATCCCTTTTTTCTGGAATGAATGATTATATGGTGTGGTGATCCACAAACTAAAAAACATTTCTTTGTATGGAAAATAACTATGTACCTCTAGTTCGAGCCGAGGAGTTGTTTGAAAGCAAGTAAAGTTCATAAGAAATCAATGAGGGACTCGGTATATCTGATCAGGTATATATAGGCATTTGCAAATGAGGGACTCTACTTATAGCGAAGAGAGAAGCTTCTGCGTGAAGCGCAACTGAAGCGATCAATGCAAGCACTTTGAATTTTGAATAATTATCATTTCATGTTGATAAATCCCTTATCTTTATTCTTACCACCTATCCTGCTCTGATCTTGGCTTCCGATCGCAACGATAGTCTTTACACATAGCAAAGGTAATGTTTTTCTATTGCTCTAACTATATTCCAGTCAAACCTTTCAGATGACAAACACCTATTTCTTTGCAGAATAGGGCTCCGAGTTTTGTGAATCAGATCCTTTCTGGACTTTATGCATTCATGATCTGCTGCTCACTTCACTGGGTTCCAAAAGAAACTTCTCATCACCCTTGTTTGTATGCAAGTGATCTTGTCATTATCTTTTTCCCAACTCCAGAAGTTACATAATTTGTATTTTTATCAAACCTCGAGCAAAATTCGGTTGAAGCAAATCGCCATAACTCATATAGGGAATCACCAGCATCGTACAACTACATAGTCTACTACTCCAGCATTACACGGGATCGCCATCTCTAAGGAAAGATGGTTTCATTGCCTCAAACGCCATTTCGATATTGGTATCTATTTTAACAGAAGGACATTTTCATGTAAAACTCTCTCTATTTTGTAAACTTGATTAGATGATGCACATTTTCAAAGCAAGTTTTAGCCACAGGTCATTAATTAGAAAAGGGTAAAAAATAACCACAATTTAAAGATTTTTTTGTAGAGCTCCACGGATGATTTGATTAGTATTAGCAACTCAAACTTTCCATAATTAGATCCATTTAATAACAAGTGCAAACTATAACTAATTTTTCACTGTTGCAAGCTTCCTCTTCTTTACGTAAGTGAAATTTTTAGCCTTACATTCAATTGACTTTTCAGAAGAGTTTGGTAATTAAGTAAACAAAATAGTTATTAATGATTCAAACATGTATTGTTTTGCCTTTTTTCTTCGGCTTCTGAAATCGGAACTGGACTTGTCTTTTACACCTTAAATCCTTTATCCTTTAGTGTTTTTTAATAACTTTTTCTTGCATATTTTACCATTGTATTGTATTGATAAGTTGTGAGAATTTTGAAAATATTTTGTTAAAACCTCGTCTTGAACATAACTTTACTTTTTTGTATCTTATAGAATTTCTTTCATCGAATGAAAGAAAAGTATTGGCACTCGTGAAAGACAGCGACTATCTGTCGAGTGATCGAGGAGTGCCTTAAGTCTCGGATATCGGGTGAGTCTACCTTCAAACATGGTTTTGTATTTGTTTGTTTTTCTATGCTAGAGATTCTTATTATTTTGTAGATTTTTGAGTTTCAGTATAATCAATGTAGATGCTAAGACGGATGGTTCATCTCCATGGTGCTTATGGGACGTGGGATATGTTTTCATATCACAAATAAAAACTCTTGAAAACCTCACAAATGAAAAGAAATTGACAGCCATAAATTTACTTGAAACATAAATTGACATGCATGAAATACAAATAGATGTTTTCAAATTTTAATTTGACCTACAAAAAGCATTTGAAATTCGAGGCCTCCTCATGATTGAATTCAAAAAAATTCTTACGGGAATTTTCATGGGAGTAAGCTAGAGGTTCGACGAAACACGACCTATATCGTTGTCGTTTACGACCATCTAACGTCAGATCTTCGACACGACAAGTCCTCTACCCATCGCAAAGTTCATCAATGGTTTCAGGGTGAATGTTTATGGGGTAAGGCCGAATGTTTACACGTGATGAAGTAATTTTGAAATCCAAATTGACAGGCCCATACGAGTCGATGGAATTTTTCAATCTACTAGGTGGCAACACAACGATTTTGTTGTTGATCCCATGCCTTGAACCCCCCATTTCATTAAGCCAATTCAATGACTCATTCGACCCTTCAAAAATTCCTTTTCATAGATACCATTTTCTGATTTTCTCTCTACCATTTTGAGAGATACCATTTAACTCCATCTTATTTTTTCAAACTTTAACGTCATCTTCAGAAATTCAGTGTCTTCATTTTCCTCTCTCGACCTATTTTCTCTCCCTTCTAATCCATTTCTCCATTGTCTAGACCATTTTTCCTTTGCCATTTACATTTTTCCTTCTCAATTATTTCATGTGGAGTTATTTCCAAAAGAGACAGAAAAATTTATCTTTGAATTTAGAAAAGTAGGCTCAATAGACGAGAGGGTTACCATAGGTGCAAAGTGTTGCCATTTTGCAGAGAGGGTTCTCGTTTGCAAAGCTAAATTTTCAGTTTTTTTAACAAATTATCTTCATCTTCTACAATTTTTTTGACTTATTTTTACTCCTCCTAACAAATTTGTGGGATGTTTTTTAAGGGTTTCTAATGATTGGGGCTAGTTAATGCACACAAAGCAGAGAGTTGTTGCAACGGTCACCAGCAAATTGTTGCAGCGATCTCTAGTGAGTTGAGGCAATGACACTTGTTTGGGATGTTTTTGTGCAACTCAATGGTCCCCATCGTGTCAAATCTCTTTGGATCATTGTTAAGTATTTTCAGCTAAATTTTCTCCTATTGTGGCTCTCTATGTGTTGTTTTTGGCTTAAAAAAAGTAAACAAAGTTACAAAGGTTTGGTAGCCATTAGTTAAACAAATCTCGCATAATCATAATTTTAAATTTTTTATTTAGATATAATACAAAGATATAATTATTGTAGAAAATCCACATTATTTCAATAAATTTTGTATTTTCTAAAGAAAATACTTCAATAGATTGCACAATCACATAAACAAGAAAGAGAAACACATGAACAAGAAAGAGAAACAATATCAACCATACAAGAAAAACATTTATCTCAGGAAAGTCTTAAATAAAACCACACTTTTTATATATTGCATAAAGGAAAGAACATGAAACAATACAATTTTATTTCTCTTCCTGAGAAAACATTGCACTATCTCTAACTATCTCACACTAATGCTAGCAAGTTTGGTTCAATATCTACCCACTTCCTTGCAACCCTAATTTTGCATTCCTGGGCTATTGAGCCCTATTAATTAGGAAATAAAAACTAATTGATTGTGCAATATATCCAAAAATCCAGATGACCTCATGCATGACGTGTACAGTCTTCTTCCCTTTAACTCAATTCTCAACTCCGTCACTCTTAGAAGTCACATGTAATAGTTATTAATAGTGAATGATTAGTTATTTTATTGATCACTGCATGTGAATTAAATCATATTAAAATTCACTCGACCTCAAACTAGCTCATCCATTAGTTAGAACTAATTAAACTAATTTTAAGTCAAATAATTGAGCTCACTAATTAAAAATAAAAATAAACTCAAAATAAACTACAATGGACCCGCTAAAACTTAAAGTGAACTCTACATGCCTCCAGTTTGACCCTCTAACTATAATTTATTGATCTAACTAAGTATTCCTCACTGAGTTAACTCGTAGAAGTTGTCATGTAACGTGTAATTACAATTTACTTGTAATTTAGTTAAGGGAAAATTAAACTAAAAGCCTCGTGAGTACCATGTCTATATTTCTTGTCGCCATTTCAAAAATTATTAGGAGTTTGGCGAATACAACAATCCTAAAATTTCAAATTGACATTGAAACTTTCGTCACAATTACTTGTTTTAACCAAATTAACATTTTTTTTGTAAACACATAATCTCTCGTCTTGTATTGTTTTAACATTTGTTTCAACTAGATTAACTTTGGTCCAATATTTGAATAAGGTTTTAACATATCTTAGTTAGGATAATACTTGAAAATTGTGACAATTCAATAAATTTTCATTAGTCTAAGTTAATTGATTCTTGAAAAATATGACAATCTAATAAAATTTTAGAAATTTCGGGATCGTGGGAATAGACAATCATATTCATAATCAAGTCCTTTATCAAAAATATATATTTCCATGCTAGTTTGTTATTTATCTGGTTCAATTTTTTTTTTTTGTTCAATAACAAGTATGACTTATATTTCTTAACATATTTTAAAAGGAGTACGCAAAACATAATTACATCAAAAGTAATAACATCAAAAAAGAATAAAAGTGTAAAAATGCTATACAAAATGAACTTATTAGTAGAATTAAAATAAAGTACTACTTATTTTGGTACATCTTTTTGCATTTCTTTTCTAAATGAAAAAAAAGATATTCATAATAACTAAAAGAAAAGATAAAATAAAATAAAAATGGTTATGCATTTTCTTAAGTCAGTTTGATTGTAAACCTAAAATTTAACGAGTGAATAATTAGTTCCATTTTATGTATAAACTAACTTCAACATTCAATTATAACTTCTATAAAAGTACACAAATAAATATTGTTATAACTTCCACTAAAATAGAATAATTAATATTATTATAAAATCTTATAGGATATAAAAAATAGTATTATTATAACTTCTGTTAGAATGAAAATCAATTGAATTTGTTCACTATTTATCATTTGATTGATATTATTATAGTGATGATTATTTCATAAGGTAATTATTTTTTACGAATAAGGGATAAAATTTGATAGAATTCAAATTAAAAATTAAATGTAGCTTAGTATGGCTAAATATGTTCAATTTATGGTTGAGGATGGTTTATTATGGGAAATATTTAGTTGACTATGGATGCACATGGTTCTCCATATTAAACATTAGTTATCTATGATAGATTGTGATTGACTATGGTTAGTCATGGTTGTTCATATTATATCATGTTCAAAGTGATCAACTAAGTTTTACAACAACTAACCATGGTGACAATAGTTGACTATAGTTGATCGTCATTGATTATGGCTGACTAGTTGATGAGGGGCGACTATGTATTACCTAGAAAATCAAGCAAACATAGATCAACCTAGTAAAGCTATATCAACCTTAAACATAAGTCAAACTATTAAACCTAATAAATCTAGGTCAATCTTGTAACCTAAGGCAACCTATTAAACATGGAAACCTAATAAACCTATGTAAACCTCGTAAACATAGGTCAACATATTAACAGTAGGTCAACTTAGTAAATCTAGGACAACATAGTAAACATATGTCTCCCCACTAAACTTAATTCAACCTGGTAAACTTAGGTCAACCTAGTAAATGTAGGTCAACATAGTAACACTAGGTCAAAATAGTAAATCTAGTTGAACATAGTAAACATAGGAAGTTAACATGTCTTGCATCATTTTAAAATTCTTGTTCATTGATATATGATTTCATTCACAATATGAAAATATTTTTTATATTTTCAAAAAAAAGTGTCCATTTACCTCCTGAGTTGTCGCCACTATAAATTCGAGTTGATGCCACCATGACAATGAGTTGTTGCCTATATAACATTAAGTTTTCACTGTGTAGTTTGAATAAAATCTAGCAATATTTAATTAAAATTTTTTTCCATATGTTTTCTTGTTTTAGAGATGGTGCAAAAGTGGACCTTGATCATTGAGCTTTGATACTACCATGCAAACCCAGGTCAAGCGTGAGCTATATTTTTTCTTTACAATGAAGCACTAAGCCAATTCTATCAAAATAATAGAGAAATTCTTGGGAGAACCACTAACAATGAGGCTTATTATCATTCTGAAGTTGATGGGATAAGGAAACAAGGAATTATGGTGCAAGTGACATTGTACCATTCACAACTTTAGAATTGATAACCAATCAAATTATTGGAATTTACTAAGTCATAAAATAAAATTTGAAACCCTACCACTAACAAGCCAAAAAAAAATGATTCACAATTTCAAAGCTTTAACATAACTTACTAATGAGATGCTTAAATCGTTCTTGATGATATACTTTTGAAGCAACATCAAATGGATGTGGATGTGAAAGATATGAGGAGAATTTATCATGTGCACCACTATTTTTCATTCATAGGTATCGATAGCATTCATACGTATCGATATATGAGACCTTCTAATGAATGAATTGTTCTATTATTCTTATCGAGGTTATTTCTTATTTCTTATTATTTTATTGTAGCAACATAAAGAACCATTATGTCCATCCTTTTTTATTTATTTATATGAGCTATGTTTTTATATACAAGCTCACTTTATTTTTAGTACCCTTTTTATATCTAAACACAATGTGTATTTAAGGAATTTAATTTTCAGTAAAGGCTATTAATGGAATTACATTGTGATTAAAATTTAGATGTGTCATTTTTATTATATTTTAGTTGTGTCTAGCAATTCATTTCCTTTCAGTTGTGTCATTTTGATTATTTTTTATTTTTTTCTATCTATTGGAAATACTAAGAGGTGTAGGGGGGGGTCAGTATTACTTTTACAAATTTTATTTCATGAGTCAATATCGCTTTAAATATAAATAAAGAATGAAAAACAAAATAAATATTTTTATATAACAAATAACGAGGACTCTGAAATTATTTCAAAATATGTTATAAAATGAGAGCTTAGAATGCCTTGAATACTTCTTCACATTTTAAATCAAGGTTTTGAACAAATTTATTGCTACATAGGTTAGATCTATCATCAAATTTGCAACACCCATAATTCCACATATCTGAAGATACAAGGGTTTATTTTTGTACACATTTGAATTTCGTTGAGATGGCACAAGTATCAAAGAGATACCACAGTCCAAACACTCAGAGACACAGGTCGAAATTTCATAGGAATACTATAGTCCAAAATTCAGTGACCTTTGAGATGTCTTATTTTCAATCCAAAAGGAGTTCTCCTACAAGTCTCCTATAGAGTAGGGCACTCTCTTTCTTTCTCAGAAATTTCTAGTTCACGAGTTATGAAGAATTCTGCTCCTTGCTCCTATGTCTCGATTATTTATTTATTTGCTGTTGGATATTTCATAATAGAAAATAGATCTTACTGAATTATAACCACTGTAATATTCCATCAATAACCTATACTCTCCAAACTTTTCTAGTTCGTGAGATGTGAAGAATTCTAGAGATATCATATTTAAGAATGCAAATATTTTCACATAGGTTTTTTCACTCATGTTTTTGTACTTGACAATGCACCTAGGGTTTTGAACTTAGGATTTTCTTGTAGACAATGCATGAGGGGGTTCACACCTAGGGTTTTTCACTTAGGGTTCTGAACTTGTTGCTAGGGATTTAAACTTTTTTCCAGCATTTTTAACTTGTAGCTACAATTTTTCCATGATATTGAAATTCGTAGGCCAATTTTAGTGCTTCTTATATATTCTTTCTTACATTGTTTTGCTAGGGAAACTTTCATCCTATGTGTACTTGATCCATTAACATTGTACTTATGAGAGTTGTTCTTTATCCATTATGGTAAGGGCATCTTTAATTCTTAGTATTTCATGCATTTATCATAATCATTTAGTGCTTCATTCAATCATCCATTTCTTACTTCATTTTAGTGTGTCAGTAATGGATATTAGGGCTTGCTTTACCATGGGATTTTAAATGAACCTATGGTTTTCATATTCAACAAGAAATTCTAGGCTTTCATTACCCAAGTTTTTCATATTTAACAATGGGATATTTTTTACTTAGGGTTCTCTCTTAGAAAATGCATCTAGGGTTTTGAACTTAAGGTGTTCTGATAGGCAATCCACCTAGGGTTTTGAATTTATCTTTTTGAATCCATGGTTTTTCTATCATATTAACATGCCTTCGAGAATTTTAGTGCTTCTTATATATGCTTCATGACATTATTTTTTTATTTCTTCTTTTTTTCTAGGGTTTATCCACATGTGTTGTTCATCCATTAGGGTAAAGGTTTCCACCTAGGGTTTTTCACTTAGGGTTTTGTCCTAAACAATGCACATAGGGATCTACATCTCGGGTTTGGCACTAAGGGTTTCTTAAATTGTTGCTACATAAAATAGCATACCTAGTGAATAGGCTAAAGTGAGAGGGAAAAAAACTTCAGACAGAGTCCCACTATCACCATAGGCAACTTTATAACTAGTCTAGGAATCTATACTTGGTTAGAAAAAATAAATGGAGTTTCAAGGATGCAATATGAAAAACAACTTCTAAAAAAATTTGTTCATTCATTATCAATGAGTAGGACATGAAAATTTTATACAAGTCTCTAATACAAGTATAATGAGCTCAAATTCTTAAGGAATCCCATAAAATAAAAAAGTATGTGAGATAGCCTTGGTTACAAGCCAATCGCGTTAGCTAATATATCAATTATTATTATTTAATTTTTCCTTTACACATGGTGAAATGAAAAATGAAATAATGATATATTCCATGTTTCCAATTCATAGATCCAACCTCATTTAAGGAACATAATATCCTAAATAACCCAACAAACCATTCAATTTTTGTGAATTTCTCCATTATAGACATCTTCAGCCACAAGATTAGGTGAATTGAATTGAAGCAAATTTTGAAATACATGACATAAAAGACACCTAAGCCTGCAAAAAAATGACAATAATATCAATATTATGCAAATCAATGAAGTTAACTTGATAATATTGCAAAATTATAATATGCATTCAAGGATAAATAATAAAATGTAAGAAAATTTTTTTAAGGCAAGTAATTTTAGGAGTGAGTGTAATGGTTCATGGACCCGAGAAGTTGCACATAATTTTTTTTTTATATTATTATGATTAAAAATGATGGCTGCCCCAAATCAATTTCATCGATTTCGGAAACTCACCTTCACATTCCAATGGCCACTGTTGTGACAAATTCTAACTGCATAAAACAATAATATCCCATTATCATGACATCAATGAAAGGGTTGCTTTCAAATGGTCAGAAATGCACCCTCCCATTCCAATAGTCACCGTTACAGCAACTTTTGGCTGCGTACAAAAAGAATCTCTCGTCATCATGAGAACAACAAATAATTGGTTTTGAATGGCCAAAAACTTACCCTCCCGTTCCAATGGTGAGTGTTGTGGCAACTCCTAACTACATAGAAGGGGAATATCCCATGATCATGAAAAAAATGAATATTTGATGCCAAATGGTCACTGAAATATATGATGCCACATGATTACATTATTCCTATATTTCATTATTACATGCTTACCCTCAACTCTTCCATTGGTTTTCATTCTCCCACATTCAAAAATGTCGCACTTTCAAACAAAACCATAACCACTCTAAACTATTACTAAAGGTGGGTGGCCAAATATTTTGCAAAGAACCTTCTGAATTATTGGTACATAAATTTCAACACATTACACCATTTTTTGAACACGTCAGCTTGATGGATTATATTCACAGGTTGCATGGGTATGACGACAACATAGATCTATTATTTTCCATACATTACAGGGAGGGAAAATATGAGGTAGTAAGGATAGTGGTGCATGCGACATAAGAGGAAACTACAGAAGCGACAAAGTTACCCTTGATAAGACAAAAATTGTATGTGCCCTGAAAACACCAAGCTAATATTTTTCTACGATTCGTTGAGGCAAGTGAAGAATTGTATAATATAAACATATGATTTGACATGAAGGAACTACTACAACCATGGAATAATGTTGCATTCCTTTTCCAAAAATATTTCACGTGCAAAGAAAGGTATGTTGTTATTTATTACCATCAACTTTGGTTGTTAGAGCACTTGCATCATGGCAAGTTTGCTCACATACCTTTATTTCTTGCAAAAGCCTAGAAAATATGGCTCGATTAGTGCATAAATCAAAGAGGCCATTATAAACCATCTCACACCATTGCCTCATTAAAATTTTGGTGGTTAGTGTGCTGCAAAGGGAAGGGAGAACTTGGGATGAACTAGTTAGAAGGAAATTGCATGATAAAGTTTCTACCCCAAGAGAGGATGCCCTGGAAGCTACAACTCCACCCCATGGGCTCCTAGTTGCAACTTTGGCCCATGACCTCCCAGTAGAAAAAATTCCCACATAATCTTTCCATATGGTAGCCGAGACACCCAATGTTCAAACTACAATGGTTTCTAAGGATTATTCTTCTATATCCCCATATAAATGAGTTGAAAAAGATGCTGATGAATAAGTATAAATATTTGGGAGTAAATGTGCCACCGGAGGATTGAGAGGATACAAGAAGTTCCCGATAGTGGTGCCAAAATCCAAGAAGGAAAACAAGAAGTGAGGTCATGTTTTTGTAGTTACTGAAACCATCCCCATTGTTACATAAGAAAAAATGGAAAAGAAAGAGAAAAAGCAAGAGAATCCACAAAATGTATTGATCGAAGAAGGAGCAATGGAGATAGGATGCATGCAACAAGGATTCATGGAACAACAATTTGGCCCCCTTGCTGACATAGAATAGCAAGTTGAGAAGGTTCCCTCTATTGATTCTGACTATGAGTACGTAAAAGGAGTAGTTGAACGATATGGATTGGAGGGCTTTTCCTAAATTTTAATTTTGTATAGGGATGATGAGGATGACCAAGAAACTACACCAACATAATTTACAAGCAAGCACATTAAAACAGTAAGTACCCATTCATATTTTCCTCTATGTATTTCATTGTTAATGAAGAATAGGGTTCTCTAGATGAAAGAAAAAGATAACTACAAAACAAAGTTAAAATCCTAACGTATGAGCTCAGAAAAAAAGAAAGTTTTGAAAGATTAAATTTATAGTCCCAAGTTACAGACTCCCTACCCATTAGCATCATAAATATATCTTCTCCATGGGTCCAAGAAAATATACCCCTTGTAAGAAAATAGATTTATAGCATTGTTGTTCAAATAAAGGACCGGAAATCGTAGATGGAATTGACCAAAGGCACAATTGTGCAATAAGAGGAATAAGAACCACAGATGAAAATGGAAAAAGAAACAATTGTACAAACACAGGATAAAAATCCAAATATGAAATTGTCCATAGACATTGTTGTTGAAACAATGTATCAAGAACCAAAGATCAAAATGACCAAAGACATTGTTGTGCAACACAGAGCAAGAGGAATGAAAGTAAAAATTTTCTCGATTTATACCCTCTAATAACATAAAATTAGTACCTTTCCATTTGCGTGAAAACTTAATCCTTGACCTTTTCAATAAATGGGAAGAATATATAAACACATTTGAAGCAAAAGATAAAAACAAAGTTGTTGAACTGCAAATGAAGGTGACCAAGTTGGAGAATTATAAGAAACATCTTGGAAATATAAGGGATGGTGTGCTTAATTGAACAAATCCTTCATCTAATTACAAAATGTACTTAGCATAAATATTGTTGATGTTAAAAATAATACTACCGTAAACAATAAGCCTTTCAGGGTTGAATGCATAAATGGTTTCATAGAAGCATATAGGGCCTGTACAAATTGATAAAAATACTTTCTTTGTGAATTGTACCAACATAATTATTTTTTTACTTTTAACAAAATATGGGTTCCCAACCCTTATGTAGGCGATTTCCAATTAATATCCTTTGTATTGTATTTCAGAAATCAGACCACTTGGGTGGAAGCTCTTAAAATTTTTAAAGAAAATGCCGACAACATTTTGTGTGTTAGAGGATAATATGAAATGCCTGTTGAGGTGATATAAGAACAACAAGAGTTGGCCAACTTTTAAGAGGAAATAAATAATATCTCGAGGAATATGTAGTAGACCATTTCATATTGCACATACCAGATTCAAATATTGGAGACTTTCGCACAAGAAAGATGTAAAGCAAGGTTGGATGCCGTAGGAAAACAAGGGTGAAATAAAATCCATTAAACTACGTAAACTTAAGTATAGACTTAACAAGGGTTGCTCACTATATTATTTCCATGGAACAATTTAGGAATACCTGGATAGTCTTAGATTTCGTTATCCAATGATTTGGCTACTAACAAGGATATATAAAATTCCTATACCCTCAAAAAGAAGAATAGTTTTGAATGTTGGAATGGAATTATGGAATGAAAAATTTGTTCTCTTTGATAGAAAATATTCGATAATAGTAATGTGATATTTGTTGGTAGGAAAGACTTTGTTATGGATTAGTGGAGACACATTTGACATGGGTTATTGAAACCAGTGGGAAATTGTTGGTTAGTCCTCCTTTTACATCCCATACATGTAAACATAAACCAGAAGTTGTTGTGTATGATGGGAATTGTCATTTCCAAAATTGGATGGCAAAGGGAAATAATTTTACTTAAAATGATTTTAAATGGGTAGTATTGGATTTTATGGTGTGACTTTTGATCATGAGACTATAACATAGTTAATAGATAAAATTAAGATACTTATATTGAGAATATCATAGATAGGGTAGGATAATGAACTGGTTTATTGGAGAAGAAAATGTGTATCAACTTTTCAGTGGATTTGTATCTATATAAGCTTTAGCAAGGTAGGGCAGTTTTCTAAGATGGATCTTATGTAACCAATCAAAATAATTTGAGAATAATATAATAGGAAACATAATTAATATGAAGCAGCCAAATTTCCAAATACTCTAGTTATATGGTTAATAAAATAAACATATATTTTTGATAATTTCTATGATATAAAAAATTAGTATGAGTAAAAATAATTCATATTGTAAATAAAAATCCTCTTGATATTTTTATAAGTAAAAAATTAATATGAAAAAAACATAATAATAGTATTACAAAAAAATCAAAATAGGTTCTTTTTAAATAACATGAAATGTAATTAGAATTATCCATATTATAATTAGTTATATCATTAAAATTATTTCTATTATATAAAACATATTAAACATAATGGTTTAATATAATGAATAATGGTTTAATATAATGATTAAAGGTAATGAACTTTTAAATATCCTCTTAATTTCATCACACGAGAAGTTTAAATGAATAAAAAATGGTAAATTTCATGTAAATAAAAATAAAAATATGCCAATATTGAAATCATAAAAATATTCTCATATTATTATTATTTTTTTTTCTCGTTGATATTATTATTTATTTATTTGTTTCTTCGTGAGAGAATGGCGTTAATGTTTCTTTATAAGAACTTTATTTATGTTTAGCACTAGATACATCGGTTGTGTGGTATGATAAAAGGTTAATGTAGATGGATAACTTTTTCAGAAGATATTGTGTGCCCTAAATACGTAAATACTTCAATTAAAAAAAAAAAAAAACTTTATTTAAAACCACAAACAATTGTAAATATGAATATTATTTTAAAAACACTTTTTTAACATAATGTTATATTTGAAAAAACAATTCTTGGTCTTGAAACCCTAAAATAACTATAACTATAAATATTATTTTAAATCACTTTCATAATTTTAACTGTATTTCAAAAAAATAAAACTTAAATCGTTAAAATCATAACATTAATAAAACACACTATTAAAATTAAAATCAAAAGAAAAATATAAACATAGAACAATAACCCATACGAATCTTTTGATCATTCAATTAGCATGGCTGGTGCTTCTAAAAACACTGGGTGCTTTTAAAAACACTAATTTGGTCTCTCGGTTGTTCTTTACGATGCCTCATCTCTTATTTTTCAGAAGTAAGCCATCACACAGTTCGGAGAAAGTAATAACGAACTATCAAGTCAATAATTCAAAATGTAAATGTGTAATTAAAAAAAAAAATTGAAGGATACATGCTTGCTTCAATACAACCATAAGAAGGCATTTAAAATCGAAATTGAAGCGTAAGGTTTCACTTCCTTTAGCGAGATGCTATTAGGTATCTATTTTCTTGAATGGAAATACAAATATCTGGTTCCTTCAACTACACTCAACCCATGTCACAGGAAAAAAACATTATGACCTAGAAAAAAGCATGATGACCTTGACATTACCCTCAAGCCATGATCTGTTTCTATCAATCCTAGCCCACAAACCATAACCGTTGGAATAGCTATTACAAAAATAAGCGTGATTCACTTGACGTGGACAACACTAGGCCCTCAAGCCATGATCTGTTTCTATCAATCCTAGCCCACAAACCATAACCGTTGGAGTAGCTATTACAAAAATAAGCGTGATTCACTTGACATGGACAACACTAGGCCCTCAACCCATGATCTGTTTCTATCAACCATGGCCGTCAAGCAATAGCCGTTAAAGTAGCCGTTTCAGCCAAAAACATGATTAGCTTGACATGGACAGTAGCGATTTGGTGGACTGTTGCAAAGGAGGTAGGCACCCCAAATGGACAGTTCCAGAAGAAATATATATATATATATATATATATATATCCATTTTCGTCCTATGCTATTTATGTTCTCTTTGTTCTTGCGTGTGTGATTTGAGTATGAGTCTGTTAGTAAATCTGTGGTTTGAGTATGAGAGGAGAGTGGAGGAGGGATTTTAATTGACGAATAGGTAGTTGATGTGACAGCTCCCGATCTCCTGCTCTGCCAATCTCATCCTTCTCTGGCGCCATGTGGACCCTGTCTCTCCAGCTTCCAACGGCAACAGATGGCAACAGCTCCGAGAGGACGTTAGAAATTTGATGGATAATTCCGCGCGAGGGAGTTTTCATTTTCAATTTCTCGGTCCCGAGTTTAAGTTTCTTGGTCGCACCTTAGTTGCCAGGGAGGAGCATCAACGAGCAGCAGAATTATCCTCACTAAGCACCAGGAAGGTCGATTATTGGTGCGTAATACTTCATTTTCTTCTTTCAGAACATGTCTCGAAGGTCAATACTCACATTGAAGCCAATTTCCTTTTGACATGTACATGTTAAAGATGCTCTAGATTTTTCATAATTTTGTCAACTTATAGAGGTCTTGCTCCATTTCTTCGCTGTGAGCATCAGCACACATTGGTATTTATTTGCAAACGCATTTGCATATATTTAAGCTTCATTCATACTAGATACAGATGTTGAAGGATTCTCTGTCCTTTATTGTTTTTGTTCTCTTTTGCACGCGGAGGGCTCCATTTTGGTGTTTTTGGCATCCCCACGGACTGTTCTTAACTCTCAGTTTATAGTTGAATTTGATCTATTTCTATGTCCTGTTCTCTGTGATTTTGCTAAGAGATTGGTACATTCTCCAGATTTTGATTCTATTGGTGGAATCTATGTTTCTCTTGTTTTGAGATTATATTGATAAATATTTTAGATTCCAATTGGCAGTAAGAGAATTTTTTAATGTTATGCCTCCAAATACACAACATACAGAAACCCTTTCACCTCTGTATTGTCCTTTTATAATATGGATTTGATTTTATGGTGCTCTTCTATGACTCTAGCTTTTCACATTTTGATTCTAGTTGTGGTAATATACGTGAATTACTAGTAGCTCCATATCTTAGTGAATGTACTTGTGATATAGATTGTTATCTCAGTGAATGTACATGACAAAGAGATTATTAGAAAATTTGGGAGATGATGATATATTACTTTTATTAATATTGATTTAGCATTTTTTCATGATGATATTGGTATCTTAGTGAATGTAAATGCCAGATAGACATAAAATTTGGGAGATGATTATATGTTGCTTGTCAATGGCTCCATATCTTAGTGAATGTACTTGCTAGAAAGATTGTTATCTTAGTGAATATACATGACAGAGAGATTATTATAAAATTTGGGAGATGATGATATATTATTTGTGTTAATATTGATTCGGCATTTTGTCGTGATGATATTGGTATATTAGTAAATGTAAATGCCAGACAGACACAGAAAATTGGGAGATGATGATAAGTTTCTTTTGTCAGTTCTGATATAGAATTTTTAGATCATGACATTAATACTAGGCCTATGAAGATCCTGTATACATGTAGACCAAAAAATGGTGAAGTAGGATTTGTCACCATTGTTTTCATTTATTTTTATGTTAAGATATCATGAAAAAGCTTACTTTTGGACTTTTGACAAATTGAATTTCATAAATTTGAGAATGATTTCTTTTGTGTTTATATTGGATCGATATATTTGGTTGTAATTCTTAGATTACAATCTCTTAATTGGTTCCAACAGCCTTTTTTAGTTAAAAACCCTATATTATAGGTCATCAGCAATGTTTTTTATTTTCGTTGAATTTCAATGGATCTTCTAAGAAAACTTGAAAACTAATAAAAATAGGTCATCAACAATGTTTATTATTTTCATTAACTTTTAATGGATCTAGAGAACTTGAAAACTATTTTAGAGGTGAAACACTAAAATTTTTATTCCGAGATCTTGCCAGAAATATAGCTTATAAATTTTAGTTTTCCATAACAAATGAGTCATAACAGAATCTATTATTTACTGGGATGGAAATAATAGGGGCATGGACGTTAGTTTTTTTGGAATCAAGAGCTAAAAATTATTAAATTTTACATCATAAATTAATTACTTAGTTTATTACTAGTTTAGTTGCGTTTTAGTTAGAGAAGGTAAGTTTTATTACTAGTTTAGTTGTGTTTTAGTTAGAGAAGGTAAGTTTTATTATTAGTTTAGTTGTGTTTTAGTTATAGAAGGTAAGTATAAGGTTTATTATTTATCGATTATTTTTTTATTTTTATTTAGTTTTGTTTATAGTCTGTATAGTTTTTAATAAAAAAATTTATTTGTGGCTTATTTTTTGTTTTTAATCTTATTTTTGTTTAATCTTTCTCTACAACTTTTTATAGTTTCTTATTAAGATGTTAATTGTGTTTAGTCTAAATAGTATGGTGAAGTTTTGCTTTTATAATGACATGACAAATTTTTGAACTTTTAGAAAATCCAATTTAATTTTGGTACCATTTTAATAAATAGGAAAAGTATGTGAAAAGAAAAAGAAAAAGGAAAAATTCCTCATTGAAAATGAAATTAAATTGGTGAATTAACCATTGAAAAACAAATTTTGTAATCAAATTAGGAAACAATTTATGAAAAATTTAAAAGTTATTCCAAAAATGTTTGAATTTTTTTCCTGTAGGCGCTGGAAAATGATTTTTCGAGCCCCTACTGGAAAAAAATTCCAACATTTTGGAATAACTTTTAAATTTTTTATAAATTGTTTCTTAATTTGATTACAAAATTTGTTTACAGGAATATTTTTTATATTCATTTCCAATATCCATATCTCCTTTGATCCTTTGTTCGAAGATGTATTGCATGATGTCATTTGTATAAATAGGATCATGAAGGAATCAATTTTGATACATAATTATTCCCACACATATGATTTGTTTTTTCAAATGAAAAAAAGTATTTGCTTGCTTGTTAATTGTCAGAATGTTTGATGGAGAAAGGTTGTGTGAGTGCATGTTTTCATATTTCCTCTTTATCTATGCCACATAATTGATGATTTGTGTGGATTCCTATTATTTTAAATCTCTTTGAAACTATCTTCTTAGGTCCTCACCCTTAATGGAATACATCAGGCGAAACTCTATTTTTTTTATAGTGATACGCCAGTATCCGCTCAGAATAAAACCTAGGCTACAACTCTTATTGGCATTGCATCAAACCCATGTAATAAAGTATAACCAACAGTTGGTTCCATTGCATGGACCCAAAACCTTAACATGTAGAAAATATGAAGTGGAATTTAAGAGAGGCAAAGATTGGAGAATGTTTCAAGGAAAAAAATAGAGATTTTTCTAAGGGTCAAGAATTACCAATCCTAGAAAAATGAGAGAGCACTACATTTCTTTAGATATCCATGAAATTTTACAAGAACGAAATGACAAAAAAAACTAAAAACTAAAATATTCATGGATCTAATACATGCTTGAAGACCAAGACCAAGAGAACACAAGTAGCAATATGCAACCGCTCCACTTATAATACATACAAATGGAGCAAAGTTCAATATACTATAAAATATCAACTTATTTTAATGGCCAAGCACTGAAAAGTTAACACTAGTCCTTTTATGCATCACCATGGGCCTTCCGAATATATATACACTGCGAAATAACTGTATATTTATATGAAGCTAAGATCTATATGATCATCCATTTCATTTTATTTTCGCATATACTAAGAAATAACATATGTAGCATCAGAATGTACAGATTCTATGGTTGAATTCATTTCTGAGAAGCTGGAATCGCATCGCCTTTAGAAGCTTTATTAGTATTATTTCTTAAGAAGATTTACTGCTATCTAGACTACTGCAGGTGGTTGAATGAAGGATAGATTCCATGGTTGAATTCGTTTTTGAAGAAGCTGGAATCGCATCGCCTTCAGAATCTTTATCAGTATTGTTTCTTAAGAAACTTTACTGCTATCTAGACTATTGTAGGCGGGTGAATGAAAGCAAGAAAATTCAAATTCAAATTTTAAATTGCGGTTGTGCGGGTTGGAAGAGTGGGAAGTGGCGAAGGGAGGCAGCGGAGGAAAGGGCACAGGGTCGAATTCCTACCCAGAAATCCGCGGGGTCACCGAAGGAGCTAGTCCCAGAGCTATCCTATCATGCTCCATTTCATTGAACAAAAGACTCCTCCTAATTGTATTACTGATCAATCATAGTACCAACTGTTTCAATTAGGGAAAACTTCCAATGGAGTATTATGGCCCAATGGATCAAATTTTACACCATTTTTCCCTTTCTTTACAATTAACTAAATCACGCGTTAATTAACCAGCATCTCAACAATCAATTATCAGATCTATGTACATAATTACGTGAGCATCATATAAACATGAGAGAAAACCATCAACACATGAACATCATCAACCATGAACAATGAAAAACAATACTCTCACAATCACTTTTACAGGGCTTATAAAAATACATCAACATATGATCAACTCAGTAATACAATCATAGTACCAACTGTTTCAATTAGTGAAAACTTAGTGCACCCATCGAAGGAAAATCCTATATCCTACATGGGGATAATTACACATCCTATTCTTTTAAGAGTTTCCTGAATTCAATAAAGAGAAGATCTATTTGGATCTTAAATTTGTCAAACTCAATGCATTCTCTAGTAATATAAATCTCAGTTGTGTGAATACTTGTTACATGTATCATGGCACTAATCGATTCGCTTGGTTTCATGTGTTGTTTACTTTATAGTTTCATAACCCTCATTAGAGTTAGTTTGCTGCTTTTTGAAGGATGCTTGGAAGTTCCTAAAACTTAAATGTGAGATTATGCGTAATCTGCTAGTCCTGTGGAAAAATGTACTAAAATGGGTAGTCCACCTATATCTTAGTTACATTAAAAACTACGCGAAACGTCCTCAAAATATTTAAAGTTTTGATTTTAGATTTAATTCTTAGAATTTTTAGATCTCAAAATTAGTGTTTTTAGTTTTGAGTGTTATTTCTATATTTCTAGAACTGTAGTTTTCTTATGGAGAATGTTTGATTGTAGTTTCGATCTTGAATAATAAAGGAATTCCTTTTTGAGCAATTGGTCATTTTGTGTTCTCGTGAAATAAAATTTCTTTTCGTATATTCTTGTTTCGAAGGAAATAATTGTTTTAAAAGATTTCCTCTCTCAACTCTTTCGTTTAGATAGAATTCATTCAAAGAAAATGAATTGTTTCTCATAATAGATGCATTTTTAGTGTTTTGAGTCGGGTCGCTACATATCATCAAAGTTTTACTTTCACACCTATTGTCCTAAGAAACAACCTATTAAAACAAACGCTTAAATTAAAATCAATCTAGTAATTTTTATATTTCTAGGACACTTTTCACCAACATAGCTTAGGCTAGTGTCTTGGAGTATGGAGTAATTAACTCTCCAAGACAATTAAAAAAAACAAGTAGTCAATCTTGCAATAGGAAAAATCCCATAGTAGCTTGTATGCTCTGGGAAGCTTCTCTTAAAGGAGTCAAGCATGAGATCATATCTAAACCAGTGAGGTGATCAATTCCAACTCATTGGGAACGATAGAAAATGTGCGCATATTAACAATGGTGAACCTCAGATTGACCATTGTCAAGGAGCCTGGGGTCACTTGTCGGTATACCTTGGATTATGTCAAGGAGCCTTCAAGGGGATTGAGCTTTGTTAGTCTGCCCTTGCGTGTATATCGGATCGTAGACTATTCCCCCAGGTATATTTGTTCCTGTTGGTGACCATAGTGGCCATAAACTTTAAGATTTTTTCCTAAGGTGACAGTGGAGGAAAAATCCCAATGTACCTGGAGCAGACGTGGACTAGACTCACTTGGACTCTCTAGAGGGTTATCTTCACTTGAGATGGTTTAAGTGGAGAAACTTGCACCAGTATGTTTCATTATGCAGGTTGTCGGGGTAATTGTTCCAACCGCCATTTCTGCATTAAATTACTACGATGTTGGATTTCATCACCAACTAGTGTTTTTAGTTTGGGAAACTATTATTTCTGTGTGGTTTGATCTCCTAGATTTTATAAGTGTTTGATCACTTTATTGTTTCCTTAGTGACTTTAGGAGTTTTAATTGAAATTTTCTTTGATTGCGAGTGATTAATAATTTTTAATCGTGGCTGAATTACTAAGACAATCGCGTAGACTTCAGGGGAAACCCCCTGAGTATACACCAAGCCAACTTGAAGGACTAAAATCTCTGGTACTTCATACTATCAGTAGAATTAGATAAAAAAAACTAGGAGAATCATCCATAATTACTCATCCTAGTTATCATGAAGTAAATCAACCTCAAACAACAGAATATATTCAAGAGCCAATTTCAATTTTCGAAATCAATGACACTCATTTTGTAACCAGTGAATTGGCTAAAGAACCTAAATTTTTGAGCTAGACATTGATCCTACTGTGTTGGAATCATCTTCAGGATTTGTTACTCTGACTTCTAGTGATCCTGATTCACCTAGGGTAAGACATCGCATTACCGAAAACCTTCCTTCTGATCTCATATGTATTGAAGAAATTGTAGGTCCAGACGAAGACGTAAATATTTCTGAAACCCGAGAAAATTTGAATCTTAGGGAGCATGAATCAATATTCTACAGTCCTTTTAGAACTGACGCTTGGTATATCATTAACAGATTTTTTACAAAACACGGGTCTTACTTATTCACCACCTCATAATAATTTTTACCCTACATTGAGAGGTTATCAACGTTCATTAGCTATGTTGGGTGAGTCATCTATGTTTTCTGAATCCCCAGAAACATTTTTATCTGGTTTTTCATTTGTTCCTCAGGGATACCAGTCACTCTCTGGTACTTTCTCAGGAGCAGCTCCTTAACCATTTGAACAAATGTTATCATCTCGTACGAATGGAACAAACACTACAACGTTTAACACATAACAGATTTATATGATGTCTGGAAATATTCCAAATCCTCAACCTCAGGGAAGTCAATTACCGCCTGGGGGGCAACCTCAAGGAAGTTAGTTACCGCCTGGGGGGCAACCTCAAGGTAGTCAATTACTGCCCGGGGGGCAACCTTAGGGTAGTTTTTTACCACCTAGAGGTCAAATTGTAGTACAATATTTCTTGCCTGCGGACCAACCTCAAAGACAGTACATACCACAAGGTCAATATTGATCCCAAGGAAAGTACATACCTCAAGGTAAATATCAACCCTAGAGTCAATACATACATCAAGGACAATATCAACACCAGATTCGGTACATTCCTCAAATTCAATATCAACCTCAAGGTGAGTACCCAATTCAAGGTTTTCAACCTCCTTCAAGTCAACCATTATTACAAGGAGCTAGAAATTTTCCAGTTAATTGTCAACCCTATGTTCAACCTAGTTATGTTCCTTCATATGCAAAACCTTCTATGGGTCAATATCTCGTAATTAATATGGTGTGGGATCCATCTCAAATTCAACAGACTATGCAACCCAATGTGCAGTTACCTAATCAACTTGGACAGCCCATAGGTTCTGGTCCAACCCAGCAACTCATACAGCCTACCATTCAAGTCTCTGCACCCGGTTCTGTTCAACAGCCTAGGCCTAGTACACCTCAAACTCCACCTGAATCTGCTGTTGCTGCTGCAACTTTTGTTCAACCTACCACACCTATTTCTGGAGCATTTGTAACTCATGTTTCTACTACCCCTGTATCAGTGAAAATTCCTCAAGTATATGTGCCACAGTTAGGATCTACGATTCAGACTATGGTCCAAATGACTACAGGACAATCTTGTACAAGTATGATTCTCACTAGTCAACCACAATTGACTTATCAACCATACCAGGGGTAATATCAATTTGGACATGCTACACAAAGTCCAACATATTAGTATCAGTCGTATCCTAGATCAACTACCTCAAAAACCCTAGTTTGTGTCGTTTAATCCTGGTTATGGAGGAGGTTACACAATTCCCAATGCAAATCCAATTCCAAGATATCCTGGATATCCTCCTCCTTGAACTGGTTTGATCACACAAGGTTATCAAGACCCTAGCTATTGGTTACCATTCATAGAAAGTTTAGATTTACCTGATCTATCACACCTTATGAATGATCCCATTTTTTATCTTTTGTATTGGCCGTCAATGCCTAATAAGTTGCCCAGTGATATTCCAAAGTTTGAAGGTAAGTCAGGAGAAGATCCATCTAATCATGTTATGCCTTATCACCTATGGTGTACATCCAATTCACTAATAGATGATTCAATTTGATTACGTCGTTTTCAGAGAACTCTCATTGGTCTAGCTGCCAAATGGTACATTGAGTTTCCACGAGGCTCATTTAATATTTTTAATGCACTAGCTACTGCTTTCTTAACCCATTTTCAGTTGCCTGTCAAATACGACAATGGAACAAAATTTTTGACCTCATTAAAATAGTCTACATCAGTGTACATATCCGATCACATTCATGAATGGAGACGTAGGAGATGTTTGGTGAAATTCTTCATTCCGGATCAAATTTTGGCTGAATGGTTTATCAAATCATTATTGCCCAAAATTACTAAGGATGTGGCCAAAGGAGGCATTGTTACAGAAGAGAAAGTCATTTCTCAAGCTCAGTACCTTGACCTTGTATATAGACAGTCAGGTATTGTTTATGACAAAATCCCCGATTTACCAAGACATGGTCAATTAAATACAACTCCTGATGCAGGGGCATTAGGCCCAAGACGATATTTTGTATATAAATAAACATAGGGGGTCTCTTGTTTTAAATTCCCTATGTAATTATTTTCATTTGAGTAATTTTAATTAAATTTAGAGAAACTGTAACTACCTGAATGATTAATGGGCACCTGAAGAGATAGTCAGTTTCAGAAGTTAGGCTAATTTTAGGATTCCAAGAGTCATCAGGGAAGCTGAATCGATTGATTCGTAATTTGTATAAAAATAAAATCCCTGTGGTGGAGTTGATAGACCTGCATAGAGACCTGTAGAGAAAACTGCATAGACTGCTTGGTGCTGTAGAGTAGGAGGCCATTTGCATTGAAGACCGTTTAGAAACACATGAAGTAAATTTCAAGAGTATATATGAAGAATCCGTTTAGAAACACATGTCTATTGTTTGATTAAATGACGCTGGTAATGACTGGTTGAACCCATGTAAGGTATTCGTAGAATTTCAATATGACACTGTGATGAACTCTGTGTAATTTAAGTTTAAGACTTCTGGGTTGAAGTATTAAATTTATTTGATATGTTACAAAATTGGGTTGGATTCATATAATACATTTTGTGAAGAAATTATGTATCTCATGCATATTTTTGTAGAAGTAGTGGTTGAGGATGACTCGGAATCTTCAAAGAAGATCTGGTAATGAAGTGAGTTGATGGAAAAAACCCAAATGTGAGCGTAGCCTTTGGGAATATCACATTGCAGAGATTGTGAAATTAGATCGATGGAACAACATCGGGGAAGCGGTGCATCAAAGGCACAGGAGCAAAAATATTTATGGTGTAATGGCTTGATTGATTGTAATGCTTTGTCTCACAAACTAGAACTCGGAATAGAATTTCACCGTGAAGTTTTGGGAGTGAATTTTATATATGGCTTTTATTATAATGGGGTTGAAATTGAGGTCATAGGTATATGAAAATCGAAGGTGTGTTTGGTGCAACTAGAGAAACAGATTTTGTAACATGGAGAACCCTGTTGAATGAACTAGAATGGAACCTAGAGTGATGGCATTAGCTGAAGGATTGGAGTTTGTCTTAAGAGCTAGCTTGTAAAACTGAATTCATGGTAGTGACAGTCTGTTAGTGGTGTAGACAACATGGAATTGTGGAACGGAACCATGTATAGAAGGAAGGACTAGCATTGATTGGTTCGTGGAAGAGAATGCGGAATTGAGGATTCGAATCGAGCTATGGACAACCGTGAAAGGAATGAAAAGTAACAACAGTTGGAGTTCAACCTGGTGGTTTTTACGGGAGTTAGAAGTGGTAAGCAGTATTTAAGAAATCAATGTGATCCCATAAACTGGGTGACGTATGTCCCTGAGCAATTTTGAAAACCCACTCTCATCACAAACTAAAGCCCATGCATCTAGTCTGCGCGATATCTAGTTTGGATCATCATATTATCAAGGCCAAAGAGACATCCCTCCGGCGATCGGATGGGTGCGGTCGTTAACACCAGGTAACAAGCTGTGGGCCCGGATATATGGTATTCTATTGATTATATGGAATCAACACTTACATTAATGTGTATAATGCTTGGCTGGTGCTTTGGCATATTTGGTCATTGAATGTCGTGAAAACCTATGTAATATAAGCTGATGCGTTAGTAAATGTATGACGTGTGACGATTAAGGTGCGGTCCAATGTATACACATATGGTTGCATAACCGTATGTTAAAAGGAAATAATTCTCTCACATGATGGACTGAATAGGGTTACAAAGAAATAGTAGCATGTCAGGGCCGAGAAGCATATAGATTGGGTTTAATTAAAGCAAACAACACACCATTTAATTAAAGCAAAGGTTTAATCTTCGAATGCAGGAATCTTTTCAAAGATTAAGAAATCCCATAAATTTTTCCCATAGACAAAATCAGTCAATAATATTATGTTTCTCCTTCATTCACCAAAATGGATATATATATATATATATATATATATATATATATATATATATATATATATATATATATATATATATATATATATATATATATATATATATATATATATATATATATATATATATATATCCATTTTGGTGAATCAAAGGAGAAACGCGTATCAACATTGACTTTGGTTTAATCTATAGGAAGGTTATTCTATACCCATGGGATTTCTTAATCTTTGAAAAGATTCCTGCATTCGAAGATTAAACCTTTGCTTTAATTAAATGGTGTGTTGTGTGCTAGTGGGGTTTATAACCATTAAGGAAGTGTTGGATTTATATCTTAATTCTTCAAATTGAGATATTAAAATAATTCAGATTGTTTATTTAAATTTACCCACTCAGAAGTAAAAAATGGCATGAGTTTCCCTAGATTGTGGGGTGCTTGGAAAATGGGATTCTGAATGCATTTATACATAGCCTAGAATTGAATTAGACAAAACAAGGATTGTGGGTTTTGCGGGATAATCCCGCCATCAAGTGTTATCAGAGCTATAATTTGATTATCTCTTTGAAAATTTATTTCTGAGAGGCACATGTATTGAACAGTGGAAAGGTTGGGTTTTGAAAAGCGGTTTAATATAAAATTTGTAGATTTGATTTGACATGTGGTGAAGGTCTCCAGATGAGCAGAATCTGGAGCTGAAGATAGGAGTCTTGAGGATTGCAGCATGTATAAATGCAGTACAGGTGAGAAAAGAAACAAGATCATTTAGGGATCTTGAGAGGTAAGATGATGAGCCTTATTTAAGCTCTGGTTGGAAGGTATTGTTTGCAGATTTCAGGGTGCAAGAAATTCAAGAGGAATCTTAGCAGAAGCAGATCACAAGCTTGAGAGCAGTGATAGAAGAATCCAGCAAGGGATTTTGAATGAAGAAAAGTGTGGCAAAACCTGGAAGATTCCCAACAGAGGTTGGATGACAGAATAATAGGGGTGCTCTTGAGAGAAGTTGCAGAGTGAATTCTAGAGAGCAGAACAAGAGTGCTCAAAAGGTTCCAGAGAGGGTGAACCAGTACTTGCCAAAAGCCGGATCCAGAGGAAGGGATTGGTGAGGTAAGTTGCAACAAGATAGCTTCTTGTTGCAGAGGCTTAGTGCATCTTGTGATTGAAGAACTCCCAGAGAAGAAAATGGCTACTGAGAGCCATAGAAGAGATTGCAGAGATTCCAGTGGTTCTGAGAGAAGCCACAGTGGAAGAGTGAGGGAAGATGCCAAAGCAAATGGCATGAGGAAGAAACTCACTGATGAAGAATATTGGAAAGAGATGGCTGAGATCATTAAGCAACTTGTTGAATTGGAGAGGATGATAGAGGAGAACTAGAGAGGTGGTTGGATCATGAAGAAGAAGATAAAGTGGTAGAGGCCACAAAGGAAGAAAGAGCAAATGATAAATGCTCAGAAGAAGAAGGAAATACTCAGAGTGATTGAGTATCTGGAGAAGGACTTGGAGACTGAAGCTTTAAGTGGGACCAAGGGGTCCAAGAGCCTTACATCTGACATACTTTGTATGTTTGTAGGAACAGCAGGTGGGAAAGAACAGACTGCTGATGTTGTCACTGAGGAAGAAAATGGAGCAGCTACATGTTTTGAAGATGTCCATGCACAGTTGGAGAAAGATCCTACGTTCCAATAGATTGGAAGTAGAAGAGATTTAGTTTATGATATTGGCCAGAAGCTGGGGGCTGAACAGCTTGAGGAATCTGAATAAGAGACCATTGAATAATCTCTGGAGAGTATAGAAGACTTGGGACAGCAAGAGGATTTGGTGACCAAATTATCAAATGAGACCATGAGGTCTTGTGTTTTTACAACTGACAGGTTGTGTGTGAATGTAGGTGTTAATGAAGGCAGTTGACATGATGGAACTGTGATGAATGAAGCTGAATATTGCCAAGCAAGATATGATGAGTACCTTTCATATGAAGATCAGATTGTGTTATTGTAGTAGAAGGAATTCATTAATTCCTTGTTTTATAAAAGAGATTGTTTCAATGAAGCTGGTGGAGATAAATTTGTCATTAATGCTGGTGATGAAAACTTGTTCTTGATAAATGGCCAAGTAAGGAGTGATGGACATATAGCTGAAGTTTTTGCAGAGATGGGAAATCAGAATTCCATTCTGACGAAGGTTGAGGAGATAGTGACAACATAATATAGTAAGGATTGTGAAGATGTTGAAGATGTTTTCTCAAATGAGATGCCAAAAGTGTGGCATGAATTGAGCACTCTAGAGCAGAGAAAAGAAGTACAGAAAGAGGGTGTTCAGATGATAAAGGTAGAGATGATAGAAGATGAGAGATTTCATTCTTATGAACTAAAGAAGAGAGGAATCCTTGAAGAGGATGGTGTAGAGAAGAGACTAACTGACAGTCTCAAGATATGTTTGAAGAATTGGAATCAGCATTCTGATGTGTTGATTGAGAAGAAAAGGAATTTGGGACAACATACTGAGATGCTAACAAAAGAAGGAAAGGCCCTGAGGCCTTGTGGATTTTTTTTTAACAATTGCTTTGTGAATGCAGATTCTTCTGATGCTGAAGGAGAATTGACAGCATGGGGCAGTCAATTGAAAGAGGAGAAGAATTCTATGGGAATGTTTGATCCATGGAATGAAGGAATTAAGTTGATAGAGAGTATTTTGAATCAGCAAGATCCTGTGCAAGAGAGTAAACCTCAATTTATGAATTGGGGATTGCAAAATGAAGATGAGGCAGCCATGTCTCATGTGCAAAAAATTGTTGTTGTTGATAGCAGAGAAGAATTGGCTTGTTCGAAAAGCCAAGAGGAGATTGAAGAGAAGGCTGTATGGCAGACTTTTGGGGCTGCTACAGCAGTTGAAAATCAGGGTTTTACTCTGTTAAAAGATGAAATCTCAGTGTTTGGAAGACTTGAGGTGATTATTAGAATCATTGAAGAAGAAGGGAGGCAATTGCTGAAGATTGCCAAGATAGGAGAAGAACATGTTGAATCGAAATCACAACATGTTGACAATGAGACACAAGCACAAAGAAAGTGGCTGGAATATTTGCTGAAGACATTTAGAAAAGAGAGTGAAATGTTGAAGCAACAAGCTAAAGTGTTGCCAGCAGAGGAGCAAGAATTTTACTGTTGCAGAGAGGGTATGCATGATTGGGCGGTGAATAGGGCAGCAGTAAGGACTAAAGAAATAGGAGTGCAGGAAACATAAGTAAGAGTCTGGCAGTTAGAGGAAAGATTAAACAAATAAATAGCATTGATGAGAAATTTGATGTAGAAGATGCCTCAGAAAGGGATAGTAGCAAGAAATCTGGGGAACAGTAGCAGCATGAAGAAGACCATCACAGACTATGGGGGCATAGCAAGTGCAAGGATGAAAACCAAGATATGGAAGCCTGGAGGAATGCAAAAGAAGAACACTGCAACGGATGGCCAGATGCAGAACAAAGTCTGGGATCCAGGCAGACAAAGATGAAAACCATGATCAGTAGATCATGAACTATTTTAACCTAGGGAGTCTCATGCAGGGGCATTAGGCCCAAGACGATATTTTGTATACAAATAAACATAGGGGGTCTCTTGTTTTAAATTCCCTATGTAATTATTTTCATTTAAGTAATTTTAATTGAATCTAGAGAAAATGTAACTGCTAGAATGATTAATGGGCACCTAAACAGATAGTCAGTTTCAGAAGTTAGGCTAATTTTAGGATTCCAAGAGTCATCAGGGAAGCTGAATCGATTGATTCCTAATTTGTATAAAAATAAATTCCCTGTGGCAAAGTTGATAGACCTGCACAGAGACTTGTAGAGAAAAATGCATAGACTGCTTGGTGCTGTAGAGTAGGAAGCCATTTGCATCGAAGACCTGGCCATAACAAAAATTGTAAGTAAATTTCAAGAGTATATATGAAGAATCTCTTTATAAACACATGTGTATTGTTTTATTAAATGACACTAGTATCGACTAGTTGAACCCATGTAAGGTATTCATAGAATTTCAATATGACACCATGATGAACTCTATGTAATTTAAGTTTAGGACTTCTGGGTTGAAGTATTAGATTGATTTGATATGTTACGAAATTGGGCTGGATTCATATAATACATTTTATGAAGAAATTATGTATCTCATGGACATTCCTGTGGAAGTAGTGGTTGAGGATGACTTGGAATCTTCAAAGAAGATCCGGTAATGAAGTGATTTGATGGAAAAAACCCAAATGTGAGCGTAGCCTTTTGGAATATGACATTGCAGAGATTGTGAAATTAGATCGACGAAATAGCATTGGGGAAATGGTGCATCAAAGCCACGGGAGCAGGAACCTTTATGGTGTAACGGCTTGATTGTTAGTAATGCTCTGTCTCACAAACTAGAACTTGGAATAGAACGTCACCGTGAAGGTTTGGGAGTGAATTTTATATACAGATTTTATTATAATGGGGTTTAAATTGAGTTCATAGGTATATGAAAATCGAAGGTGCGTTTGGTGCATCTAGAGAAACATAGTTTATAACATAGAGAACCCTGTTGAATGAACCAGAATGGAACCTGGAGTGATGGCATTAGCTGAATGATTTGAGTTTGTCTTAAAAGCCAGCTTGTAAAAATAAATTGATGGTAATGAAAGTTGGTTAGTGGTGTAGACAGCATGGAATTGTGGAATGGAACCATGTATAGAAGGAAAGACTAGCATTGATTGGTTCATGGAAGAGAATGTGGAATTGAGGATTGGAATTGAACTGTGGACAGCCGTGAAAGGAATGAACAGTAACGACTGTTGGAGTTCAACCCGGTGGTTTTCGAGTGAGTTAGAAGTGGTAAGAAATATTTAAGAAATCAACGCGATCCCATAAACTGGGTGACGCGTGTCCCTGAGCAGTTTTGAAAACCCACTCTCATCGCGAACTAAAGCCCATGCATCTAGTCTGCGTGATATCCAGTTTGGGTCGTCGGATTATCAAGGCCAAAGAGACATCCCATCAGCTGTCGGATGGGTGAGGTTGTTAACACCAGGTAACAAGCTGTGGGCCCAGATATATGGTATTCTATTGATTGTATGGAATCGACCCTTACATTAATGCTGATAATGCTTGGCCGGCGCTTCGGCATATTTGGTCATTTAATGTTGTGAAAAATTATGTAATATAAGCTGATACGTTAGTAAATGTATGACGTGTGATGATTAAGGTGCAGTCCTATGTATACACATATGGTTGCATAACCGTATGTTAAAAGGAAAGAATTCACTCATGTGATGGACTGAATAGGGTTACAAAGAAATAGTAGCATGTCATGGCCGAGAAGCATATATATTGGGTTTTGTCCCAAAGTCCATTATATATATATATATATATATATTTATATTTTTTATTTTTTTTTCATTTCGGTGAATCAAAGGAGAAAGGCGTATCGACATTGACTTTGGTTTAATCTATATGAAGGTTACGCTATACCCATGGGATTTCTTAATCTTTGACAAGAGTCCCACATTCGAGGATTGAAACTTTGCTTTAATTAAATGGCGTGTTGTGTGCTAGTGGGGTTTATAACCATTAAGGAAGTGTTGGATTTATATCTCAATTCTTTGAATTGAGATATTAAAATAATTCAGATTGTTTATTTAAATTTACCCACTCAGAAGTCATAAATGGCATGAGTTTGCCCAGATTGTGGGGTGCTTGGAAAATGGGATTCTGAATGCATTTATACACAGCCTAGAATTGAATTATACAAAACAAGGATTGTGGGTTTGGCGAGGTAATCCCGCTATCAACTCCTTTAGGCTCTCATGATGTTGATGGTGTAATTGGTTCTATTAGCACTAACAAGAGTAAGAAGAAATCTTCCAAGATGAATTCTCCTATTATAACTTTACCCGATTCACCCAAAGGAGATTCGAGGTCATTGGTCTTCGCTGAGCTTATGTGTGACTTCACAAGTACTAACACAGAAACTGTGGGAGAATATCTGATCGCGAATGAATATTTATTTCTTATCAGTACCGTCGATCCTTGGTATGGATATATCATCATTATCTGCAAACCCAAACTTTTTGGCCTGAACTCTCATGGTCACAATGACAAACACCGTCCTCAGAAACATAGTCAAACACTGTCCTAAAAAACAGAGTATGCAGCTCTTCTTGTCAAATGAAAAATGTCATATAACATTCACAAATAATGGAGTTGTTGAGGTGGTGTTAAGCTAAATCTATTCAAATCGTCATATGAACTAGCAGAATGGGAACTTACTTCTGATTCCGATCTAGATGTTGAATATTTCTTTGTATATAGTTCCAGTGATGAAGAAAATGTAGATATATTTCTTTATATATAGTTCAGATACTACACAGTCAAACATTGTCCTCAGAAACACAATATGCAGCTCTTCCTATCAAATGAAAAATAGCATACAACATTCACAAATAATGCATTTGCTGAGGCGATGTTAAACATCGACACTTTGGAGTACATAGGAGCGGTGTAAGACATCCACACTTAACGTGGACCTCTATAAGGACTAGTCCCAACCACGTGGAGAAAATGTGATGAAGGTGGACAAGAACTGGTCAGACCCACATCACATGCTATGATGGTTAAGATAATCACTCAACCACTTCCTCTCAAACTTTATAAGGTCTAATGGATTAGATATTATTTTATATCTAAGGTGTTATTTTAGATCTTATGGATTAGAGAGGTTAGTATATGTATTTTTCATATTTTATTGAATTAGTGCATGGTTGATTTCATGGAATTTTGTTGATCCTTGGAATCATGGAATGACATATTTTTCCTCACATTGACTTTCTAACAATCATTAAATGATGTCAACCATGTTAGTGATTATAATTATATATATAAGAATGAGGGAATGAGTAGATAAACCAAAACTAGCTTTGAAGGTTACTTCAAATTTGGACTTTCTCCTAAAATGACCACCTTTCCCATTACCAAGACCATTGCCATGTCAAGGAGGTGGTCACTCTCTCATCAACCTGCAAATACCATTCATATTATGGAGAAGAGCAGGGGCAGAGTAGGAGCAGAGCAAGGGCTTGCAACAAACATAGTTATACTAACAAAATTAAAATATCTACTCACCTTGGCCAGAAGTGTCTTTCCTGTTCCAAGAGCACCAGTCAACAGAATTCCCTGCAGCAAAATTGTATTCTTGGGTGAAGAAAAGAAGAAAGAAAAATGCAATGCACTTGTTTAAAGGGTAGAAGAAGGAAAATTACAGTATGCTTAGTTTGCCAAATATTGATGACAGTGCATGTCAACATACAATATAGGACTTAGTGACATTACCTCTATTTCTCTGCCTTTGACTGCTGATAATGAGTGGATGTCCTAGGAATTAGGAGTAACAATAGGGTCATATCATTGTGTTAGTAACCAGATTAATAATATTATTAATCCATTTCCTAGCACATACCCAATGTGTATTCACTACGAAAGCAAGCAACTAGAAAGGCAGACCCTCCTCAAGGAGGATGCATCTAATCAGCTTTTCAGAGACTTACCTTTGACCACCTTTGCCATTAATAGGACCATTTTTGACTCATTATTCGACCACCTTTCCCATTACCATGGATGGTTGACCTCTCCATAGTTGACTTGGTGCAGTCCTATGGCCATCTCCTTGGAAATTGATTTTCCAGCACGTACAACAGTACTAGTGCTCCAGCAACTAGTGCTCCTCTAGGTGCTGGAAATTGATTTTGTAGCACCTTGGAAAATGATTTTCCTGCACCTACAGAAGTACTAGAAATCATTTTCCACTACATCATTTCATGGATATGCAATTACTATATTTCTTTTTGTATATGGACAAATCACCTTCTCATCATTTCCAACTCACTAATATGTTTTCACATTTTTTTGCAGACAATCATCCAGCATGGAAAAGAAATGGAAGTCAGTCATGGCTCTTGAGGTGCAAGACCCAAAAGAAAAACTCGTTTTTTCTAGTAAAGATTTAGTTTGGGCTGAAATATACAAAGAAAACATGAATATTGACCGTGTTGCAAAAATTCCCAAAGAAAGAGTTGATGATTTTAAAAAAGAAGAGGAATTGAATCCAGATGCTCCATGTTCCTTCCTGCGTCTACAAAGAAAACACCCAAGCACAAAAGCCTTACAGTATGAGCTATAAGTATTTTGGAACTACATTGTTTAGATGTTGATATTAAATATGATTTACATTTACCAGATTTGGTGACATTTCTGTAATTTATTTTGTAGTTATCATTGCTCATATGGTCCAGCTGATAAGAGAGAAGAATGGAAAATAAAAGGAAGGAAGTCATATGCCAAAAACAGGGGATGTCAATTCCATTTTATTGTAAAGATTATGGTTCAAGATCCCAACATAGAAATAATAAAATACAACCAGTATGATCACGAAGATGGGCAAGGATGGCCTTGTTATAGTAAAGAAAACACTTTAAGTGATGATGTTACTCAAAGAAAGCCAAGACTTTCGAAGGACATGGTTTCTTATTTAGAAATCTGTTATTTTCTTCAACTACCAATTGACTCGGTTTGTAAAATAGATATAAAGAAATATATTGACATAGATACTACATCCAGAGATAGGGATTTCTTCTTACGTAGAAAAGACGTTGTAAAAATTTATAATCGTCTAATGAAAGAAAGTTATCAATTGCATAGCAAAGATGAAATGAGTGTGAATATTTGGTATCAAAGAAACCACGATGATTTCTTCTTCTACCAGAAGCCCAATGGTGCAGCAATCCCTTTTATAGAAGGAATACAAACAAAATGGATGTTTGAAACTATGGTCAAGTTATCCCACAATATTTTGATAGCCATGGACTCAACATTCAGTACAAACAAATATGGGGGTGAGTTTTTTTCCAATGATTGCTTCAATAAAATCATTAATGTTAAAATTAACTTCATTTCATTTGAAATGACAGTATCAGTTGTACATGCTTGTGGTCTTTGATGAGAAACAACATGGGGTACCAGTTGCTTGGGTGGTGATGTCATGTAATACATCACAAGATATACAAGTATGACTGGAGAGCCTCGTGCTTAGGTGTTTTCGGACTCGTCCCAATTAGAGGGTCAATGCCTTCATGGTTGATGATGATATGGATGAAATCATTGCTTTGAGGTAACATCAATATTCTTATTTGAAATTTTGAATTTTATTCATTTTAAGAACTTCTCAAAATGAATTAAATGTTGCAGGAGAATCACAAAATGTGAAATGATTTTGTGTATTTAGCATGTAAGGAGGGCATGGCTCAATAATGTTAATCGGTTGGTTGGCAGCTCAGAGAAAGCAAACGATATGTTTAATGAACTTGGCCATATCATGAAATATTGTTGTACTGATGAAGTGGATGATGCAATCAATGGTTTTTTCATCAAATATGAAACTGAGAGGAAGCTTTTGGACTGTTTCTACAAGACTTGGATTGCCGGTGACAAGATTCGTAAGTTTTCATAATATTCCTTCTGTGTTGTATGTTTTTCATTTATGTTGTACAACTTATATTTACTAATTGAGTCTTTCCATGTAGGCATGTGGGTTAAAGGCTGTAGAGATTTTCCTCACGCAAACCAGGAGACAAATAATGCTATGGAATCACACCACGGTTACCTAAAGTCAACATTTCTATGTGATAAGTGAAAGAAATGTTATCGTGGAATGGATTGGCTATTCTACACGTTCCTAAAAATTTTTGAGCCATGTTATCGATTCAAGGTAATTTTGAAAAAAGAAGGATATTATAACAACCACAAGAAAGAGATGCAGCTTGAATCATCAATGGAAAACGCTAGAATAATTCCAGACTGTGATTGCAGGCCTCACGAGAGCATATCTCATGCTTATTGGATAAGGAGTCAAAGCAAAGCTGATAAGGAATATATTATCATTTTTCATCATATAAATTTTATCACATGTGATTGTCCATTGTCTATTCGTTGCAACATTTGCAAGAATTCTATAAAGGTAGATTGGTTTCATTCCTCGTCAATAGATTTAGACCCTTTATTGGATCTTCATACCACACCCAATTAGTTGAATGCCCCTTTCGAGATAAGTACAAATGCGCCAAACCTTCCTACAGATACTATCGCAACCAATATTGAAGATGACAATGTTGAAGAACTTGGTGTGTTGAGAGAGGAGTTGTTTGGTTATCTAGACCTGATTTGGAATCGTCCACCTTCTACTGTGAGCAAGACAAAGCAGTTGATTGATCTGGCTAAAAAATTTGTGGATGATGCTAATAATATTAATATTATGGATTATCTCTTTGCCCATGGTTTGGGTGCTTATGATTCATCCTTGAAGAGGAAGTAGGGTTTCCTTAGTCCAAAAAAATAAAATAAAAGGAAAAGGAATGTCACCTTGAATATTGATTTGAATGTCTCTGCATCGAAAGATGAACCATTTCAGTTTCCACACGTCAAAAGGCGTGGTCATCCTCCCTCCAACAATGCTTCCTCTACTATTCCAAGTAAGTTCTATAGGGAGACGATATCAGTATGTTTAGATCAAATTCGTGATCTTCCAAGTTTGTTGCTATGTTTAGATCACATTGTTGATTTTTCAAGTTTGTTGTAATGTCTTTGATCTTTGCTATTTCTTTTAGCTTAATGTAGTGCTGTAATGTTTGCAGTGCTGTGACAACCGATTAATGTGATTACAGATGAAGGATGTACATAGATCCACAATCAACCTTTTGATCACATGAGTCAAGGTACATTTGACAAGATTGCTGATTGATCTACTATGTATTTAGATGTATCTGTTATTTGACATGTTATTTCTTTCTCTGATGGAAACTGTGTTGTCATCTTACAAACACAGCTGGTTCGTCATTGGGTACCCCTCGACCAGAACAGGATTGGGCCACTGACATCATGGAAATTGGTGAATTTCCATGTTTTTTTGCATTGTCTTCACTCCTTACGTTTAGCACTGGTTGTTGTTCATGTTGTTAATGTAGTGCTGGAATTTTTGCAGGGTTGGAACATCCAATTAATGTGATTTTAGATGAAGGATGTTCAAAGACACACTATAACTATTTTTATCAGATGATTCAAGGTGTTTAAGACAAGAATTTTAAGTGATCTTCTCTGTATTCTAATGCATTTATTACTTGACATATTATTATCTTCTCTGATGAAAAGTGTATTTTCATGTTACAGACATAAAAAATTATTCAATGGGTCCCCCTCTATCCCAAGAGGATTGGGTCACTAACATCACAAAACTTGGAGACAACACATAAATTGGCTTCAGAAAAAAGTTGTGATAGAAACTGCATATTTTTTTTTATTCTCCGACATACCGATTCATGGTGGAGTGGACAGCTTTGGTTACATGTGATTCCTAGTGTGGACCACTTTGTTGTTATGGTTATATTGGTTTCCCTAGATAGGTTTAAGAGAGCTTGAAATTATTCCATCTTATGATAAGCTGCAAGTGTGTACATGTACTTCATGTTTTTATATATAAATGAAAACAAAACATCAGGAATTCGATGATGCAATTAATGGATATTTTTGGTTTAATTTTAAATTTTATGTGGGAAAACATTAAATTTTCTTAATATTACTGTAATACATAGGCACATTTTCATTCAGTAGTAGAATTGGCGTGCATTCTGCAAATCCCTTAAACTGTTTTATGATTTCAAATTTCACTGCAACATTTTTATCTCCATCCTTTGGTCAAATGTGTTTGAGGAGAATGAAACATTACAAGGTGGAGAAGATTAATTGAAGATATGAAATTGGTTTGGGAATTCAAATGCTTGTTTGGCACAATTTTATCTCCATCCTTCAATCATTTACTTCCAGAGATTGGATTGTGGAGAATGTTAATTCAGAACACCACTTTCTTTATTCATATAGATACTATATGAGAAATAGTAGTAATTTAATCTTCAACTGATACATTTAATCCATACACAAATTTGGTCAGTCTTCATCTCCAAATAAAGACAACACCCACTACACCATTGTCTATCTGCAAATTGTTGTTGTTGTGGATGTTTTACTTGCTGCTGCTGTTGCAAAGCCATTGAGGCGTAGAAATCCATATTCATGTTCATGTTCATGGATTGTGTAAAAGACAAATGGGCCACCAACATACCTCTTTAGGTTTTATCCATTACATATAAAATCACTATTAAATCTCTAAGGTTATTTTGACATTGCATTCTATTAACCATTATGACTGAGAGGAAGACTAACTAGGATGGCAATGTGACTTATTAGCCACAAATTTCCATGTGAATTTTAAGAAACAACTACAATCTGTTCTGGAAACACTGAGCTCATCATATTTCAGGCATTGATAAGCAAATTTTTGATATGGAGATCACATTCCTGAATGAATACAGTGGAACAACTCAAATAGAATGCAAGTCTTCTTCTAAGAATGTTTCTATCTATGTAAGAATTTTTCTTTCGCCTTATTCTACACCTATAGCATGCAATCATTTGACAATTTTCCTTGAATCAATGTCAGACATATTCAACTTGAAGAAAATACTGAAGATGGGAACGTTGCAGAATGTCTAATCTTCAAAGTAGACACTGGATGAAAATGACCTAAACATATATATTGTGATAATGTGCACAATGCATGTCTAATATCAAAGAAAAAATAAATATTGGGTTATGAGCATAACTCATATCCAACTTAGACTGAACTAAGTTAGAATCTCTTTCCCTATTGGAAAAGTAAACCCTCTACCATAATCTAGGTATTTTCTGTACTGGCCATGTGCTTGGCACTTAACCAACCTGAATAAGTGAATCATTTTGCTGAAAAACCTTTGAAGTTGTTGTCTTCCCACATGCTACGATGTGATGGAACTTTACCAATGAAGTTTACAATGTTTGACTCTTTTGGTGTAGCACATTCCATGTGCCATCTCTTGGCTGTAGAAATGAGAAAATCTTGTATTTTCGTATGTGAAAAGTGGTAAGAAAAGAACCCCAGCTTCAAAAATGTTGTGCTACATAAATAGTTTTATGAACTCTAGTTTTCATTTTAACTATTTTAACATGGAAGGTTGATTTTAATTTTAATAATTTTAACATGGAATGTGAATGTGATGCTAAAAAATTTGACTGTATTGAACAAGAAAATAACCTTTCTCAAAAATAATTTTCCTTTCAATTCCATCCCTTCTCTTAAAGAGAGACCTGTTCCCATAGATTTCACTAAGGTGAACACCATGATCTACTCCACATCGGCAATTTGAGGACTAAACACCAAATAGGCACATTATGATCACTGTGTGAGACATAGAATTGAAGACACTGGGAACTTCCATGGTCATGGTTCACTCTTCATAACTGTACAAACCGATCACATGCATAGTGCACATAGACATCAAAACACTGAAATGGATACTGCTAGCTCCTTACTCTATACTCTCAAACCATCGAGCAATTACACACTTCTAGTGGGCAGAGGGCAAAGGTTATACACCATGTTGCACTATGCACAATAAATTTTAGAGTTTTTCACTTGGAAAACCTAAGTACCATATAAACATATTATGGTGATTTTTTCCATATTTGTTGAATTTATGAAAAATGGAAAGAAGACTCCTTGGTCATTCAGGGTATAGCCACATACGTTTTTATGAAATAGGAGGAGTCCAAGTGGTGTGAGGATAAAATTTAGAAATGGTCACATCCTATGGTGCACCATCCAAGTACTAGAAAGTCTGGACCATGATATAAAAACTATTTCCTTGCTCGGAGTTTTCATGCTCTTTCTGTGTTATTGCTTTGCAAGGGACATTTTCTACTTGGTTACCTTTTTGCTAACTTATAATATTTCTATATTCTATATTACTCATTGGAATAGAATTTTATTTTTTTCCATTTTTTTCTTCTCCTGAACAGTCAGATATAATGCAATGAAGCTACACTATAAGGTGTGGCATGACATGTATGGGATTGGATGGAAAATTTGGAAATGGCATGGAAACATAACATTCTGTAAGTAGTGGAAGAAGCATTTAGGGTTGAATAAGCCTAAAAAATGGCAGTTATTAAGAAAACCTTTTTCAAGATTAAGACCTTCTGAAGCCAAGGTAGAGGAGTCTAGCATGATACATATGAATGCTCCAAATACTCAACAAACACAACTAACCTGATCAGCTATTGTTGTATATGTTTTGCAATTTGTGGTATTTCTTCCAACATCCTTGGTCATTCAGGGTATAGCCACATAAGTTTTTATTAGCCATTATTTTTCTAAATAATTTAAAGATCCATATCGTGGAAATAATTTTCTTTAAGTTGTTTAGCAGGGCTCTATTATGGGTACTAGCTTTGGTTTATTTGGACAGTTATACCTTCAGTTCCTACTCCCACACCCTTTATCCTAAATTTTATTTTCCATTGAAAATGGGAATGACCTTTAAAATCTGGTGTTTACATTGGCTTAGGTGATAAAGTCCCAGAAAATTGTACACTGCAATGAAACATTATAGTTTCACAGTGCATACGTTTTTCATCTACAGAGCACTCATGTTAGACATGTCAAAATTTCACACTAGGAAAAAACTAAGCACCTTTTAATTTATTTATGATGGTTGTGTACAGATTATTTAGATTTATAAGAAATGGGATGAGAAACATAAAAATTTTAAATTCTTGGAAAAAAATCCTTGAACAAGAAACATATAAATTGTTTTTCCTGTAGGTGTTGGAAAATGATTTTCCAACGCCTACAGGAAAAAAATTATATGCATACCAAATATCCACTTAACAAATATTAATGCACAAATATGTTTCATATTTGATTTCTGCTACCACTCATCCTCGCAACTTCAACTCTTATTTATCTAGCTCTCCTTGGAACAATAGGTAAATACCCCTCCATGAGGCTCCTCCTCCAACAACGATTTATAACACAACACTATCAGCAATGTTGCAATTCACCACAACCACTTATACTAACTCCTAATTATGGCATATATCTCTACTAAACATCCTATTAAACATCCTATCACAACTAACTTTTAGTCAAATTAGTTAGTGCTAAGTGGACTATTCAAAAATCATGAGAAATTAGTTAGTTACGACTACCTCTCATGGAAATGGTCATAGATGAATGACTTACTTAACGCAGTTGAATCCCAAAAAAATGATATCTAAAATTATATAGGTTTGTTGATGATGAATATTTCTGGAAAATTGTGTTGAAACACACTTTTTGGGTGAACCCTTCACCCATATTTAGGGGCTTGAAGCTCACTGAAGATGGGTGAAGGGCTCACCATAAAATTTGGGCAAATGTATAATTTCTACATAGTTTTCCAAAAATATTCATCATCAACAGATTACTAAGTGTTGAAATATCCAAGCTAAAATTATTTAGGTTTCTTTAAAATTTTATTTTTGTGATAGAAAAATTTTAAGAGAAGCATTGTTACATTATTGTAATTTTGATGAGTAAAAATGCCAAGAAGGTTGGTATTGGAATAAATATTTGAAATTTTGTTTTACAATGGTGTAGTTATGACAATTTAGGAAAAAAATGCTTTTATTTCCAACACTCTTGTGTCACAAAGATGATAAATTATGTAAAACTATGATGTTTTATGATTTTTCTAATGCTCTATTTCATTATGAGAGTCATGATAATTTGTCTTTATTTTATTAGTGTTGATTTTTTTCTTTAAGTTAGTCAAAACAAAGATATTTGTGATCTTCTAAATTAGGGTTGAACACCTCTTTTACTATGTTAAATTTTATGTATCCTCTAATTCTTTGTTGCGCCACTATTTTTCCTTAAATTTATATGTAATAATATGCTTCATCTTACCGTTATCATACAAAGTGACCCCTTCCTCTATATCCCTATGATTGACACAAGGCTTTTCATATTTAACTTGCTTGAGCCATAAGTACGTTTGATTGAAGTTCAAAGAAATCTTAGGAAGCTTATTGTCTTCCATGTTTGTTTACCTTGGCCTTGTACATTAAATACGTAGTCATAGTTGTGCACTCAATGGTGGAAAGACTCACTTCTATGGGGAATATAGGATGGAGTGTATTACCTTTGATTTTGATATTACAAGTTATAAAATTCTTTTGGATTTACTTTATCTTCTCTATGATTCATCTAGAAATGTAACAACCCCAAACTTCACAATCATATAAGATAATAGCAGTGGAAAAAGTCTCAAAGAGGAACTTCTTCTTATGCCATAGCCAAAACTTCTGTTGATTTGTAATTTTTTTCATGATGAACTTAGCTTTTCACCCTCCATTTATCTTTTTCTTAATGCTATATTTTTCCTTGAGATTGTGATGAAAATTGATTGGGAGATATTTGTATGAAGTCACCTTTTCAAAGTTATTGTGGCCATACATGAATTTTTGTTTTTTTAAGTCAACATTTTTTTATTATTTCATGAGAAAAATACATCTTGAGAAGTTTTGAGAGGATGCAAAAATGGTCTCACTCTGACTAGATTTGTTGGCCTTTAACTACAAACAGAAAAAAACAGAAAAAAAAGCCTGACAAAATATGGCCTCGTTAGATCTATAGCCCACCATGAACAAAATTTATCCAAAAAGTATATACAACTAGTAATCATCATTGCACTTGAGTATGGGGGCGAGGTTGACCTTTGTAGCTCTGCCTTCGATCTGTAGGTGGTAAAAGGATTCATGGATGTGAGATTCCATGTGAGCCATGTGAGTCTCAAAGTTGTCCATGTAGTTCTGGAGACATGTATGGTTCCTTCTGAGAGTGGCCTAACCAAATCTGCATGGTCCTCATTCTGAGATTCGGATGACTGATCGAATGAGTGTTGTAGACAATTTATTTGTGCCTTAATGGAGTAAAAAGGGGCGAGTAGGTCAACGCGATCAGGAGAATTCATAATTGTGGCATATATCTCTATTAAACATCCTATCACAGCTAATTTTTAGTCGAGTTCTGATTACATTACGCACTTATACAACACCTTTAAAAAAGCCTCCATTTGTAGAAATTAAGCAAAATTTCAGATCTAATGTAATTTTTGAAGATAAAAATGAGTAATCAATACCATTACTCAAATTTTGAAAACCTGGTTTGTGAACAAAAACTCTGGCAAGTATTTAAACTAATGTATTTATGATCACCACAACCTCATACAATCTACCAATTGCTTCACACTGATCTAGGCAACATTGGACAAACACATAGCCAATTTTCAACCTACCATCAGCCTACCCTTCTTACGCAATCCCTAGAGAATTAAACCCCTATTAAATAGTAAATACAGCCTTCCTTGATTGTGCAATTCATCATGGGCTTCCTGTGGTTTTATAACTACACTTGGGCAGTTTGCTAAAAATGCAATTGCTAGCTTACTTGCCTTGAACCTTTGTCTCAACTAGGTCTCCACTAGAATTAGCATAAAATGCAGCTATAAATATCAAGTCATCAGTTACTTGGGAGATCACTCCTCGTAAATTAAATCTATTTTAATTCACTTGATCTTCCACTAGCTCGTCAAACAGTTAGAACTAGTTAAACTAATTTTAACTCAATTACCGTGAGTTAATCGATCCCACTCACACTACACTAGTGCTACAACTGGAACTGGACCATGTTAATAATAGAATCACTCTACATGCCTATCCTTTGACCCTCAATTCAAAATTCTTGAGCTAAATAATTCTATCACACATAGTTAAATATTACAAGTTATTATGAGATAATATTACAATTAATTTTCCAATTTATTTAAAAATTGGTTTCACACTAATGTGTCACTAGGATCCATCACTATGTGACCTATGATCCCACACTAGTGTGTGTGAATTTTCTTCTTGAATTTCAACACCCAAGGGTTTTTTATCCATAAATGCACTCCAAAAACTAGTTTAAACAAGCCAAATCAAGATTTGGCCACAAATTTGAAATCCATTTTTTTTTTTTTGCTTGGTAGTGTGGGTCCTTACATGAATTCGAGCCAAAAATATGGTCTAAGAAACCATGAATGAGGGGCATATAAGCCATCAAAATCACCCGCGGATCGCACCCAGCCTCGACCACACCAACCCTTATCGTGGTTGTATTTCTTTTTGCCTTCGAGGAGATTGGAACTGATGGCATTTTCAGCACGAGTGTCTTAACATCACACTCTTCACCGTTGTACAAAACCCCTGTTGACACAAATTTGAAATCCATTCGAAACATAAAGAAGACTCATTTCTTTAAATGTAAATTGGTTTTTACTAATTGGTTACATAAAAATTATATTAAAAAAAGGTCTAATAGTGTCATAAGCCTTTGAACAACTGTCTCATATTTTTTTCCATAATTTTTTGATGTAGTTATAATATTTATGCCATGATTTTTAGATACTGTTGGATTTTTCATTGTTAAGCTTCATAGGAAACTACCAAACAATAAAATCCTTTAAAATAGTTCATATTCATGTAGATAACATATTTACTATCAATTACTACCCATCATATTTTAAGCAATATTTTCATAACACTTACCACAGTTGTTACTACCCACCATTATTTATGTTTTCTTCAGTACTTTATTAAGTAGGAGAAAAAAATATAAATGTGCTGACCTATTAGTACTTACTATCCATCAAAATCTATTAAAGTCTTTGCCCCTTAGTAAGCAATTAATTTTTCTCTTTTGGCCAGCATATTTGATAAATAAAACACAATCCTTTAAAACTAAATATATTAACAGAAATTAATATTTCAATTAATATTTTTGAAATCATAAATAAAATTGTCTCACTCTACCTCAATATATATACAATAAAATTAGATCAATAATTCATATAACAAAAGTTGAAATTTTAAAAATATATATAAACTAATCAATTTATCATCCCATCAAAAAAGGAGAGCTTAAAATGTATAATGATTCAAATCCAAACTTAGTTCTTTCATATGGTTTCAATTATTAGAATAGCCATATTTGAATAATGATTTAATAAAGAAAATATTTCCATCTTATAAGGTGTAGCAGATATTGAATAAATGAAAATAAATGTTAAGAGGATCAAGCCAATGCAAAGGAGAATGATTGAATGTGGTGCATTTTCCAAAGTGTTTCACTTTTTTGAACAAACATTCCCTCTAACATTGCCAAGCTTCATCATCTATTGAACAAAATTGGAGAAAAATTCCTTGAAAAAGGGAATTTATCATTTCCAAGTGTTTCTTCTCAATATTAAAAATCTGTGTTTCTCTCTAGCATCATATTTACTTTTATTGTTGGTAAACCTCCCACCTTATCCATTGCTAAAAGCATTTTTCTATACCACAATACCAAAATGTTTGTTGCAAAATTATTTCCAAATGCATCAAAAGCTATTACATTCTTTGGTCTAAATGCAATTGTGTTATTGTTGTAAGATGGGATTTACGTAATTTTAGCTCTTTACTATTTTTACTTTAGCTATCAAATACTTCTTGCAAAAGAAATTACTTCTTGTAAAAGTAAGTACTAAGAGTGACCATGCATATTACATTTGTTATTAGAAACTTGATGATAATTCTAATACAAGTGTAAATATTTAAAAGTATTTACATTGTTTAGTGTATAGACATTGATAACATTTTTATAAATATGGTATTTAGAGATAATTACATTTTTATGATATATATGTGTTCATCAAAAGATATGTGTCTAGTCAATCATTTAAACAAGGTAATGTGATTCCCTGATTATGGTTCAATTCTCTTAAATGACTTGTTCCCCTTATATACCCTTTATTTCCTCATTATAGTTAAATTCTTCTTAAGTGACATATTCTCCTTATACACCAATGGGTTATTGTTAATTAAAAGTCTTTCAAAGAACTTGTAAGGTTGATGAATGTGTGATATTAATATTTTATTTGTCATAATTTCACGTCTAATAATAACATATTCCCTCATAAGTTAATGTGCTTAAATAAAATAAAAATAAATAAATAAATAAAATGCCATCAATACCTAAATAAATAAAAAAAGAAACAAAAATATCATATCATTAGTTCTAATCAATATGTTTCCAAATAATACAAAATAATATCTGACCCCTTACCAAATTATAGGCGTTCAATTTTTTACAAATTATAGATGTTCAACCCTTTTTAAAATTGCCAAAGGAAATATGTTTCCAAAAATGATAAATTCTTACACATAACATTTTACTCATACAGTCTAATTTACAAGCATTTCCATTAATCATCCTCCTCTTACAATGTTCATTCAAAATTTAAAACCAAATATCCGGAATGTCTGTCATTACAAAATATTTTCAAAATGAGAAATATGAAGTCTCGAACACCACATTGTACTACAATTACTTTGTTTTATTGAAGCCTCTCTTCCATTGCATTTTTACAAATCCTCATTAATATAAGCTTCAATATTACCATTCCCAAATGATCCAAACTTTCTCACCTAACTTTTGTAACTTTAACACTTTCTGAAAATTTAACCTATTAAAAACAAACCCCATTGTTATAGTTGTGATTTAAACTTGATGAAAAAAAAAAATCACAATTATTGAGAGTCGGGGGATCCAAAATCGCAGTGTGCCTTCAACTTTATAGACTTCAGCTTCTTCCTCAAGAAAAAGTATCTTCAGAAGCATCGAAATAACTTTTTTTTATTTTATAAAACTAAAATGCCTATAACACAATCCAACAACAAAGCCAGATAAATCTAAACAATTTAATGAACTGTTGTAATATAATGAGAAAGATTCCAGATAAACATGAGGGAAGTAGTGTAAGAAAGGCATATACCCTAAAATATCTTCGGGAAAAGATCAAAACATGTCGTTTATCCTGACTGAAAGAGGACTTGAAACAGGCAACAGGCCATAGATTCATAAGTTGCTTCATTTTTCTTGAAAGAATTTTCTAGTTATGGCTGTCCATTATGGCTTTTTCCATTCTCTTTAAGTTTCTAGCTACCTGCCTGATGATTTCCTCAAAATATTCCTCTTAATTTCTGAATGGACCTTTTCAACTTATCTTTAAAGCTTTCTTCGATAGAAAACTGGTAACTCCAAAGAAATTCTTGTTTGGCTAAATAATGGAGGAGTCTTTTAATTGACGAATAGGAATATTTTTCCTTGTTGGAGACGTCAAAGATTATCCAAGCTGACCATGACCTGGTGTTTATGGGGTTACTGAACTAGTCATTTTAATTGAAGGATTCGTCCCGACCTTTTCCCCATGCCTTTGAATGGAGAGAGTATGTGTGTGGAGAGAGTTTCTGAAACCTAGCATGGATTTTGCGAGGCTCCTTAATGCCACTAAAGATGATGCTTACTATTTTGGTTACAGGTTCAGGGAAAGTCAAAATTATTTAGCGGGAGTTCTTTCAAATTCAAAATTCAAATTTTTGCATCATTTATGACGGTAGGTGGCCAGGGGTCATGGGGGTGGCAAATGGGGGAGGAGCAGTGCCAGGGGGAGGGGTGGTAGAGGAGGGGCTCGAGGTGGGGTCCACGCTAATGTCTGTAGGGAGCCGTCATCATTCGCTACCGTCGGGAGCTGGAAAGGCTGGGTCCACATTGCGCTGGAGAAGGGTGAGGTCGCCGGAGCAGGGGTATCGAGAGTTGTCACATTAGCTCCTGATTCGTCGATTAAAAGACTCCTCCGTGGAGGAGGCTATGTCAAAAGTGATGGAAAAAAAATACTACTACAAAGAAAGAGGACAATTAAAAGAATTTTTAGGAAGGTCCTGGGATCAGGCGAGATAGGGACAGGGTTTGAGGGTGTGAAAATCAGACTAGAGATTGCAAGGCAAGAAGGAATTTTACTCAAAGGTTGCAATATTGGCCATAATCCATCACTGGAATCTGGTGCAACTTTTGGGTTTGTGGTCCCATGGATCTCATCTACGATGGCTTCTGGACGAGAGTAAGGTAAGCTTCTTGACATGGACTATTAGATTCAATATCTTATTGGGCACTACTTGTGGCCTGGCTTACTTGCATCAGGAATGCCTCCGACTTCAGGTTGGTTATGCTCATGAGAGGCACTCCTGGCTACCTCGCTCCAAATTGGCTTCTAGAATGCACCATCACTGAGAAGAGCGATGCCTACAGTTTCAGCGGGCGCAAGAACTACTCTAAGTTTGGTGAGTCCGATAGGTGTTACTTCCCTACTTTGGGGCTCTCAATGGTTGTCAATGTCATCAAGAAATGAAATCAAATAGCTATTCGAGTTCTAGGTATGGCCCTATTATCAATTATGTTTTTACATTTTCATTTAAAGATATATTTTTCATTTATATCTTACAACTTATATTATATTTGTTTTATATTCCATTTCGTTTTTGTTTTTATTATTGTGGTTAGATTTAATGTATTTTAAATTATATACCTATACATTTAATTTCCATTTTGTTTTATATTCCATTTTGTTTTTATTTTTATTATTGTGGTTACATTTAATGTATTTTAAATTAAATATCTATACATTTAATTTATTTTAAGTTAAACTTGTTATATTTAAATTCTTATTAATAGTTTTTAATTTAATTGTTTTTTAATTATTTTTTTATTAATATTGTTTACTTTAATTTTTTTTAAATGATTTTCAAATTGAAATATTTAACATATTATTTATGTTTTGCAATATATTTTATGAATTAATGGTACAATGTAGTATAGTATATTTTTTAATTAAAATGGTTTAATGTAAAAATTGTTTGAGTTTATATGATATAAAGTGATAATGGTTTTATATTTAAATATATATGATAAAATTAAATTGTAGTATATATGTTAAGATTTCTTTTGAATATATATATTTTTTAAATTTTTACGCCAAGCTAAGATTTATAGTTTAAGTTAGAGTGGGCTACATAAGGGCAGAATAAGTTAGGCTATGGTGGGCTAGGCTAGAGTAGGCTAGGTAGGCTAGACTAGGTTAGCTTAGGGAGCACTAGTTCAGGTTAGGCTATGTTATGGTAGGTTAGGTTAGGTTATGGTAGGCTAGGCTATGCTAGGTTCAGTTTGATTTGGCTAGGCAAGGCTAGATTAGGTTAGACGTGGGAAGGTCACACTAGGCAAGGAAAGGCTATGCTAGGCTATGCTAGGATATACTATTGTAGGTTAAGCTAGGTGAGGCTAGGTTAGGCTAGGCTAGGCTACGTTAGGTTAGGTTAGGGTATGTGTAATGTCTCTCATTTAGCAATTTTTTTTTTTTTTTATATCCTTTCATCATCGAATTTTGACGAATTCATTTTAAAATTTCATCTCGTTGCTTTGCGACAATATGTCGTCAATATTTTAAATTCATTTAACTATATTGTTTAAGAATTAATATATTATAAACCATTTTATAATAAGTGACATTATATTAACATATGAATTCACCCCTTCATGATCTCCATGAATAATACCTTACTTTACCCCTTCCTAATTACTATTAACTATTAATAGTCATAAATTTTCTTAAGGAAGATATTAACTATACTAATTCATACCTATAACCCCAATTGTATGAAAAGTATTAGTTATAATTATTCCCTCGTGCTTACATGAAATTCCCTTATAATACCATCATATAAATTTGATTATAATTTATTGTGATAACCTTATCCCTTATGCATATGGTATTTTCCACTTTTCCAAAATCAAGACTTTTATTTTTGTTTTATGTAAAGATAGAGATAAACTTATGCCATGATAATTAAATGAAATCCTATAATTATTATAATCTTATGTCGTATCCCATTCCCAACATAAGTCTTGTCTTTATTTACACATGAATACCTTTCCATTTTCAAGTGGTCTCGTTCTTAATTTAATATACCCTTAATCAATTCGTTTTTTCCTTCTCTTGGTTCCACGTAGTGCCAAACCGTATTGCATTTAACTCGTCTACCCTACACTATAATCTAACACTGCACTCAACTAGAATATTTCCATGTAACATTTACACCACTGACAGATTATTTATGAGGTTCCCCCCTCATTTTTCAAAGCTAGCCTACATGTTGTACATACATCTCACGATTTTACCTCATCGAACCACTAAAAGGTTTAACGTATAAATCCATCTTATGGATCTGTCTGTTGTTTTAATGTGCTCAACCACTATGGTACCTTTGACATTCAAAATAGAGCTACGCTTGTTCCTTCAACTGGTTGTGTCATCGATCTGAGGGTGAATCGTTAGATTCTTGCCAAGTATAAGGTTAGATTTACTTAGGGTTTTGGATTTTCAATCTCTATTAAACTCAACATTTCAATACCTGTTGCTTTTCTATTGTTTTATTGAAGTGGAGATTTTGTCTGTATTCTGAGACTGAAGACACAAAGCTCATGCATTCAATCCACGAGCCCGCTCAATGTTTAACAGCTCCCACAATTTTCCTTAGCAATTTGGTAAGCATCTAAACGTTAGACTATTCTTCCAGCATTTCGGTTTTCTATAATTGTATGGATTTATTTAGAATCCATTGAAATCGCACAGTAAGAATTGATGTATTCGTTGTGAATTTTTCTTTTTTGACTTGCTAATTCTGTTACTTTCTTACTATCCGAAGATGTCCTTATGATGAAAAAGAAAGTATCTTCCTGGATTTATCGTTTTCCATTTTTTTGAAGTTGATTTGTATTTAAATCGCTATCTTGGTTGCACAGTGATGAAATTTTTCCTAATTCGTGACATATTGCAATTGGAGTTATTAACTCACTGATTCTGTTTGTGGTTCTGATGATTATTTCCTCTGAATTTATGATTCTGCATCTTGTTAAGGTTTGACTCTAACTCTAATTCAGAGTTCTGATTTCATAGAATTAATTATCGACTTGAACTTCTTGGTAATTTTTTTTAATTTTTTCCTAGGCCTAATTATCTCTTGTTTTTATTATTCTAGACATGTATGCATTACATGTATAACTATAACGATGGACATTGCAAATAGACCTGAGCGTTATGCCTACTTCCTTCTCAGCATCATAACCCCAACTCGCCTTCTTCCGGGAGAAGCTGGGTTTACCCAACAAATTCCATCGAAGATGATACTTAACTTCGATTTACCCAGAGGTTCGAACCTATAACTGGGTTTCTTCACAATTTCCTTTAGCATAACATAATTCCCTTTTTCGTTCATCATTTATACTACTCGCTATTTCTCTTTGGTAGTTTTCTCCTAACCGTCATTCCTCTCTTGCTGCTCTACAGTTAATTTTCTCCAGTGGAAATATATTCATAAGATAAAGAAAATCCTTGTTTATTTATTATGTTTAAATATCGTACTATTCCAAATCCAATTCTTTAAAATTCTATGACCTATTCTCTTATATCTACAGGCACGTTTCTTCGAGGTAGTTATAGACTCTAGCTTTTCTTCAAAGCCTTGCACCATAACACGTTTTTGAATTATACCTGTCTATATATATACACAGGTTGGTAATGCATCGTCCAGCTAAACTCAGCATTTAATGGCAACATTTGTTCTGTCCTTATTAAAATATTGATAGATTCCATAGGGTTTTCTCCTATTTGTTTATTTCACTTTTTTATACTGTAATAATGATAACTCGCAGATTTGAGAAAATTCTCACAACAAGACTATTGGTTTTTAAGTGACTATCCTCTACATTTTGTACTTACAGGATCTAAATTTATCCATTGATTTTGCACTTGTGGGATCTCATATCTAGAATTTTCAATACTTTCTTATGGTTATTTATATCGCACAATTATTATTCTTCAATATTTAACACAGAATTCATTTAACATGTGTAGTCTTGCATTTTTTTTTCTTATGATAAATTGCTACAGCACTCTCATTAATAATTATCATTCTTAGTATTAATTGAAGCATCTATAGATCATTGAAATAATACAGCTATTCATCTCCTTTCATTTAATGTTGTCAGTTTATATTTCTGGGTATAAAATAAGATAATTGACTATTTTTCTAGACTGTACTAGAGGTTATCAACGTTATTCATACGATACTGTCATGATTTATTTTTTTGATTCTGTTCTGATATCTAGTATAACAACAATAAGTAATTTCTCTAGAATAGAAATACTGGCATCTGAATTGTAAATTTCAAAAGTATTACTATATTTTTCTTTAATTTCTACATGTATTTAACTGTACCAATTTCTGGTTCTCATGAAACTAATACTAGGAAATAACTGAATACAGTCATAGCAGAGCTTATATTTTCATTTTAAGTTGACTAGACGACATTGAAAAATTAAACGATAAAATGCATAGATCTATTATGCTTATCTCCACTGTACCTCCTTACTACATTCAACTCTATTCTGTATAAAATCACAGTTCTATTCTATTTTGATAAAAATGGATTTTTATATTACTCTGATTTGGTTCAATGCCGTACCATTTCCTAATAGAGTTTGTACTTTTAAATGAGATACTAATCTCCAGATTTAGACCTTACAGGTTTTCACATTCTGGTAGATGGGTCTTATTTAGCGAATCCCATGCAACTATACAAATTAGTAATATATCAATATTATAAATCTCTTAAATGTATGGGAAATGAATGTATTGACATATCAATATTTAGTTAACTAGGTCCATTCAAATCTATATATTTTGATTCCTTTAACCAATAGTTTACCCATAGACTAAGTCCATAATTTCTAAATAAGCTAGTTCAGTGTGCATACTAATTTCTATGACTAGTTCCTCCCAACCATAGAGTTCTATCTCCGTAACTCACCCCTGAGCTGAGATCCCACTTCCAGTGATAGACAACCCTTTTTCTGTCCTGGAACAACTTATTTAAGTAGTGCTTTTTGAAGCCTATTCTAATTTCTACGTCCAAAAATTCGAGGATGTTTTCTTCTTGCTTTTTCCTAGGCTTCCCTCAATGAGGTACTTTGAAGCTGTATTTTCCACTTTTCTAGCTTTTATTCCTCTTCCCAATTACTTTCCTCTTGATTAGGGAAATTAGATTTTTCTCTCCCAATCTAATTTAGTAATATTCCTTTCAAGGTTTTTCAAAGGTTTTGGGAAAATCTAACCTTATCCATATCCTCATGGATCAAGGTTTAGGATCTCCATCTCAATCTAGTCATATTGCACACATAATTATTCCATTTATTTTTATTGATAAATATTTAAATAAATCCACACATTGTTTCTCCATTGGGGTCCATTTTCCCTTTGGATTTGTTCAAATGTCAAATTAAAAAGCATAGAAAATTTGGGGTGTTACAGCACGGTAGGATAATATAGGCTAGGTTAAGATAGGCTAGCCTAGGTTAGGCTAGGATAAGTTATGCTAAGCTAGGCTAGGCTAAGATAGGTTAGGTTGGGTTAGGTTAGGCTAGGTTATAGTAGGTTAGGTTAGACTAGGCTAGGTTAGGATAGGCCAAACTAGGCTAAGCTACACTAGATTAGGCTAGGATAGACTAGCCTAGGCTATCCTATGCTAGGTTAGGTAAGGTTAGGTTAGGTAAGGCCAACCTAGGCTAGGCTAGGCTAGGCTAGGCTAGGTTAGGTTAGGTGAGGATAGGCTAGGTTAGGCTAGGTTAGGCTAGGCTAGGCTAGGCCAGGCTAGGTTAGGTTAGTTAAGGCTACGTTAGGTAAGTCTAGGTTAGATTAGCTTAGGTTAGGCTAGGTTGGAGTAGCTTAAGTTAGGCTAGACTAGGTTAGGTTAGGTTAGGCTACATTATGTTAGGTTATTCTAGAATAGGTTAGGCTAGGCAAGGCCAAGCTAGGCTAGGCTAGGATAGGCTAGGTTACGTAAGGCTAGGATAGGTTAGGTAAGGATAGCCTAGGGTGGGTTAGGTTAGGTTAGGTTAGGTTATGTTAGGCTAGGCTATGCTAGGCTAGACTAGACTAGGTTAGGCTAGGTTAGGTTAGGATAGACTAGGTTAGGCTTTAGGATAGGCTAGGCTAGGATAGGTAAGGATAGGTTAGGTAAGGATAGCCCAGGATAGGATAGGGTAGGTTAGGTTAGGCTAGGCTGTGGTAGGCCACACTAGGATAGATCATCGAAGGCTAGGTTAGTCTACTGTTTGCTAGAATAGGGTAAGATAGGTTATACTAGGCTAGGATTTGTTAGGCTAGGCTAGATTAGGTGAGGCTATATTAGGCTAGGCTAGAGAAAGCTAGCTTAGAATAGGTTATTGAAGGCTGGGTTAGGCTAGGCTAGGCTAGAGTAGGCAAAACTAGGCCAGGCTATGTTAGGCTATGCTTGGTTAGGCTAAACTGTGTTACGCTTGGATAGGTTAGGTTATGTTAGGTTAGGTTAGGTTAGGTTAGGCTAGGCTATTTTAGGCTAGGTTAGGCAAGGCTAGGCTAAGGAAAGGCTATGCTAGGTTACACTAGGCAAGGATAAGCTAAGATAGGCTATGATATATTATGTTAGGTTAGGTAAGTTAAGGATAGGTTAGCTAAGTTTAGGTTAGGTTAGGTTAGGTTAGGTTAGGTTATTCTAGGCTAGGCTAGGCTAGGCTTGGCTTGGCTTGGATTTTCTTGGCTTTGTTAGCTAGGTTAGGTTAGGTTAGGTTAGATTAGGTTAGGCAAGGCATGGCAGGGCAAGGCAAAGCTAGGAGAGGATAAGCTAGGTGAGGGTAGGATAGGATACGTCACGTACAGTAATATTAAGTTAGGTAAGGTCTAGTTAGGTTAGGTTAGATTAGGTTTGGTTAGGTTATTCTATGCTTGGCTAGGCTTGGCTTTGTTAGATAAGGTTTGATTAGCATAGGTCAGGATAGGTTAGGCTATGCTTGGCTAGGCTTGGCCTCGATATGTAAGTTTAGTTTAGGTAATGTTAGGTTAGGTTAGGTTAGGTTTGCTAGGTGAGGCTACGATAGGCAAGGCAAGGAGAGGATAGGGTAGGCTAGTCAAGGCAAGGCAAGGCAAGGATAGGCTAGGCTAGGCTACGATAGGCTAGGCTAGGTTAGGCTACACTAGGCTAGGTTACGTTAGGCCAAGCTACGTTTGGTTAGGTTAGTTTAGGCAAGGTTGTTCTAGGCTAGGCTAGGAAAGGCTATGTTAGGCTAGGCAAGGCTACGATAAGCAAGGCTATGCTACACTAGGCTACACTAGGTAATGTTAGCCTAGGTCGAACTAGGCTAGGTTAGGTCAGATTAGGCTAGGCTAGGTTACACTAGGATATTTTAGGCTAGGCAAGGTTAGGTTATGCTAGGGTGGGATATTTTAGGCTAGGCGAGGTTAGCCTAGGCTAGGTTAGGCTAGGCTAGGCTAGGCTAGGCTAGGCTATACTAGGTTAGGGTAGGCTAGGTGAGGTTAATCTAGGCTAGGTTTTCCAGGTTGCGCTAGGTTATGCTAGGATAGGATAGGAATGGTTAGGCTAGGCTAGGCATGGTTATGCTAGGCATAGTATGCAAGGCTAGGTTAGGCAAGGCAAGGATAGGTTAGGTTAGGTTAGGTTACGCTATGCTAGGTTAGGTTTGGTTAAGTTTTTTTAGGTCAGGTTAGGCTATTCTAGGCTAGTCTAGGCCAGGCTAGGCTATATTATGTTAAGATAGACTAGGCTAGGCTAGGCTAGGCTATGTTACTTTAGGTTACCTTAGGCTAGGTTAGGCTAGGGTAGGTTGGGCTAGGATAGCTTAGGCTCGATTAGGCTGGGCTAAGGTCATTGCTCCATTCTGTGGACCAATTTCCCTTCATATAAGATCAATTATTTAGAGTATTCATCCTAAATGATTTTTTTATGAATGTCTTCTATGCATTCCACAAGTTTTACTTATTGGAGAGAATATTCCCAAACTCCTATTTATTTTAATATTTTATTCTAGCTTTCAACTCCTTCAACTTGAACTAAAAATTATTCGCTTGATTTCTACCTTGAGTGGCAATCTCGTTCCACCATCTTTCCACATTATATAGGAAATTCAGGTTCTAGAGGTAAAATATTTCAAAGCGAAAATGTCATTTTCTTGAAGTTGTTTCTAGGTCCACCACCAGTCATATTGGTAAATTGTTAGAGCCTAAGCATTGAAGAATGAATACCTCTAAAAATATGTCCCTCCCTAGTAATTTGTGAGAAAGTAGAAACTAGTCTAGTCTTTTGGCTCCTTGATGATGTCATCCTTTATGATTATTCCAAGTAAAAGAACCATTACTTTTATAGATATATGTGACCCTCATATCTTCAAGAGTATCCGAAAAAATATGTGGTTATGGGTCTAGATGAGGAAATCAACCATTTTTCTAATCCAAAATTTTGATGAGGTTGAAGTCCCCTTTTACTATCCAAAGGTAGTCATTGTGTATATTTATAATTGCGCAAATAAGATTGAAAGGTTGTTTTTTCAACTACGATCAGTGGTACATATACTATTGTGAGACCAGTGTTGGGAAAAATACTGAGGGGGGGGGGGTGAATTAGTATTTAGGGCAAACTAAAACTTTTTACTTTTTCATGCTCTAAAACCCATACGCTACTTTCCTCTAGTAAACTCGCGTATAGACGCGGATATCCTTCATACAACTCGCGTATTAGAAGAGATCCAAATATGCAGATATTTATTAACTTAGTTCTTTGCAATATTCATTCATCTGATGTTAAGTTATCAGTAAACATGTGCAGTAACAACAGAATAAACCATCACACAAAGAATCACACATGAACACCAGGATTTTTAGGTGGAAACCCAAGTCGAGAGAAAAATCAATTTCTGCGCTGTTTCACCCTTCATATTTTATTATAGAGAAAACATTCACAATACATGTAAGCAGCAACACCCTACCAAAGACGTGTGCACCCACCTGCGCTCGTTTACCAGCCTCGCCTGGAAGGGAGCTCCAAACCCCTGACTCGTTTACCAGCCTCTCCTGGAAGGGAGCTACGACCCCTTAATCTCATTTACCAGCCTCACCTGGAAGGGAGCTACAACCCCCTGACTGAAGGCTACAACCCTCAGCACCTCTATGGACCACGTTTCACCAATTTTCACACTAGATCCAAAGCTTCCTTTAGGACACCACTTGTAGGCCACATTTCATCATATTTCCAGACTGGACCCACTCCATACTTTTAAGCACAGTAAAACATGAAACTGATACATATAACTCACTGACAGATATTAGTAAACCAGCAGAACAGATCAGACATTTCTTACCACAGACTTCAGCAAACCCTAGTTTGCATACGTGCTTTCCTTTTACTGATGTTGCGTATATACGCGCTTCCGTTCACATAAACCAGCGTATACTTCTGTACATATTACAGATTCAATTTCATTGTGCATACGCGCTTTCTCTTCAGCGAAGCCGCTTATATATGCGCTTCCTCTGCGGCAAACAAGTGTATGGTTCTTCAAACATTTAGGTCATTGCAATTCTTCAGAACAGATACATCACATAGATTTTTACCCTTTACTTCAGACAGATGTTCGCCTCATCTCAGATCTAATCATTTCATAGATAGATCTAGCCAATACAAATACATTCTAGATCTAGATTCCCTACTTCATCATTTCTTCATTGGAGCATCATGCATTCAGATCTATCATTCAACTGTAACCCTTTCCATTCAGATGTACTTCAAAGAGAAGTATTCATTCAAGCTCAGACATCTTGCCCCCACACTCATGATTTGCACAATGAATTTCTTCTCCTTATATAGGTTTACCCTTTTTCAATACCATGATCAAAAACCACATTAATTCTGATGGTATTCCAGGACGGGGTCATTTAGACGAATCATTACCCAATGCAATGGGTCAATACCATGGTGGTAACCCCTGGTTTTGCACTTTATGAGCGCTTTTGCCCATACGCGACTTGGAACGTTGTTTCCCGCGTGCATACGCGACTTCTCCTAGACATATACGTGTATTCCTTGAGACATACTCTTTTCACCATAGATTTCGCACATGCTGAAATCCTTTCTTCATTGCCTTCTGTACTCACTGTAGATACATCAGATTTAGTTCATCAAGACATAATCAAGCACAACTTCATCAAGTAAGTTGCCATCATCTTAATCAAGTGGGTTGCCATAACACTCAGCATCATATTGCTAACAAACATCATTTCATATTAGATTTACATCATTTACCAAGTCCATCAGGTCAAGAATAACTTCATTAGGTGGTTTTCCATCAAGGACAACACATGTCAACAATCTCATGTCTTCATCTTCATTCAGTGGGTTGCCATCAAGGACAACACTCTGCATCATATTGCCAACAATCTCCCCCTTTGGACTTGATGGCAACCACGATGGTGTTTGGTTACTACAACAGATAGGTACATTAAGAATACAATGGCACCATGTCATTCTCTCCATTTTTGACACCATTCTTTCTCTTCATTCAAACACCATGTCACTCTCCCCCTTTGACATCAAGGACAAAGGGCGGATCAAAAACCAACATACTCTCCCCCTTTTCTCCTCAAGAGGAAGAATCGTTCTGCAGATCTGATATATACTGAAGTGACCAAGCTCCCCTTGAGGTCATGCTGAATCTTCGAACATGATTTCCAATGGAGTACATGACTCTATGAATTTCCTATCACCAATGACTCATACTTACATAAAAGATCCATCCAAGTGGATTTACATATGAGACTCAACTACCCAACCAAGTGGGTTTACAAATTTGACTCAGCTACCCAACCAAGTGGGTTTAAAAAATTTATCAAGTCCTTACATGACTGAATATTACAATTTTACATCATGGATCTCCATATGACCTTGTCATCAAACTACAAATATAACTTTAAGACCAACACCAGAAAGTCCTCAAGAAATAGAACATATTTCAGAACCATCATAATGCCAAAAATGCATTATACTCAGCAAAGCTAATGCTCCCCCTGAATCTGTGCATCCAATCAACCTTTCCATATGACTAAGGCTCCCCCTTAGTTTGTGCATCCTGAACACTTTTACCAACAAATCATCAAGGCATATTTATCAGAACATTAGAAATAGAATTATGAGAACCAGAACACCACCAGAGATACCAAATAGTATCAGAGATACCAAACAGCACTGCAGCTGTGCTGAAGAGAGCTGACTCCAAACAGAAAATTGTCAGCAATCAGACATACGCGGTTTTCTGTGCATGAACTCGCGTATATACGCGACTGTGTTTCAGGAAATCCGCGTATCCAATGCCATCTTCTAAATTTATGTAGATTTGTTCTTTTGACTGGCAGAGAACACTCCCAGGTTCTGTCTTAGATACTTGAACACTTCCCTGGGCAGAGGTTTGGTAAAGATATCAGCAACTTGTTCTTTGGAGGGAACATACTCCAACTTCACCTTTTTCTCAAGCACTTGTTCACATAAGAAGTGATACTTGATGGGAATGTGCTTGGTCTTCGAATGCATAACAGGATTATTTGAAATTCTGATGGCACTTGTATTGTCACACTTAATGGGGACAGGAGGTGTACATTTGATTTGAAAATCTTGTAAGGTTTGCATCATCCAAAGGAGTTAAGTGCAACAAGATGCGGCAGCCACATATTCTGCTTCTGCTGTAGATAAGGCAACAGAATTTTGCTTCTTGCTGAACCAAGATACTAACCGGGGTCCCATATAGAATGCACCACCACTAGTGCTTTTCCGATCATCAACACCTCCAACCCAATCTGCATCAGTGTAAGCATGAAGAGTAAGATCAACATTCTTTGGATACCATAGACCAAAGTCTTGAGTTCCTTGTAGATATTTGAAAATTATTTTAACAGCCTGAAGGTGAGACTCTTTTGGATTAGCTTGGAATCGTCCAACAATCCCAACTACATGCATAATGTCAGGTCTAGTCCCAGTGAGATAAAGTAGACTTCCTATCATTGATCTGTATTCTGGTTGATTCACCGTGGGAGAATCATCATGAGAACTAAGATTACATCCGGTTATCATTGGTGTACTTACAGGTTTGCATTCTTCCATGCCATACTTCTTCAGAATTTGCTTAATATATTTTTCTTGTGATAGGAATATACCATCTGCAGTTTGATGCACTTGTAACCCAAGAAAGAATGTTAGTTCTCCAAGTAAGGACATTTCGAATTCTTGCTGCATGACAGAAGCAAATTTTTGACTCAAAGATTCTTCGTTACTCCCAAAAATGATATCATCAACATATACAACCACAATCAATATTTTATCATTTTCAACTTTTGTGTATAAGTTGCTATCAACAGACCCCTTTGAAAAACCTTGTTGATGAAGATATTTGTCAAGACGATAATACCATGCCCTTGGAGCTTGTTTGAGACCATATAGAGCCTTTTTAAGTCTACAAACAAGATTTTCATCATTTCCCAAAATGAATCCTTTCGGTTGTTCTATATATACTTCTTCTTCTAGATCACCATTAAGAAAAGCAGATTTAACATCCATTTGATAAACTTTGATTTGTTGATAACTTGAAAAAGCAAGAAACATTCTGATGGCTTCAAGTCTAGCTACAGGAGCAAAAGTTTCTTCAAAGTCTATACCTTCTTGTTGAGTATACCCTTTGCAAACCAGTCTAGCCTTGTTTCTTACAACATCCCCATTCTCATTTAACTTGTTCTTGAAAATCCATTTAGTTCCAATGACATTTTTATCATGAGGTCTTGGTACCAAATCCCAAGTGTCATTTTTTTCAATTTGAACAAGTTCTTCATCCATGGCTTGCCTCCAACATTCATCTTTGCTAGCTTGATTGACATTGAGTGGTTCAATTGTGGATAGAAGTGCCATATGACTAGAAGATCCCACAAGAGTTCTCCTTGTTCGTACACCTGATTCCTTGTCTCCCAAAATTTGAGATTCAGGATGATTCTTTTGAACATATCTGGATGGAGCTTTTTCAGATTGATTATCTTCAGATTCTTCATTGGATCCACTGTCTATATCATTTCTATTTGATGTAGAAGGACATAAGTCACCATCATCTTCTTTTGTTGTTTTTTTTTCTTCTTTAGGAGCTGTAGGAGACTCATCAATAACAACATCAATACATTCAACAATCTTTCGAAGCCTTTTATTGTAACATTTGTATGCTTTTCTTGTAGATGAGTAACCAAGAAGTATCCCTTCATCTGATCTAGGTTCAAACTTGCCAAGCTTTTCATCATTATTTTTGATAAAGCATTTACTTCCAAAAACTCTAAAATGCTTCATAGAGGGAGAATTACCATACCAGAGTTCATATGGAGTTTTGTCACTATTTACCCGAACATGAGCCTTGTTGAGAATGTTAGCTGTTGTATGTGCTGCTTCACCCCAGAACATGTCAGGAGTTCCAGAATCATCGAGCATAGCTCTAGCCATTTGTTGAATTGTTCTATTCATTCTTTCTGCTACGCCATTTTGTTGTGGAGTGCCTGCTACATAAAATTGTCTTTTTATGCCATGTTGTTCACAAAATTCAAAGAATTCATTTGATGTATATTCTCCTCCTCGATCGGATCTAAGACACTTGAATTTTAGATATAATTCATTTTCAACTAATGCTTTGAAGATCTGAAAATTTTCAAATGCTTCATCTTTGTGTTTAATGAGCCCGATCCAACACATTCTAGAGTAATCATCAATGAATAATATATAGTATTCTTCCCCACGTGGTGAATTTTTCGTCATAGGTCCACATATGTCAGTATGAATGAGTTCAAGAGGCTCACTTGATGATCCTTCTTTGGCATTAAATCGTACTCTGGTCTGCTTACTGAATTGACAAGATTTGCATATGATACTTTCTGGTAGATTAATATTGGGAAGACCACGAACAACTTGAAGTCTGCTTGCTTTGTTGATTTGAGAGAAGCTCAGATACCCCATCCTTCTATGCCATAGCCAATTTTCTGAATACTTTCTCAAGTAACATTGATCTATGCCATTCAGTACATACAGGTTGCTTGGATTTCTTTTTCCTTTTATAATGATTTTACCTGTATCAAGATCACGAACCACACATTCTTTTGAACTAAAGACCACTTCTATTCCTTGATCACACATTTGACTTACACTTAACAGGTTATGCCTTAATCCATCCACATAAATGACATCATTAGCCTTCACCTTTTCTTTTAGAAACACTGACCCTTTTCCTTTAATTAAAGCAGGAGTATCATTTCCAAATGTAACTTTCTTTTCCTTTTCTAGAGCATTATATGTAAGGATTTTGATTTTGTCACCTGTCATGTGTCTTGAGCACCCACTATCAATTTACCATTGATTTTCTTCACCTTCTGCAAATAGCGCTATCCCACAATTTTCTACCGGTATTTCTTTCTTTTTCCACATTTTAGAGCTTGAGGGAACATGTTCTTTTGGTTGGACCTTGCTCCTACATTCAGATTCTTCATGACCAAAGTTATTGCAATAAGTACATTCAACTTCGTTTTGAAGAGGAGAAAAGTTGTTATAGGTGTTCTTCTTTGGTTCAAGATTCATCTTTTTATTTCTTTCTTCTCTTGTCATGATGGTTTTATATGCAACACATTGAACAGCTTTATGACCAAAATTGTGACATGCGAAACATTGTCCATTGAAGTAGAAATTTCTGCGATCATGAAATCTTCTATTTGAATTTACCTGTTGGTTGTAGCTTCTTTGAAAGATCTCCCTGTTAGTGTTCCTTGATTTGAGATGATCATGCTTTACCTGTAAATATCCTTTGTTCCCTTGCTGAGTGGTTGAATGTAGTGAACTAGTTGTGGCTGCTTTCAGATAATTTGGTGCTGAAGTCTGGGAAGATTCCCCAGTATATCCAAGACCTGTTTTTATAAGAGGAGATCATTGTATCTTGATAATCTCATCTAAGGTTTCTGAACCTTTAGCAAATCTAAGATTGAGAGTCTTCACTTTCTCATTATCTTTCCTTAGACTTACTACTTCACACTCCAATTCCTCAATGCGTTTTTCCTTTGCTTCAAGTTGATTTTCAAGAGTCTCTATGATTATGTTCTTTTCTTCTAGGCTTACTTTGAGTTGATTGTTTTCTTCAAGAAAATCATTGTCTTCTAGAGCATCCACAAAAGTATCATTTTCTTCTCTTTGTTCAAATGCCATGAGAAGTCTAAAATCTTCTTCACATTCTTCCTCACTATCAGATGACCCATCACTGTCCTCATTAGTATAATAACTTTTTCTTGTGCTAGATCGATTCTTATTCCTTCTTGCTACTTCTTTTCCTTTAGCCAATGTTTCTTTATAAGGACACTTTGCAGCATAATGACCAACTCTTCCACAATTAAAACATTTGAAAGGAAGCTTACCTTTGAACTTTCCAGTACCTAGTTGAAGTCTTCTCACAAAATTTGCTTCTTCTTCTTCTTCAGATATATAGCTGGATTCTTTGACAGCTCCCTTTTCTTTTCCTTTTGCAGACGCCTTAAAAACAACTTCTTTGATTTGAGAAGGACCTCCTTGTCTGATTTCAAAAGCAGTCAGAATACCATGTAATTGAACAATAGTAAGAGTTTGCAGATCTTGCCTTTCTTCAATAGCTGAAACTTTAGAGTCAAATTTTGAAGTCAAGGATCTTAAGACTTTTTCCACCAGAGTAGTATCAGTTATGGTTTCACCCAAATTTCTCATCCAATTTACAATATCATCTAGACGAAGAAAGAAACTGGCAACACTTTCATCACTATGCATCTTCAAATTTTCATATTCAATTCTAAGAGTTTGGAGTTTTGCACTTTTTACCTTTGTGTCTCCTTCATAGCTTAGAATGATTTTGTCCCATATTTCTTTTGCTGAATGTAACTACATCACTTTAGCAAATTCTGATTCAGACATGCTTCCTAATAAGACATTCACTGCTTTGGCATTGATTTCATACTTCTTCCTTTCAGCCGCATCAGTAGGAATACTTGCCGGATATTGATAGCCTTCTTCCACGATTGCCCATACATATGCACCAAGACTTTGCAGATATGCTTTTGTTCGTACCTTCCAGAATATCAGATTGCTTCCATTGAATAGAGGTGGCTTTATAGACATTACTCCTTCTTGACTTCCCATTGCAACGGATCTCCTTCAAGCGATCAAGCTTCTGCAGAAGAACCTGCTCTGATACCAATTGTTGGGAAAAATACTGAGAGGGGGGGGGTGAATCAGTATTTAGGGAAAACTAAAACTTTTTACTTTTCCATGCTCTAAAACCCATACACCACTTTCCTTTAGTAAACTCGCGTATACACGTGGATATCCTTCATACAACTCGCGTATTAGCAGAGATCTAAATATGCAGATATTTATTAACTTAGTTCTTTGCAATATTCATTCATCTGATGTTAAGTTAACAGTAAACATGTGTAGTAACAACAGAATAAACCATCACACAAAGCATCACACATGAACACCGGGATTTTTAGGTGGAAACCCAAGTCGGGAGAAAACCACCGCTGCAGTTGCTCAGCCTTCAATATTTTATTATAGAGAAAACATCTTACAACATATGTGCTGGTGCAAACTCCTACCAGCACGCAGGCACCCACCTGCGCTCGTTTACCAACCTCTCCTGGAAGGGAGCTCCAACCCCCTGACTCGTTTACCAGCCTCTCCTGGAAGGGAGCTACGACCCCCTGATCTCGTTTACCAGCCTCACATGGAAGGGAGCTACAACCCCCTGACTGAAGGCTACAACCCTCAGCACCTCTATGGACCACGTTTCATCAATTTTCACACTGGATCCAAAGCTTCCTTTAGGACACAACTTGCAGGCCACGTTTCATCATATTTTCAGACTGGACCCACTCCATACTTTTAAGCACAGTCAAACATGAAACTAATACATATAACTCACTGACAGATATCTGTAAACTAGCAAAACAGATCAGACTTTTCTTACCACAGACTTCAGCAAACCCTAGTTTGCATACGCGCTTTCCTTTCACTGATGTCGCGTATATACGCGCTTCCGTTCACATAAACCAGCGTATACTTCTGTACATATTACAGTTCTAATTTCATTGCGCATACACGCTTTCTCTTCAGCGAAGCCGCGTATATACGCGCTTCCTCTACGGCAAACAAGCGTATGGTTCTTCAGACATTTAGGTCATTGCAATTCTTCAGAACAGATACATCACACAGATTTTTACCCTTTACTTCAGACAGATGTTCGCCTCATCTCAGATCTAATCATTCCATTGACAGATCTAGCCAATACAAATACATTCCAGATCTAGATTCCCTTCTTCATCATTTCTTCATTGGAGCATCATGCATTCAGATCTATCATTCAACTGTAACCCTTTCCATTCAGATATACTTCAGAGAGAAGTATTCATTCAAGCTCAGACATCTTGCACCCACACTCATGATTTGCACAATGAATTTCTTCTCCTTATATAGGTTTACCCTTTTTCAATACTATGAGCCAAAACCACATTACTTCCGATGGTATTCCTGGACGGGGTCATTTAGACGAATCATTACCCAATACAATGGGTCAATACCATGGTGGTTACCCCTGGTTTTGCACTTTATGAGCGCTTTTTCCCATACGCGACTTGGAACGTTGTTTCCCGCATGCATACGCGACTTCTCCTAGACATATCCGCGTATTCCTTGAGACATACTCTTTTCACCATAGATTTAGCACATGCTGAAATCCTTTCTTCATTTCCTTCTGTACTCACTGTAGATACAACAGATTTAGTTCATCAAGACATAATCAAGCACAATTTCATCAAGTAAGTTGCCATCATCTTCATCAAGTGGGTTGCCATAACACTCAGCATCATATTGCTAACAAACATCATTTCATATTAGATTTACATCATTTACCAAGTCCATCAGGTCAAGAATAACTTCATCAGGTGGTTTGCCATCAAGGACAACACTCTACATCATATTGCCATCAACTAGTTGTATCCTTCAACCCTACATATTGGAATTTCCTAGATAAAATGGGCTAGCATGCTACGCAATGCTATAAGACAATTTCCTTAGTGTTCCATGCTACTGAAAGCCTTCCTACACATCCTTTAGCATCCAAAACCATCAATTCACATGTTATCCAATATTGATAAGAAATATTCATAACTTCTTTGATAGAAAATTTTTATTTCCTGTAATATGTGTATCTCAATATTTTGCTTTGATCTCATAGGTACCTCTATTTACCTCTATTATTGAGGCCATATATATTCTTTGAGATTATTTTTATTGAGAAGGGGATTGAGAATGAGAGAAATACCTCAATATCAGAACCGCTTACATGACTTAAAGATAGTTTCCCCCACATTAAGAGAAGCTTTAGTAGTTTTCTCCTTTCCCTTTTTGTTGTGTTTTTGTTGTGTTCCCCTATTATATGGCCTTTTCATTTATATATTTAGGAATATCCTCCAACATCCAATTCTAGCATTCTATTCTCTCCTCCTCAGTTATGAAAGTGTTGCCACCATTGTAGATCCAATTGGTGATAACAAAGATTTGTTTCCATCGATATATTTTCGCTGAGCTCCAACCCATGTCGTAATGATTTCAAACATCATGTCTTCCTTCACACTTAGGGTTTCGTAGTTGTCTTCCATAGCCAAATCACCATCTACTGGTATATCTTCGATCTTTGGGTTTCTAAGGGGGATTTCAAAGATTTTCTTTTGGGGGTGGGCTTATCCCTAGTGTTTTATTATGCCACTTCCACTTCCATTAGACTCTTTATCCATTCAAAATTATCTTTAGAATCCACTAATGGTGATACTAGGCTCACTACTAGAACTTCCTTTGAGGCTATCGAGTTTTTTTGTGCTCGATGATTTGGCTACAACTTAGGGTTTTTACCTTTTTTATTAAGGACATTTTGGAACCCTTCCACATAGTTTGGTGGAGCACTCTCATTATTATTTTCTAGCTCCAACATGAAATTTATTAATATATGGCCATATTCATGAAATCTCTTGCATTTAAATGGAACATGCTTGTAACCTAATGACCACGTCTATATCTCATTGTGGTATTCAATTCCAATTGACTAAAGGAGAGGCTTAGATATATTCACATAAATGTTTATTACTACATATGAAGAATTACACTACCTTTTAGTAATTTTTGAGATTTTGAGAAAGTCACATACAATTTTTACTATTCCATAGAGGATTTCTATCTTCAATAAATCATTTGGAAAATAGAATAACTAGAACCAAACTAGAGTTATGAGGAATTGTTCCTAGTCAAGCTTATCATATTCTTCCAAGGCATTGTTAAGGAAATATGGGTTTTCTTCAAAGGCCCTCTTCTAGTCTTACTCTTTGAAAATATCACTATAAAAAAACCTTTGGTTATTAGGTCAAAGTCAAACTATCCCTTCTATTTCCACTTTCCTTGAATGCATTTCTCTAGATGTGACTCTCCTAATGAGATACCCATGAATTTATACACGACTGAGTGGTCCATCATGTGTTTACATGATTCCTCCAATTTTTTGTTTGGAGCCACAAACTTAGAGTTTATTGTGGCCTTGTGTAAACACCTCCCTTTGAGGCTAGATTGTCATTAAGATCCAAGTACTAGTTTTCAATTTTTTCAACTATCACCTCGAGAGGACCTAACTTCCCTATTATGTACTAGTGATTACGAGAAATAGTATTATGATATGAGGGGATTGTGCCCCTCCTTGTGGCTGCACTCATGTGGAAAACCAAAATAGCCCAAAATTAGAGATACCCAAACTAAAATATTTGAGATTTTTGTTTGAGTTAAAATTTTTTAATTCATTAAAAATGTAGTTAAAATATAATAATTTAATAAAGAAAAATTTATAGCATAATATAGTATATAATATGTAATGCAATTTTATCTATTTAGTAAATTTTATTAGAGGAAACTTATTTATTTGTATTTATATCTAAATTATATATCTAATTATCCAACTCAAATATACAAGTTTCACAAGCCTATCCAAGGCCTCTTAGTTTCACAAGCATATCCGATCTCTACTAAATTTCAAACAATATTTATAAAAATAATATATGTTATAGATTTTATTTCAAACAACTCATTTAAATGTTAAAATGATTGAAATCAAGACAAAAATCGCTAATATCACAAATATAAATATTGGAATTGGGCTTAAGGAATTTCAAATCTTTAAATTATGAATGATTAGGATGTAATAATTTTTTAATATTCTTCATCTAATACAGGATTGAAAAGAGTAATCATTTTCAGTTTCTTTAGTTAGCTCTTGTGATTAATTTACTAGCACAACCACATTAACAAATATGGTTGAAATAGGTCATAGGCCCCTCAAGAAAATATGAGGTTAGGCCACCCACATATAAAGGCTACTTATTTTCATGTTTCTGTGTTGTACTTAGTGATTTCCATGGATAATGTTTTAACTACCATGATAAGAATTAATCTAAAAAATATTTTGTGCCCATAATGTATACAAAGTGGTTGTAATAGCTTCGAGTTTGGAAAAATGGATCCACACCTTGGAAAATAACGAAAAAAATAATAATTATCTACATGATTAACTTTTTTCTTAGATGGTTAATTTGGTGTGCAGATTCTTTTCTCTTCCATCAGTTTATAGTGATACCAAAATTTGATGATGAGGTTGAGGACCTTATTAGTAATGAAAAAAAAAATGGCGAGGGGTGACATTATAATATTCTTGATGCATAATAATGAAATTTCATAGATGAAGAATGAACTTAACATTTTTAAAAATGTAAAGAAAAAATATAGTAAAGCAATTTCCATTAATATTCCAGTGAGGGAAGATAATGAAATAATAACTTATGGAGGATGTTTATGGTGGAATTTTTTCATTTGATGTTTCAATTTATTTTTATTATATTTTTGGGAAATGTAAAGTTAATTGTTTCATATCCTGTTTATAATATTTCTAAAATATACAATTAATATATAGATGGATCTTACCCAAAAAGCATCATAAAAGTGAAAATCAAAATCCATTGCTTCACCCTTTCTAAACATGATATGTTTGAGAGTGAGTGGAAAGAAATATATGACCTATAAAGGTTAGATTACTATCACAAAAAATCAATGACTATGGACCAAATATCGCTTCATGGATAGATTTTCCTAGGAAGATTTTGAGATGTAACGAACTTAAAAAATGTAAAATATTTAAAATATTTAAAAATAAAGTAACTGTACCATTTCAACCACAGAAAGATGAAATCTAATGTATACTGGATAATATTGAGATCTTGGTTTCTAAAAATAAAAAATTGATAAATGACCTTTATCATCTACCACCCCTAGGTTTATATAATCATTCACTTCACTTATTTTTGGCTATTGTTGATATGAAATTGTTTATTATTATTTTTGTGCTAATTACAATTTCATAATTATATTTATTTGCTTCTTGTTTTCTTATGGTGCTTTAGTTTCCTTGGTGAAGATGAGTGTAAAAACATGAAATTTCGTTATGTTTTACGTCGAAATTAACGACAAATAAAGGACATAAGTAAGAAATAAAAAACAATATAAAAATGTACAAAAAACCATAAACATAGCCATCATCACAAGTTTTTGATTAAGGAGTTCACTCCTCCTTGGCTACACCTCCTTGGTCTAGCTTCCATAGATTGGGCCTCTTTTATTAGCCCAAATTTGGAAAAAGTGTTGTGTACATTATTCAAATGTTCCTGCAACCTATTCTATTATCTTCAGAACATACAAATCATCTAAAAATTACTATTAAATTACTGAAAACTGACTCTAGTTGGTCTAAACTTGACCTCTTTCTTTGTTGGCCCTAGGCTCCCTTGAACTTACCTATACAAAAATCACATGTAGAAGTAGTTTTCAACCTCTGAAACCTATACCATTGTCTCTCGAATGCAAAAATAATCTCATATCAACTATTAATCTTTCAAAATTGGTCGACATCTGATCCAGATAAGCCTCATTTAATTTTCCTCTAGGAAACTACCTCTAAAACTGGATATCTTCCAGATAACCCCACTAAACTTGGAATCTCCACCAGATTTCAGGATGGCTCCAGATATGCCGCCAAACTAAAATGAACTTAACTATGTGTTTAATTAATTTTAAACCCTTTCTAATACATTAATGGAGCTATTTAATTCACGCGTGTTCCATAAATCATATGATTGGGTTAGATGGTAGGAGGGGCTCATGCGGGGGTTGGCCTCTCCGCGCTTCACCGGTCCTACTACGTAAAGGGAATATATAAGGCGATGAGGAAGGTCTAATAAGTACCTCCCGCATCCCATTGGTAGGGCATAGGCTTACTGGGGTATAGGTCTAGGGTCCAAACCTGACCTCGCTCCCATTACATAGCTTTTACCATATAAATTTGTAACGGGCCTTGGCCTTTGTATAACCCATCAAACTATGATTTAATTTAAAATTTAAATATAACTAATATGATATATATATATAATATGTATTATATAATATAATATATATAATATGTATAAACATATAAGATATATATATCTATATATATATATATATATAAATAAAAACAAAATTCCACCTTAAATATCATTAGGAAATTACCCCCACATAGACCAAACTAGCAAATCCGTAAGTACCACTTGTCACACCATCATTGGCAAAAACCTGAAGAATATTCCTAGAAGATTCTTTTTTTGCTAACTTTACTTTCATGTCATAAACGTGTCACTGTTGTGAAATTTTATAGATGTTTGAGAAAATGAACAACATGCCATATTAACTTACTCATACGAACTCAGATTTTGATGAAATAAGTTGCATTGCAATCCTGGTGTCGAGCTCTACGCTGTCGTTCTGGTTTTGAAAAATTCTATTTTTTAATTTTATTTTTGAGCTAAATACTGAGCACCTGATCATTCCTCCCCACTGGAAGCCTTTTGTACCCCAAAATATACTATCAATTGTTCAACAGGTGAGGGTACAACTCCCTCACACTTTCACTTTCTATCCATTTGGCCTCTAAATGATTTTGTCCCTTGAATCCCATGCTAAGGTATTTGACATTCCATCTTCTTGAAGTTATGATTCTTATGTCAAGTATGAGATATTGATAAATTTCATCAAGTTATTCTAGTGAGAAATCATATTTCGATGGCAGTTGAACATGATCTCCTTCATCATCAATCAATGGATTCTCAAACAATCTCAAATTCTCAACATTAATGATAGAATATATTTTCATATAACCAGGGAAATCTAGCTTAAATGCATTACTACCAATATTCTCCAGAATTTTAAATAGACCATAATGGATTGACTTGAGCTTTTTACCTTCCCCTTGCTATATTTCTTTGCTAATATACAACCAAACTTCATCTCCAAACTGTAATTTGTGATCAACATGGTGTTTGTCATTCCTTGCCTTGTAGCTGTTTTCACTCTTTTCAAGTTGCTATTGCATTGTGTGATGTATCCACTGTATTTTCTCAATGAACTTCCTTTCCTTATATATGTCACTATGACCATCTATAGTGACATATTTCTCAAAGATGAAGTCCAAAGGCGATCTTGGCAAGTAACCAAAACATGCCTCAAATGGCGATGTGTTTGTGGAATAATTTTTTGCCCAGTTGTATGCATGATAAATGTAATGCAATTGTTCATCCCACAACTTGGGATGCTTGATGCAATAACCTCTAAGAAGATGAATAATAGTCCTAATAACCACTTTGTTTTGACCATTTGTTTGCGGATGAAAGGTTGTACTTTTCTTCAACTTATTTTCCATCATTTCCAACAAATTAGACAAAAAATACCTAACAAATCAAGAATCTCGATCACTTACAATAGAAGTAGGAAGACCAAAATGAATAGAAACATTTTGAAAGGAAAGATGATTTTTTTGTTCAGATGTAATTTTTTTCTTACATGGCATCAAAAGACACATTTTTCTGAACCTATCTACCACAACATACAAATAATGATGACATTTCCTTGACAAAGGAAGACCACCTACAAAATCCATCGAAATACTCTCCCAAGGATGTGAAGGAACCTGAAGTGGAGTGTACAATCCAAGTTTCCTATTTCTAAGCTTACTCAGTGGACATAAAGAACATCCTCTAATAAAACAAGATACACTATCAATCATGTGTGACCAATAACAATACCTTTGGAGATTTGTTATTGTCTTTCCTACACTGAAATGTGTAGTAATCAATGAAGTGTGCACTTCCCTTACGATAATGTTTCTTTCTCCCTATGGAATACATAACTTGCACAAGTGATAGAGGAAATTTTTATGTACATTGTAATCTAACTCCTCACTTTGGTTTCCTTGATTGAAGCTTACATACACATCTTGAAAATCATTGTCATGTGCATACTGCTCAATGTAACTTTCATGCAAAACTTAATTATGCTTGAGTATGATAGTTGAATTTATAATAGGCCTAGAAATCATATCAGCTACCTTATTGTAAATTCCTTTTTTATACCTGATAAAAAAATGTAATTTTGGTAGAAATCCCATCCATCTGAAGTGTCTTGACTACTGCAAATTTGACTGAGATTGAAAGTACTGCAATGGCTGGTGGTTGGTATGGATAATCGTATCCTTCCCCATCAAGTAGTGTTTGCATTTTTTTACACTTTGTACCAATTCATATAAAAGTTTGTCATATGTGGGATAGTTAGTTACAACTCCATTGAAAATTTCATAATGAAATGAAATGGGCTTACCATGCTGCATGAGAACCTATCCCATGGCGTAGTCACCAGCATCTATTTGAATCTCAAATGGATGTCTAAGATCAAGAAGAGCCAATACCGATGCAGAATTAATATTTTGTTTCAAAGAATAATATTCTTTTTACTTCTTGTATCCCCATTGGAAGTCTCTTTTGACACTAGTGAATGCATGTAACAGAGTTGTAATGGAAGAAAAAATAGAAATGAATTTCCTCCAATATTGTGATGCCCCCAAAAATCTTCTTACCTCTGTAGCTGTATTGGTCTTGGGCCAATTCATAATGACCTCAACCTTAGAGGGATTTATCTTCAACTCACCTCCTCCAAAAATGTGTCCCAAATAGACTAAAGAAGTCTTGCCAAATTCATACTTAGACATATTAAAAAACATCTATTCTTTTCTCAAAAAATCAAGTAATTTGTTCACATGAATGACATGTTCATCTCTTGACTTGCTGAAAATCAAAATATCATCTAATTACAAAATGAAAAAATAATCCAGAAATGTTCTCAATACATCATTCATAACTCTCATGAAAGTATTTGGAGCATTTGTAAGACCGAAAGGAATTACAAGCCACTCAAACAATCCTTGTCGAGTTTTAAAACCGGCCTTCCATATATCCTCTTCAACTATTATAACTTGATGATAACCACTTTGTAAGTCTAACATAGTTAAATACTTTACATACCTCAATTGATCAAGAAAATCATCAATGCGTGGGAGTGGGCAGTGATTCTTTACCATGATTTTATCCAGTGAATTGAAATTGATGCCCACACACCAAGTCTCATCCCTCTTTGGTACCGAAACAATCGGTGAACCACATGGAGAACTAGATGGGTGTATGATACCTTTGTTCAATAATTATTCAATTTTCTTCTTGATTTCCAAACTCTCCATAATTAACATGTGATACATACCAATGTTTGGAAGTGGAACATCCTAATGCAACTGAATCTCATGCTGGATTCCCCTCTTGGAGGTAACGCATCCGGTTCCTTAAACATTTCACCATGCTGACTTACCACATCAAACAAATAATATTTTAACTTATCATCACAACCTTAAAAATATTCATAATATATGTTATTCTTTTTCTTGATCATTCGAAGCACAAAGATTTTACTCGCGTTAACTAGTTTCTTCATCTGCCCTGCATTAACCAAAGAAATATTCATCTTTTTGTGATCAACTCTCACAATATAATACACACCATCCTTGAGAAAATGGTATTTTTTGTCATGGTGATAACACACCTATTTCTTGTCATAAAAATATAGAATTCCCAAGATAATCCTGGAAATGTCAAGTGGAACCATATCTAAGTCAGCTTAATCAACAAAGCTTGCAAGAATAGGAAATATAAATATGCATTTACTTTTAACCTGTAAATTTGCATTCTTAACTAACCAACCCAAAGGGTATGGCTTATGATGAGGTACAGTCTCAAGGTTAATATTTTTGACTAAGTCTTCTGAGATTAAATTTGCTTGTGGCCCACTATCAAATAGTGCATCAATGTTGGTGTGATTTGAGATTACTCAGGCAATCAAAAACTCTATCCTTGTTTCTTCATTTGGAGTGTTATTGTGACAAGTAGATGAACTAGCACCTGCTATGGATTCTTTCCCTTTTGTTACCATGGATGTAATATTGGTCTCATAAATAGAATCAGATCGAATATCATGTTGTGTGGTTGTAGTCGTAATTTTTTTCGCCTTCTTCTTTTCTTTCTCTGGCCTTATTTCAAGATGTAGATTCCAAAAATGGGCTTCATCATGCCCTAGTTTGGAACAATGTGTTCATGTGGTTTTGTCCCCTTCTTTCTTAATCATTTCATTCTTATTTCCCTTTCATTCCCCCCCCACCTTCCCTTTCTCCTTTCCCTTGAATGAATTTTTCTTAACACCCTCTTCCTGAATGTTCCTTCCCATAGCTTCGAGGTGGGTGGCTTGCACAAAAAACTCATCTAAGTTGCTTGGGTGAAACATAAGGATAGTATCTTTCAAATATGAATGTAAACCTCCAATATATTTTAAGAGTGTGTCTCGTGATTTCAAATTTACACCTAACAACAAATCCCTCTTTCTGAACTCCTGGGTATAATCTTCAACTCTTTGACCCTTGATCTCCCTAAAAATTTTCGAACTCATAATAGCTTTTTGCATGTAAGATAAAGGATAAAAATTTCTTTTAATGGCATAATAAACTCAACCCAAGTGATGGATATCTTACATGGATTCACATTTCCTCTAGAGTCTTTGCTTCTCCTTCTAACCTCAATGAACCCAACTGGATCTTTGTTTCATCGTCTTGTAGGTTTTGAATTCTAAAATACACCTCCAATTGATGAATCCAATTGTCCAACTTCTCTTCATTTACCTCGCCATTGTACATGGGTAATTCAAACTTTATGTCCAGTTTGAGTAATGGAGTTTTTCCTCTTGGGGTATTGGAATGAGTAGGGGTAGGGGTGGTTTTCGTGGTGGAAGTGGAAGATGAAGTTGATGGCGATGATGAGGATGATGAAGATGGTGGAGATGGACGTGGCTTTACTCCAATGTCGTTTGAACTCTTCTCTTCATCCTTCTTATCATTTGAAATCCGTTACCCATGTGGAAATTTAGAACCTTCTCCTACCATTCCAATGGTGAATGCATAAAAATTAATACTGACCATCCTCTTCTTGTCATTGAAGTATTTCTTAACATCCTCCTCTTTTGAGTTTCCTTCATTGTCTCCAACACTTGATATGATGGCTTGGATTCAACTTCAGTTTCTCGTACAATTTGGACCTCCACAATCTAAAACAGAGGCAAAACATGAGGTGCTTTAGGTGCAAATAAGATTGAAACTTCAAGTGGATATGGTGGCCTTGTGCCTCTCCCTCTTCTCATCCTAACCTCGGGACTAGAAACCAATATTTTTTATTCTCCTCTCTACAATCTTAACCTTGTAAGCATCAAAAAATTGCAATCATTAAAATGCTTTTGCACAACCTCTAGAAATGAAAGAAAATAACCTTAAGCAACATGATTCTTTGATACCACTTGATATGAAATTGTATATTAATTTTTTTGTGATAATTACAATTTCAGAATTATAATTTATTTTTCTTCTTATTTTCTTGTGGTGCTTTAGTTTCCTTAGTGCAGGTGAGTGTCAAAATAGGAAATTGTCTTCTATTTTATGTTGAAATTAATGACAAATAAAATACATAAGTAAGAACTGAAAAAATAAATAGAAACATGTACAAAAAACCATAAAAAGAGCCATGAACACAAGTTTTTGATGAAGGAGTTCACCCCTCATGCGCTACATCTCGTTGGTTGAGTTTCAATAGCTTGGGTGTCTTGTATTAGCTCAAATTTGGAAAAGGTGTTGTGTACATTATTCAAATTCTCCTAAAACCTGTTCTATTATCTTCATAACATACAAATCATCTAAAAATGATTGTTCAATTACTGAAAACTCACTATGGCTGTTCTAGACTTGACCTCCTTCCGTGCTGGCCCTGGGTTCTCTTGAATTTTCTTGTAGAAAAATGACATGTAGAAGTCATTTTCAGCCTCTGAAACATGTACCATTGTTTCTAGAATGCCAAAAGAATCTAATATTGACTATTAATATTTCAAAATTGGTCGAAATTTGATCTAGATAAACATCATTTCATTTTTGCCTAGGAAACTGCCTCTAAAACTGGATATAACTCCGTTAAGCTCGGAACCTCCACTGGTTTTGGGGGTGCCTCGAGATATGACACCAAAATAAACTGCACTTAATGGTGTGTTTAAATAATTTTAAACCCATTTTAATGAGCTAATGGCGCTCTTTAATTGAGGCATGCTCCATAGGTCATATGATTGGGTCACATGGTAGGAGGGGGTCGCTTGCTGACTGGCCTCTCTGCGCTCCCTCTGTCCCACTCCGTAAAGGGTAAATATAATTCTATGCAAAAGGTTTAATAACTATCACCCATGAACCATTGGTAGGGCGCGAGCTTGTTGGGGAGGAGGTTTGGGGTTCAAACCCAACCCTGCTCCCATTACATCGCTTTTACCATATAAATTTGTAACGGACCTTGGCTTTTGTATAACCCATCGAACTATGATTTACTTTAAAATTCAAATATAATTAATAATATATATATATATAATATAATAAATATAATATGTGTAAAAATAATATATATATATATGTAAACATAATTCCACCTTAAATATCATTAGGAAATTACCCCACATAGACCAACGTTTCGAATCCGTAAGTGCCCCTTGTCACACCCTCTTTGGCAAAAACCTGAAGAATATTCCCAGAGGATTCCTTTTTTAATGACCGTATTTCCATGTCATCAATCTGTCACTATTCTGCAATTTTTTTAGTTGTTTGCGAAAATGGACAACAGACCATAACTTACTCATACCAACTCGGATTTTGGTGAAACAAGTTGCGTTAGAATCCTGGTGACGAGCTCTACATTGTCATTCTAGTTTCAATAAATTCTAAAATTTTTTATTCTTGAGCTAAATACTGAGCACCTCATCAATAGTTTCCTTTCGAATGACTCCTATTTCAAATGATAGCTTAAGTATTTAACATTGAAAGCCTTAAACATTGATATAACTTATAATTCATGAAAGGCACATTAAAAAATACATTCTAACATAGTTACATTAATAAATGTAGTTGAAATATGGTAGAGTTATAAATATTATCTATTAATATTAACATTAACTATGTTAATATGATTAATAATATTAATTTTGAGATTTAGAACTTAATATTCAAACCTAAAAATTCAAATTTCAAACACCTTTATAAAACTAATATTATATAACCTAATATTGTAAACAACTCTAATAAGTGGGATAGTTAAGATCATGTATTTCCTCCTAAGAGGTCACAAAAGGAAAAGACCTCTCCTATGCCAAAAATCCTTAGAACATATTTATATGTTCTATTTCTTTTGCTATAAAAATGCCTTGTCACATTATTTCATAGGTTTAAAAATATTTTAAAAAGGTTGTTAGTTAATTTCACTGCTTAGTTATAGGATTTCAAATTTATAAATTATTTATAACTCAAATATATTTATTTAAGTATTATGGAAAATAACAAATTGGACAATTGAAACAAATATAGAGAAATTCCATGATCAAATGAAAATTAGTAATAATTAAAATAAAAATGGTTGTAATTAAAATAAAATTGATTGAAACATTTATGATCAATATTTCTCACGGTCACCAAAGTTAAATAATTATTAACAATTTCTCTCAAAGTGAATTTATAGTGAAGTTAAACAAATAGGTATTATCACCAAAGTTAAACAATTAGGTATTATCTATAAAATTAATTCAAAAATATATATGTTTTATAGATCATTTGTTTGTCAAATTATATTGATGAATAAAATTTATAAGAGCAACAACATTGAATAAATTATTATAATAATTTATCAATTTTAAAATTATTTTCTATTTTATTTTCATGAGTGGTTATTGAAATGATTTCCACATTAAAAATCCTAGTTATGATTTGAATGCATACAAATGTACTATTTTCTCAAAAATAAGAAGACTAATGAATACTCATTTTAAACAAAGTAAATGCTTTCAAATATCACATGACAAAATCTCATGACTTTCAGTAATGTAGATTATTTTTCCAATCATCATGCAAGCCTTCATATACCATGTTAAACCATGTACTAAAAAGGTGTCCCATTAACAGGCTTCAAGCTCTTAATATATAAAGTAATATGCTCATAATCAAAATGAAAAATATTTTATTCACAATGCGCTAATGTACCCAATTTATAATTTTGATAACCTTTTCAAAATGCCATTTATTAACGTTCAATTTAAAATTTAGACCTTGCTACCATCAAATGTTATGTAAAACTCAAAACCTAATGCTATCTCAAATCTGTGAATGATGCGAGTTTACCATTAGTTCAAATATCTTTTGCAAAATCCTTGATAATACCACCAAATGCTATGTTAAACCCAAAACCTAATGCAATCTAAAATCTATGAATGATGCCAGTTTACAAGTAGTTTAAATATATTTTGGAAAATTCATGAAATTATAAGCATACTAGTAAAAATTCGAAATTAACCTCGACATGTGCTCAGAAACTATTACCAATTTATTTTTTGTGGCTTAAGTGATCAAAGTAGAACTGTGGAAGATAATTGCTTCTCGTAGGCACCCCTATAAGTGTGTGAAATATCTGCAGAATGGGGGCCCAAAACAAACTGGCGGTTGGCCTAGTAGCTCACTTAAAAGGGTGGGGCAGTTGTGAATAAATCAAATAGAGGAGTATATAAAAAAATTAGCATACCATTAGTTCTAAATTCAACTAATTAAGTTGTGAAATCCCCTAAAAAATATTTAGTATTGCTTGTAACGACCTTTAAGAATATTGTGGAGCCTTTAAGAATATTTTCTATTACATTTTTACGAGTTATGAAGCTTCTCATCTCCTAGAAAAAAATTACTTAAATTTCATTGTTAAGAGTTTGCTTCAGACCGACATACAACAGGTCCTCCAATGCCAGTCTCATATATGATTTTTAGTATCAAGGTACTCCGCTAAAGAGGCATTCCAATGACAAATTTTTTAGTGAACCCATAAGGGGAGCCACGATCCAATTCTGAAGTTTGTTGTGACTTTGAAGGATCGGTCATACAAGTATGAGCTTGAGTGATATTTGTAGCACATAACATCGACCCAGTCCAAATTTCAGACAATGGAGGTCAATGTATGTGTAACACCTCTCATTTCGACAATTTTTTTTTGGTCTAATCATGATAATATCTATAACTTGCTATTTTAGTTAGCCTATAATTTTCCACATTCCAACGTATTTTTGTTACTCACAATTTATTATGTCGATGTTTACTCATTTAAATTTTAGTATTTCCAATTTCTACAGATTTGTTATGATTTTCCTTTAATATAGGATCTACTTACCTAGTTTAATATGGAGATGGTGTATTTATAAGTCTTTGTTTCTTACTTACGATTATATATTCCTTCTTAACTTACCCACTTAACCTTCTAATACATATTCACCTTACCTATGTTCAACATAATTGTTTTGAAATAGCCATTATGTGACTATCATTTACCTTCTCACAATTTTACAGGTTTAACAATACCTTTGAATAAATATTCTTAACCACTTCCAACAATGTCGAACGATCCCATATAGTCATTTGTTCCCTTTTTAGTTGGAATTATTATCCACATGACATTGACAAATGATACCTAGACTTACAGGTCTCTTACACATTCACCATACATTAATTTCATTCATATTATGTATTATCAATAGGAATCTGCCTTTATGCTCCTTATACACTTTCAAGGCACAAATATATGTATAAATGGATAACAATTATGGTAACTTTAAAAAGACTATAATCAATATTTATGTTCTAATTTGAAGTACTTACTTAACAGATATTTTCCGTAAGGATTTTATAATGCTTCCATAAGAAATGGAGTATGATGACATATAATCCCATTTACGCATTCGGTTAATCCATTTTACTAGGGACTGATTCCATATTATAATTGTATATGTATCATTAAATTAGATCCATACAGCTAATTTAATATTATGAGCTTTAGTGGCACACTACCAAAGCCAGTTCAACCTTGTGTTATACGCTATTAGGTTTAAGTTTCAATACTCCTGTACTTGATAGGTACATTCAATTAAATTGTTGTCATATTATTTTTCAAGATTGATACTTCAAATATTTCACAACTGTCCAACCTCGATATGAAATGACAACAAATTCAAGATTTTAGTTTTCTCGGGATTCCTTATCATTAAACGATTTCTACCGGATCACATGACCTCCCATGCCCAACTTCCAATACGTCAATCCGACATATTGCCATGATCCATTGACATGTGGATGATCTAGATTAATTGGAATAAATTAGGGTTTTACATGGCATAAATCATCCCGATTTTTGGTTATAGACTTCTCTTTTGTCCTACAAACCAGAACTTCGCACTTGTCTCTATAATGCATATTTGTTTGGAATAGTAATTCCTTCTCTGGTGAGACTGAGAGTTGATTTGTGCACACAGAGAATACATTTAGTGTATTTACAGGTATACATCCTACAACATTTTTATCAACACGACATCCTTTGTTTTTCATCTACTTGTTTAACGATTTCAGTTTATAATGTTAATGAATTTACTTCACGCTCAGCAACAGAAGAATTTTGATGAACGCTCCCATACTCCACATCGGTATGGCTCTCAACACGTGCATCTCTGTATTTTGACTAATGCACACCTTGGTGGCGTATTCTGGTAAGTTTATTTTTAGTTTTATAGCCTTTGGCATTGGATGCATATAATTCGTTACAACGTTTCTTGTTGTAGTTACCAGTTTGTCATTGTTCACATCTCATTCAAATTTGCTACATTGAAATGGACTCCATTATATTATTCATGGCATCATCTTACCATGAAGAACTTGAATTAGCATTTGACCAACTCAAGGGCACTCGAGGTGTTGTAAATAATCGCTATTAATTCCGTTATATTTAGAAAAATCCATATGAAGCAACCTTAGTTTTTCTTCCATTCCCCTCTGGTTTTGTACTCAAATCTCGATAATTCGAATTATTATTTTTCTTTTGATATTCTTGCAGAGTATCTTACTGGGGTCAATGTATAATTGATGTTTATGGAAATTTACCCATTTTTAACAGATTTATTTTCAACGCAGATGAACCTCAAGACGTCTTCGTCCATCCCTAGTCTCATCCTCAAAATACTCTATCTGAGATATATGTAAAGTGAATTCGTTCTCTATTAACTTAATTCTGGTTTTTATTTTATTGTTTTAGATAATGAAACCTAGGTCACCACTCTGTCATAACTACTACCTCGTATCACTTGACTAGGTTGCACTGGCCATGTTTTTCTAAAACCTTACAATCTCACTTATTTGGTTGGAATCCTGACACAGTCTATTCGGTTACTATTACGTCATCACCCAGGACTGTATTATAGTTCCTTGATGGAGAATGATCTGTAAAATATTCAGATGTAACACTCTTTGAATAACTATTCCTTAATAGGGTAGGTGTCTAGATAAGACCTTGTCTAAGATAAAGTTGTAGAAATTTATGTGGCCATGAAGTCCTTCTCAGATATTTCCCACACAAGGATGTGCTTTATATTATTTTAATTCGATACTATTAATTAAAATGTATTCTTCAGTTTATATGGATAAACTATTACTCTCATATCATATATATGCAGACTCTGAGATTTTGTCCCAGCCTTTTTAATTTTGTTATTTAAATTATTATACCCAGTGGGAACTTCTTCAAAACTAACTTTCATTTATTTTTTCTCTATAAACTTGAAAATTTACTGTAGATCTAAAAGGTAAATAAATTTAAAGCCTTTGCGATGAAATTTTTGCCTCTTTTATTTAAATTAGTTTTTATCATATTCCATCCAAATATGACCTCCATCTTCATCTTCTTCAGGTACATATATATATCATATACTATTGGGTTTGGTACACATCCACTGTGTTTTACCCTTCACTCATAATGAGTGGGTTGGTCTAAGTACCAATGGGTTATGCAACCTTTCTTAAATTTTTAGGACTTAATAGTAATATAGAGAGGATAGGGTTCTCGCTTTATAATATTTTGTGAAACTCACATTGTACGTCAGTCGATTAAACCCTCCAGACATAAATATTTATAACGATATGATTATATGGACTTGGCGTTACTATTTGTATGCATCTTTATTGTATGGAATAGAATCTCTTATTTTCATTTAAAATATTTTTGATATTTAATGTATGGTACTTTCCTTTCTAGTTATGTTTCCACTTATAGTCTAATGATATGAATTCATTCTGAAATGTATACATATCTTAGTTTCTATATAGTATTTCTGGAATCATATTTTTTCATTTTCAACTATACTTACAATTTAGGATCTGTTTTACTACATTTTATACTTATTGATATTTCATACATATTTATTTCTTCTCAGAAAGTATTACATAATATAAAATGTAGACTAGTAACATAATACTAGAACAATTATTTTAATTAGATGTGAGTTTCGAGTGAGGTAGCTAACCTCAAATCTAAGCCTTACATAGGTTTAGACATTCTAAGAGTTGGTCCTCTACAGAATTATGTCTATACAAAATTACAGAACAAACTATTTTACTATAGTCAAATCTGTTCAATTCACAGACTTCCAGATTTTATTTCTAACTCCTCTAAATTACACAGTATAAACTCATAACCAGATACCGAAATCCATTTAGATCTAACTACTTTACTTTCTCAATTCATTCATAACAAAACTAGAACATAATTTAAAACAATTAAATCAAAATGTGCATACCAATTAAGGTAGGCTAGTTGCCTCCCAACCTTAGAGTTGTTTCTCCACAGCTCACCCCTGAGAAGAGATCATTTTCCTTCAGTGATAGACAACCTCTTTTCTATACTGAATCTGCTTATATAATCTTGATTTCCCCTTAGCCTGTTTCTCTTAGTTGCGTCTAGTTAAATGAGGATGTTGTTTTCCTGTGTGCCTAGGCTTTCCCTATGTTTCTTCCACAATGGTACTTTTAAATCTAGCTTTTCTGCTTTGAAGGTTTATTCCACCTCTTCCCAGTAATTTCCTCTTACTAGGGAAACTTTTTTAGATTTTTGTCTCCAATCCAAATTTAGCATTTAATTTATTTCTTCCAAGGATTTTTGGAATACTGGGAAAGTCTTATAACCTTATTCATCCTCATGGATTTAGTTTCCAGATCTCTAATCATAATCTAGTCTTCGAAATTTCATTTCTATTTTATTTTATTAATTTAATTTAATAAAATATATCCACAATTAATATGCTCCTTGGGGTCAAATTTGACACTTTGAGTCTTTAACTGCCTATTTGTAAAAGAATAAATTTAGGGACATTACATATTTCCCCTCTAAAACTGAACATAATCCTCGGTGTTACAAATTTCGATGTTGATTTCTCAACTCAGGATGAATATTTCTTCATATTTTCTTCTATCGCCCAATAGTTTATTTAGAGTACAAGTACCTTCCTCTACCATTAATCTACTCACTGCTATACTCTGGAGTTTGATTTTCTTCCTGCTTCAGTATATGAAGTATATATGTAAGAATATTTTATTCTTGTTTCTGCCTATCTACTGTTCATATCAATTCATATTAGTATCATATATATATTGATTAGAAATAATCATAACAATATTCTGAACTTTAATAACTCCAATAAATTCACTTGTTAGCAAAACCCTTCAAAGTTCATTTTAGTATAGTGCAACTTTATCACAACTACTTATCATTCCATGTTTTTCAGCGCGACTTCCTCCTCCCACAAACATGGTCTAGTTTGAAATTATTGGTTATTTCTCTGCAAGTCTTCTCCCCTTGACTCCTTTGATTGGAGTTGTGAAATTCCTGTTAGACTTTGCATACTTCACGAAACAAATACTTCTTCATTAGAAATTCATGAATTTAGAAAATCAAATTTGTCATAAGTAGAGGACATGTTGAAGGTTCTATCCCCCCCTCTATTTTTTTTCCATACATGCACTTCATGTACATAATACTTGATTGATTTTCTCAATCGATTTAGATGGTGGCAACCATGCTCAATTTCAACTTAATACTAGTTTCTCTATAACACAATTTCCAATTTCCATTTGAACTTACCTTATCAAGTATATTAGTTATTACCTTACATCTCGAAACTTCATATTAGTTTACAGTTTCGATCTTAGACACATTGACTACTTTGTATTAGTGTCAGTTTCTTATTCAACCCATTGCTAAGCCAACTGATTTCAAATTAGTTACTATGCCAACCTTCTATTTCCAGTCTAGTATAAGAATAGGATCCAAATTTTGTCAGATACTTAGGTTTCATTGTTTCTTAGCAATATTTTCCGCATGGGATTTTTCGGTACTTTTTCCTCATACCACGTTAGACATATCCTGTTTGACATCATTGAATTTAATTTGAGTCAGCAATATGTCCTATCTAAGGACATATATGGTATTTTTTCTAAAATTTATGCTATACTTGGGTCACATTATTAATTTACCCTTTGTTTTTGAAAGTATCAGTTCCTCCTCATTTGAAATATCTATCAAATTTTCAATATTTTGTAGTTTTTCTCGGAGGTTTTTCCTTCTTTACTCATGCACTCATTTTATTTGCCTCAATTATTCCTAATCAAAAGTTTTATTACTCAAATATTCTTTAGAGTTTTAGAGACATTCCTCTTTTAAAACATCTAAAATATCATTTTCTTTTCCTTTTTCAGTTTTGAAGTTTATTTAAAACTCATTAAGGAAAAAAAAACATCTAGTTTACCTAAAATTGTCCAGATTGTTGAAGAATATATACTTCAACCATAGGTGTTATGAAATTGAAACTCATTCTTACTTTACATAAAGAATACATTTCAGTACAAACCTTAATACGAAATCAGTATAATCTGCGCATGTCTAAATTTTTCTTCAATCCTATGCTAAAACTGAGTAATAATATTACTGCAAATTCGTCTGCTCAAGCCTGAGTACCTCTTACCATTTTTGAGATTGGGTTAGGATCTTAGAACATGAATAGTTATTAGTTTAATATTTTGATTTTTCAAACTATGTTGACCTTTTTCGGTCTATGCATTCTTCCTCTGCTTGTTGCTGTGGAGGGATTTTTATATAGCTAAGATTAAAAATCTCTTTATCCATCTCTTCTATTATTTTTCAATATTCACGGTTAATTTTATGGGGGATTATCTGGACTGTAACTTAGTTCATGCTCACTTGGGCTTTTCCTCAATCTACTACTCACCCTTTGTCTGACTTTACACGACTTAACCATTGAGATTTCTATAAATTTCCTTTTTGTTAAGTATATCATGTCATTTATGTCCTCTAGATTTTTGTAGAATTGTAAGACAATTCTGAATTGTTCTTTATATTCTGTTTTACTTGACACCTCAAGAAGCAAAAAATTATCCATCCTATCCCTTAGAGCTTCTAATTCATATTTTCTATATATTATTCTTTATAGAATTTGTCTTTAATTCCCAGTTTATGATAATTTATTGACCATCTATCCTGATACTATTCATTTTTGAACATTTGTTTTTTCATTTTTCAATAGTATCTACTTACTCTAAAGGTTTCAACTTTCATTTTTTACTGATATCACCAGTGCTCCCAGTAGGGATATACTTGGTCTTACCTAGTTTCTATTCAGCAACTTGTTATCACTGTAGTTTTAGTTATTGCAATATTTGGTTATCCAGACTATCTATTCTATGGATTGGTGTAACACATGGTTTTAACTCATTTAATAATAAGCTTTCCCTTTAGGGTAATATATGAGGAATTTCCTCCGGGACTACCTCCTTACTCTCTTTGTTGACTGGTAAGTTTCCTACCAGTTTTTTTTTTTTTTTTTCAGTTTGTTGTCTTAATTCTACAACATCCATTTTTCAGCCTTTTCTTGCTATTCTTTGTAATATCACTGGTTTTCCATCACCACAGATACCCTGTAGTATTTTCTCTCAACAATTTGGTAAGAACTTATTTTTTTTAACCCATTTTATTCAAATTACCACCGCATGGGAATCGCTAACTGAAACATCTAACTCTAACCAAGGTTCTTTATACTCTTTTACCTTTCAGGCATCTTTGGGAATCTTTTATGTCAAATTTGTACATAATTCCGGCTTTTTGGAATATTTCTTTCTTATGCTGGGCCACATCTAAGTTCATGAACCAAAATAGGTTGTTTATCATGCATGTCTGTAAATTTCTTTTGACTTGTCCTATAACAGATTTTATACTTCTACTGATAAAATTTCTATAAAATCTCAGTTATGTAAAACTTTCTTGAGAAAATTTTACTTCTAAAAGTGTTTAATCCATGATAAGTGGTTCAATATTCCAACCTTTGAACTTTGAGGGGGGTTTTCTGCTCAATTTTTTTCCACTCCACATCTTTCATCAATCCTTTTTTTCTTGTTAATCATAGTTACCTTATTTTGCAATCAGTAGCTTTCAGTATTAATGGTTTTACGAAATTCAGGAGATAGAGTCCTTCCTCAATATCCTTATAGCTAGTAGGTAGGCAGTTTTTAACATCATCCTGCCTTTTCCTTGCTATAACAATTACCTCTTGTATTTATATTCAACTTGAATATATCATCATTATTCCATTTATGGAGTTATTCCTTAGTCTCCATGGCAATTTTGTATTTTAATAGTTGAATTCTTATTAATAATACTTACCAACATCACATCCACTTTAATTAAAATCAATTATATTTTATAATACCTACCTTTATATTTCAATGACCATATTAATACGAATCGAACAATTTATACAAATACTTTAATGTGTGACAGAGGTAAAGGTATCTTGGTATTCTATATTATTCTATATTATGTTTAACACATATTGTTTATTTCTCAATTTAGCATGAGAACTCAACCTTCGTAATATTGCCACATCTCTCCTTATAATCTATTTGCTAAGTTAGAAGCATACGTGACTCATTGTCACTTGTTTTCATACTTTCATATTTATTTTACCATTGAAAATTTTATACGTTCTTTAGAAGCCAAATTTATGTATAATTCTCCCTTTCTCTATCATAGGAGGAAGGCTTCATTAAAATTTTCTGGAATTCACCCTGTAATTCCTTATTCCTCCTAGACTGTTGTCTAGAGGCATCATCTTCCTCAGAATATTCTGAGTACTTTAAAGTTCCACTTCTCTTATTGACCTGTCTTTCTCTTCACTGGCTAAAGATAACCTTTCATTGTGGTTTTTGAGTTACATCATTTATCTTTGCATTTGATGCATCATAACCATTAATGGAGCATTTGGATCTGCTGGGCTTTCTCCACACCTCGATCCTCATACAAATCATTCGCTTTACTCATGGTTCAACATTGTTTCACTGTACGTGAATTTAAACATTAGTGAAAATTAAATTTCACAAAATTTTTCAACAACAAAAATTTTCTGGTGTGAGCACACATTTTTGCCCACTGTTTTAACATGGGCTCTGATACCATTTGTAACACCTCTCATTTCAAATTTTTTTTTTTCTCTAATCATAGTAATATATCTAACTTCTTATTTTATTTAACCTATAATTCATGGCATTCCAATGTATTTCAGTTACTCATAATTTACTATGTCAAGGTTTACCCATTTAAATTTTGTGACAATATTTCCAATTGCCACAAATCTGTTATGATTTTCCTTCAACATAGGATTTACTTTCCTCATTCAATATGGAGATGGTGTATTTATAAGTCTTCCATTCCTTACTTATGATTATAATATTCCTTCTTAACCTACCCACTTAACATTCTAATACATATTCACCTTACCTATGTTCACCATAATTGTTTGGAAATAGTCATTAGGTGACTATCATTTGCCTTCTCACAATTTTATAGGTATAAAAATACCTTTGAACATATATTCTTAACCACTTTAAACAATGTGGAAATATTCCATATAGTCATATGTTCCCTTTTTAGTTGGTATTATTATCCACATGACATTGACAAATGATACCTATACTTACAAGTCTCTTGCACATTTACCATACATTAATTTCAATCATAATATGTATTATCAATAGGAATCTGCCTTTATACTCCTTATACACTTTCAAGACATAGATATATGTATAAATGGATAACAATTATGGTAACTTTAAATAGACTATTATCAATATTTACGTTCTAATTTGAAGTACTTAATGGATATTTTCCTTAAGGTTTTTATAATGCTTCCATAAAAGATGGAGTATGATGACATATAATCCCTTTTACACATTCGATTAATCGATTTTACCAGGGGCTGATTCCATATTATAATTGTATATGTATAATTAAATTAAATCCATACAACTAATTGAATATTATGAGCTTTCGTGGCACAATACCCAACCCAGTTCAACCTTCTGTTAACGCTATTTGGTTTACGTTTCAATACTCCTATACTTGATATGTATATTCAATTAATCTACTATCAGAGTATTTTTTGAGATTGATACTTCAGAGATTTCACACCTTTCCAACCTCGATATGAAGTGACAAATCCTTAATTTATTATTTGAAATTCTAGATTTTAGTTTTCTTGGGATTCCTTATCATTAAACCATTTCTACTGGATCACATGACCTCCCATGCCCATCGTCCAACATGTCAATCTAACGGTTTGCCATGATCCATTGACATGTGGAAGATCGGGATTAACCAGTCGAAATTAGGGTTTTACATGGCATAAATGATCCCAGTTTTTTTTACGGACTTCTCTTTTGTCCTACAACCGTAACTTGACACTTGTCTCTGCAATGCATCTTTGTTTGGAATAAAAGCTCCTTCTCTAACGAGACCAAGAGTTGATTTGCGCAGGCAGATAATATCTTCAGTGTATTTACAGTTATACGTCCCACAACCTTCTTATCAATGTGACATCCTTTGTTTCTCATTTACTTTTTTAACGATTTCATTTTATAACATTAATTAATTTCCTTCATGGTCAGGAATAGAAGAATTTTGATGAACACTCCCATACTACACATCGGTATGGATCTAAACACGTGCATTTCCCTATTTTCACTCAGACACACCATGGTGGCGTATTCCGGTAATTTTATTTGTAGATTTATAGACTTTGGCTTTGGATGCATATAATTCGTTGCAATGTTTCTTGTTGTAGTTACCAGTTTGTTATTCTTCACGTTTGGTTCAAATTGGGTACATTTAAATGGACCTCATTCCATTATTTATGGTGTCTTATTACAACGAAGAACTTGAATCAGCATTTGACCAACTCGAGGGCGCTCGAGGTGTTGTAAATAATTGATATTAATTCATTTATATTTAGTAAAATCCATATGAAGAAACCTTATTTTTTCTTCCATTCCCCTCTGCTTTTGTACTCAAAGCTCGATATTTCGAATTATTATTTTTCTTTTGATATTCATGCAGAGTATCTTTCTAGGGTTAATGTGTAATTAATGTTTATGATAATTTACCCATTTTTAACAGAGTTATTTTCAACGTAGATGAACCTCAAGACGTCTTCGTCCATCCCTAGTCTCATCCTCAAAATACTATGTCCAATATACAGGTAATGTGAATTCGTTCTGTGTTAACTTAATTCTTGTTTTTATTTTATTGTTTTAGATAATGAAATTTGGGTCACCACTCAGTCATAACTACTACCTCATATTGCTTAACTGGGTTGCGCTAGCCATGTTCTTACAAAACCTTATACTCTCACTTATTTGGTTGGAATCCTTACACAGTCTATTCGGTTACAATTATTCTATGAACCAAGACATTCTTATAGGACCTTGATGGAGAATGATATGTAAAATATTCAGATACAATACTCGTTGAATAACGATTCCTTAATAGGGTGGTTGTTTGGATAATATCTCATCTAAGATAAATTTGCAGAAGTTTCTATAGCAATGAAGTCCTTCTCGGACATTTCCCACACAAGGATGTGCTTTATATGATTTTAATTCGATACTATTAACTAAAACATATTTTTCAGTTTATATGGATAAACTATTACCCTCATATCATATATATGCATACTCTGAGATTTTGTCGTAGCCTTTTCAATTTGCTTATTTAAATTCTTATACCCAGTGGGAACTTCTTCAACGATAAATTTCATTTATTTTCTGTCTGCAGACTTGAAAATTTACTGCAGATCTATAAGGTAAATAAATTTAAATCCTTTACAGTGAAATTTTTGCCTCTTTTATTTAAAATTGTTTTTATCATATTCAATCCAAATATGACCTCCATCTCGGTCTCCTTCAGGTACATATATATATCATCTCCTATTCGGATTGGTACACATCCATTATGTTTTACCCTTCACTCGTAATGAGTGGTTTATTCTTCTAGAGGTTGGTCTAGGTACCACTGGGTTATGCAACCTTGCCTAAGTTTACTGAAGGATTTAACAGTAATATAGAGAGGACATGGTTCTCTCTTTGTAATATTTTTTGAAACTCAGATTGTACTTCAGCTGATTAAACCCTCTAGACCAAAATACTTAAAATGATATGATTTTATGGACTTAGAATTACTATTTGTATGCATCTTTATTGTATGGATTATAATATTTTATTTTCAATTAAAAAATTATTGATATTTCATATATGGTACTTTCCTTTCGAGTTATGTTTCCAATTACAGTCCAATGATATGAATCCATTCTGAAATGTATACATATCTTAGTTTTTTATAGTATTTTTGGAATCATAGTTTTTCCTTTTCAACTATACTTACATCATAGGATCTGTTTTACTACACTATATACTCGTTGATCTTTCATACATATTTATTTCTGCTCAAAAAGTATTACATAATAAAAATGTAGACTAGTAACGTAATACTAGAACATTTACTTTAATTAAATCTTAGTTTTGTTGTGAGTTACCTAACCTCAGATCTAAGCCTTACACAGTTTTAGAAATTCTGAGATTTGGTCCTTTACAAAATTATGTCTATACAAAATTATAGTACAGACTATTTGACTATAGTCAAATCTATTCAATGCATAGACTTTCAAATTTTATTTCTAACTCCTCTAAATTACACAGTACCAGATACCAAAATTCATTAAATCTAAATAATTTACTTTATCAATTCATTCATAACAGAACTAGAACACAATTTAAAACAACTAAATCAAACTATGCATACCACTTAAGGTAGACTAGTTGCCTCCCAACCTTAGAGCTCTTTCTCCATAGCTCACGCCCGAGTAGAGATCATTTTCCTTCAGTGATAGACAACCTCTTGTCTATCATGAATCTGTTTATATAAGATTTCTTCTCCCTCAGCACTCTTAATTGCGTCTAGTTAAATGAGGATGCTGCTTCCTTGTGTGCCTAGGATTTCCATTTGTTTCTTCCACAAAGGTACTTTTAAAGCTACCTTTTATGCTTTCATGCTTTATTCCACCTCTTCCTAGTAATTTCCTTTTTAGTGTGGCAACTTTTTTATATTTTAATCTTGAATCTAAATTTAGCACTTAATTTATTTCTTCCAAGGATTTTTGGAAGACTAGGAAAGTCTTACAACGTTATCCATCCTCATGGATCTGGTTTCCAGATCTTTAATAGAGATCTAGTCTTTGCACTTTAATTTCTATTTTATTTTATTAATTTAATTTAATAAAATTTATCTACAATTAATATGTTCTTTTGAGTCCACTTTAAAACTTTGATCCTTTAACTACCTATTTTTAAAAGCATAAATTTAGGGACATTACATTATGCCCTCTTCTACCACAATAGGAAGAAATACTGCACAAAATACACTGGTTGCGGTGAGAAGGAGTAGAGGGTGACCCGAAGCCGTAGATTCAAAATCAATGCCATGCCTCCACTCAAACATGGAATTTAACGTTCCACATAAAGTTTGTTGGGTTTTTAAACCTATTTGAAAGTTTATTCCCATTTTATTTTTACCTTTTTTTATCCCTTAAATCATTTTTTTTATTATATATATATATATATATATATATATATATATATATATATTCTTATTTTATTTTTAAAAGCTTCAATTTTCAAAAAAAAAGTTAAACCAACAATATTAAATAAATAAAAATGTACCTATATTATAAAACACTAATTATTAAAGAATATATTTTAAAATATAATAATAAAACATATTATATTTATTAGCTAGTAAACTGAATTTAATTTTATATAATAATAAAATAATCTCAAATATAAATCTAATAGTAGATTCTTCTTGAATCCTAATTTTCCCTTATTATTTATACTCCACTTCAACAAATACCTTTTAATTATATTATATTTAATTAAAATATAATAATAAATATATTATAAGTATTAACTAATTAAAGTAAATTAAATATAATATAATAATTAAATATTTTAATAAATTATTTGATTTGTATATTTTCCCTCTCACTCAAACTAGTTGTTATACCTTAAAGGCTAGTTGGATTCTCTCTCTTTGTTTTCAAACCTCTCTCCTAAAGATGAACTACACTGGTTGGTTCAAAATGCGTCAACAATACATGATCGTATGTGATTAGCACCAAATTTTTTTTTTACAAATTATAGATCACAAAAGCCAAATTCCAAAAAATTTTAAAAATATTTGGAGATGTTGAAAGTGACCTATAAAAACAATATAAAACCGTAAATTTGTCATTCTCATATTTAATTTAACCATCATATTTCATTGTAACCAATAACATCAGGTATAGCTTGGAATTTCGGAGTTGATGGCCATCGATCAACCATAAAAATCATCTATCGTGGGAAGGAATTTCGGAGTTGATGGCCATCGATCAACCATAAAAATCATCTATCGTGGGAAGGATATCTCGGTTGTAGAGATTCTAGTGGGTTACACCATCTCATCGGGATTATATGTGATCTTCCACATTCATTGCATATATTAGCAAGGATGTGGACCATCAAACATGATCCTACCAACCATTTAAGCGACTTTAGACTACAAAGTTTGAAACTAGCTAGATCTCTTCGTTCGAGTAGAGAGGAAAACCATATGAAATTATTGCATAAATAAGGTTTCCTCTCCTGACTTAACACTCAATCCTTTTTTTGGAATGAATGATTATATGGTGTGGTGGCCCACAAACTGGAAAAAAATTCTTTGTTTGGCAAACAAATATGTACGTCTGCTTTGAGCCCAAGAGTTGTTAGAAAGAAAGTAAAGGTAATAAGAAAGCAATGAGGGACTCAGTATATATATTATCAGGTAAATAAGCATCTGCAAAGGAGGGACTCTACTTACAGCGAAGGGAGGAGCTTCTGTGTGAAGCCCAACTGAAGCGATCAATGCAAGCACTTTGAATTTTGAATATTTATCCTTTGATGTTGATAAATCCCTTATCTTTATTCTTATCACCAACCCTGCTCTGATCTTGGTTTTCCATCGCTGCGATGGTCTAGGTCTTACACATAAAAAATGTAATTTTTTTCTGTTCCTCTAACTATTATCCAGTGAAACCTCTCTAATGACAAACATCTATCTATTTCTTGTGAGAATAGGGCTCCAACTTGTGTGAATCAGATCCTTTCTCAACTGTATGTATTCATGATCTCCTCACTTCAATAGGTTCCAAAAGGAACTTCTCATCACCCTTGTCGTGTGTGCAAGTGATCTTGTCATTATTTTTTTCCCAACTCTAGAAGTTGCATGATTTTTATTTTTATCAAACCGCCAGCAAAATTCGGTTGAAGAAAATCGCCCTATCTCATATAGGGAATCACCAACATCCTACAACTACATAGTCTACTACTCCAGCATTACAGGGAATCGCCATTACCAAGGAAAGATGGTTTCACTGCCACAGACACCATTTCGATTTTGGTATGTATTTTAATAGAAGGATATTTTCATGTAAAACTCTCTCTATTTTTTAAACTTGATTAGATGAGACACATTCTCAAAGCAAGTTCTAGCCATAGGTCATTAATTATAAAAGGGAAAAAAATGACCACAATTTAAACATCTTTTGTAGAGTTCCTTGCATGATTTGATTCATATTTGTAACTCCAACTTTCCACAACAGATCCATTTAATGACTTCAAACTATAACTAATTTTTTTTAACTGTTGCAAGCTTCCTTTCCCTTACATGAGTGAAATTTTTAGCCTTGGATTCAATTGATCTTTGAGAAGAGTTTGGTCGTTAGTTAAAATATGTGCTAAAAATAGTTATTAATGATTCAAACATGTATTGTTTTGGAATTTTGGCTTGGCTTTTGAAATCAGAACTTGACTTATCCTTTACAACTTAAATCCTTGATCCTTTAGTTTTTTTTTATTAACTTTTTCTTGCATAGTTTGCCATTGTATTGTATTTGTAAGTTGTGAGAATTTTGCAGTTAACATTTGTTAAATCCTAGTCTTAAATATATCTTTAGTTTTTTGCATCTTATAGAATTTATTTCATGCAATGAAAGAAAATTATTGGCATTCTTGGGAGACAGTCACTATCTGTCGAGTGATTGAGGGGTGTCTCAAGTCTCGGATATCGGGTGAGTCTTCCTTCAAAAATTGTTTTGGATTTGTTTGTTTTTCTATGGTAGAGATCCTTATTGTTTTGTAGCTTTCTGAGTTTCAGTATAATAAATGAATATGCTAAGATAGATAGTTCCTCTCCAGGGTGGTTATGGGAACTAGGATGTGTTTGTATATCACAAAAAATAAAATCTTGAAAACCTCAAGAATTTAAGAAAATTTACAGCCATAAATTTACCTAAAGCATAAATTGTCACACATGAAAAACAAATATATGTCTTCAAATTTTCATTCAACATGCAATAATTATTTGAAATTCCACGCATGTTCGTGAGTGAATTCAAAAAATTTCTTAAGGTAATTTTCATCGTAGTAAGCTAGAGGGCTGAACGAAGCACTAGCTAAATCATTGTCGTTTACGACCATCCGACGTCAGATCTTCAACGCGACCACTCCTCTACCCATTCCAATGTTCATCAATGTCTGCATGGTGAATGTTTATGGAATAAGGGCAAGTGTTTACAGGTGATGAAGGAGTTTTGAATATTGAGATACAAATTTATGCGTCTGTACGAGTCGACGAAATTTTTCAATCAACCAGGTGGCAACAGAAAGATTTTGTTGTTGATACCATGCCTTGAATGCCCCATTTAATTAAGTCAACTCAATGACTTAGTGGACCCTTCAAAAATTCCTTTTCATAGATACCATTTTCTAAAATTCTCGTACCATTTTCAGAGATACCATTGGACTCTGGTTTCATTTTTTATACCATCTCGCCGTCTTCAGAAATTTGTCATCTTATTTTTTTTCTTCTGAGTTATTTTCTATTGAACATTTTGAGATATACCATTTGACTCCGTCTTCACTTTTCAAACTTTCCCGCCATCCTCGGAAATTCATTGTCTTCATTTTCCTCTCCTGAATTATTTTCTCCCTCAGAGTACATTTCTCCTTTTTTGAGTTCATTTTTCCTTTTCTAATTCCATTTCTCCTTCTCAATTATTTCATGTGAAACTATTTCCAAAAGTGACAGAAAAAATTATCTTTGAATTTAGCAAAGTAGGCTCAATTGACGAGAGGGTTACCATAGGCACGAAGTGTTACAATTTTGAAGGGAGGGTTAACATTTGTAAAGGTAAATTTTCAGTTTATTTAACAAACTATCTTCATTTTGTACAAACTTTATGCCTTATTTTTTCTCCTGCTAACAAATTTGTGGGATGTTATTTTAAGGTCTCTAATGATCGGGGCTAGTTAATGCGCACAAAGGAGAGCTATTGAGTGAGTAGAAGTAACTTACCTATAAATTTCATTACACTCTCATTTTTTGTGTTCACACTTATTTTGTTAAAAAATTGCAGTGAGTTGTTGTAGCGGGACCACCAAGTTGTTGCAGCGATGACTAGTGAATTGTCACAATGACACTTGTTTGGGATGTTGTTGTGGCAACTCAATGGTCACCATTTTTTCAACTCACATGTCATCGTTGTTACATATATACAGTGAATTTTTTTCCTATTGTCGCTCTCTATGTGTTGTTTTTAGCTAAAAAATAAACCAAGTTACAACGGTTTCGTAGCCATTAGTTAAACAAATCTCTCCTAATCATATTTTTAAATTGTTTGGCTAAATGTAATACAAATATTTAATTATTTTAGAAAATCCACATTATTGCAACTAATCTTGTAATATGCTAAAAATAAAACCACAATCTATTCTATAAATTGTGGAAAACCAAAGTTGGTCACACAATCACTAGAACTAGAAAGAGAAACAATATGAATCACACAAGACAAAGACTTATATAGGGAAGGTCTCAAATAAAACCCTAATCTATGTATATTTCATTAAGGAAATAACATGAAACAATACCATATTATTTCTCTTCCTGAAAAAAATCTGCATTATCTTTGACTGTCTCACACTAATTTTGGAAAGTTTGGTCAAATATTTAACCACTTCCTTGCACGTGACTAGCCAACCTTAATTATGCATTCTTCGGCTAACTGAGACCCTATTAATTAGGAAATTCCAACTAATTGATTGTGCAATATATCCAAGGAATCCTCATGACCAATTGCATGACCTGTACAATTTTCTAATTATACAACTAATAGTCTTCTTCCCTTTAACTCCAATCTCAACTAGGTCACTCTTAGAACTAACATGAAATAGATATTTATAGTGAATTATCAGTTATATTGATCACTTCATGTGAATGAAATCATATTTAATTCAATGGACCTCTCACTAGCTCATCCATTAGTTAGAACTAGTTAAAGTGATTTTAACTCAAATAATTGAGTTAACTAATTACCAATCAAAATAATTTGTAACTCGAACCCCTAAAACTTTAAGTGAACTCCACATGCCTCTAGTTTGACCCTAAACTCTAATTTACTAATCTAACTAAGTATTCCTCATTGACTTAACTCATAAAATTTTTCATGTGATGTGAAATTATAGTTTACTTGTAATTTAATTAAGGAAAAATTAAACTAAAAGCCTCGTGGATACCATTTTCCATATTTCTTACTGCCATTTTAAAAAAATATTAGAAGTATGGAGAAACATATAATCCTAAAATTTCAAATTTACATTGAAGCTTTGGTCACAATTACTAGTTTTGAGAAAATTAACATTTTTTTAACCACATAAACTTTGGTCCAATATTTGTATATGGTTTTAACATTTGTTTTAACTACATTAACTTTGGTCCAATATTTGAATATGGTTTTAACATATCTTCGATAGGATAATACTAGAATATTGTGACAACTAAATAAATTTAATATTAGTATAAGTTAATTAATACTTGAAAACTATGACAATCGAATAAAATTTTAGAATATTGTGACAACTAAATAAATTTAATATTAGTATAAGTTAATTAATACTTGAAAACTATGACAATCGAATAAAATTTTAGAAATTCCACGATATTGGGAATAGAAAATCATCTTCATAATAAATTCCTTCATAAAAACACATTTTTGTGCTGGCTGGTATTTAATAAAATTTTCATGAGTGTTCTCTCTTATCTGGTTCAAATTATATATTTTTTTAAATAATGAGTATTAGTTATCTTTCTTAATATATTTGAAACATATTACTCCAAACATAATAACATCAAACCTAATAACATGAGAAGAAAATAAAATTGACAAAATGCTACACAAAATGAACTTATTAGTAAAATTGAAATGAACAACTACTTGTTTTAGTACATGTTCTTTTCATTTATTTTCTAAATGAAAATAAAGATATTCATAAAAACAAAAAGAAAAGATAAAATAAAATCAAAATGAATATGTAAATACTTAAGTGAGTTTTATTTTTAACCTGATATTTAACGAGGGAATAATTAGTTCGAGGGAATAATTAGTTCAATCTTATGTCTAACTTAGCTTCAACATTCAATTATAACTTCCATAAAAGTACATGAATAAATATTGTTATAACTTCCACTAAAATAGAATAATTAATATTATTATAACTTCCACTAGAATATAAAAAATAGTGTTATTATAACTTTGTTAGAATGAAAATAAATTGAATTTGCTCACTTTTTATCATTTGATTGGTATTATTATAGGGATGATTATTTCATAAGGTAATTATTTTTTACTAATAACGGATAAAAAATTGATAGAATTCAAAGTATTAAAAATTAAATGTTGCTTAGTATACCTGAATATGTTCAATTTACAGTTGAGGAGGGTTTATTATGGGAAATATTTAGTTGACTATGGATGAGCATGGTTCTCCATATTAAACATTAGTTAAATATGACAGATTATGATTGACTATGGTTCTTCATGGTTTTTAATATTTTATCATGTTCAAAGTGATCAACTAAGGTTTACAACAACTAACCATGATGACAATAGTTTACTATAGTTTATCATCATCGATTATGGTTGACTAGTTCATCATGTTCAACTATGAATTACCTAGAAAACCCGGTAAGCATAGATCAACCTAGTAAAGCTATATCAACCTTAAACATAAGTCAAACTGTTAAACGTAATAAATATAGGTCAACCTTGTAACCTAATGCAACCTATTAAAGTTATAAACCTAATAAAGATATGTAAACCTAGTAAACGTAGGTCAACATAGTAACACTAGGTCAACTTAGTAAATCGATGTCAACGTAGTAAACGTATATTTACCTACTAAACATAATTCAACCTAGTAAATATAGCTATACCTAGTAAATGTAGGCCAACATAGTAACACTAGGTCAACATATTAAATCTAGGTCAATGTAGGAAACATAGGATGTTAACAGGCCTTGAATCCTTTCAAAATTATTGTTCATTGATATATGATTTGATTGATAATATGAAAACATATTTCTCTATTTTCATAACGAAGTTTCCATTTCCATCTTGATTTGTCACGACTGTAACTTCGATTTTTCGGCACCATGAGAATTAGTTGTTGCCTCTATAACATTCAGTTGTCACCTAGTACTTTGAATAAAATATAACAATATTTAATTAATTTTTTTTTCCATTTAATTATTTTCTTATTTGGAGATGGTGTAAAAGTGGACCTTGATCATTCAGGTTTGATACTACCATCCAAACCAAGGTGAAGCATGGACTATATTTTTTTTTTATAATGAAGCATTAAGCCAAATCTATCAAAACAATAAATAAATTCTTGGGAGAACCACCAACAATGATGCTTATTATCTTTCCCTAGTTGATGTGATAACAGAAACAAGGAATTATTGTGAAAGTGACATTATCCCATTACAAAATTTAGAATTGATAACCAATCAAATGATTGGAATTTACCAAGTCAGAAAACAAAATTTGAAACCCCACCACTAGCAAGCAAAAAAAAATGACTAACAATTTCAAAGCTTTAAAATAACTTAACGATGAGATGTTCAAAGGGTTCTTGATGATATACTTTTGAAGCAACATCAAATGGATGTGGATGTGCAAGATACGGGGATGAATTATCATGTGCTCCCCTAATTGTCATTCATAGGTATCGATATACGAGACCTTCTAATGAATGCATTGTTCTTTGATTGTTATCGAGGTTATTATGGTGTTTTTATTTCTTATTATTTTATTGTAGCAACATAGAAAACCATTATGTCCATCCTTTTTTGATGTATTTATATGAGCAATTTTTTTACATACAAGCTCACTTTTTTTCTTGCTACCCTTTTTATATCTAAATACAATGTATATTTTAGGAATGTATTGTTCAATGAATTATATTAATGGAATTACATTGTCATTACAATTCAAATGTCCCATTTCGATTACAATTTAGTTGTGTCTAGCAGTTCATTTCATTTCAGTTGTGTCATTTTGGTTACGTTTCAGTTTAGTCAATCTGTTGGAAATACTAAGAGGGCCGGTAGGGGGAGTCAATATTTAATTTTAAAAATGTTTTTTTTTACGAGTTAATATCACTCTAAATAGACATAAAAAATGAACAAAAAAATAAATATTTTTTTATTTAAAAATAACAAGGACTACAAATTTATTTCAAAATATGCTATAAAACAAGACCTTAGAATGCTTTGAATACTTCCTCAAATTTCAAATCAAAGTTTCCAAAAATTTATACCTCCATAGGTTAGATCTACCACAAAATTTCCAAAAACCATAATTCCACATATCTGAGGGTATAAGGGTTTATGTTTGTACATGTTTGAAGTTTTTTTAGATGGCACAAGTAACAAAGAGATACCACAGTCCAAACATTCAAAGGCACATGTTCAAATTGCGTAGGAATACTATAGTCCAAAATTCAATGACTTTTTAGATGTCTTTTTTTTAAGCTAAAAGGAGGTCTCGTACAAGTCCCCTGTAGAATATGATACTCTATTTCTCTCCCAGAAATTTCTAGTTCACGAGTTATGAAGAATTATGCTCCTTGCTCCTATGTGATCTATTATTTATTTATTTGTAGCTGGATAATGAATAAAAGAAAATAGATCTTACTCAACTATAACCAGTGTAATATTCCACCAAGAACCTATACTCTCATTCTCTCCCAAACTTTCCTAGTACGTGAGATGTGAAGAGTTCTAGAGATATCATATTTAAGAATTCAAAGATTTTCACCTTGGGCTTTTCACTGAGGTTTTTCTACTTGATAATGCACCTAGGGTTTTGTGCTTAGGGTTTTATTATAGAAAATGCATGAGGGGGTTTACACCTAGAGTTTTTCAATTAGGGCTCTGAAGTTGTCTATAGGGCTTTAAATTATTTCTAGCATTTTTAACTTGTAGCTATAATTTTCAAGCTAGGATAGGCTAGGCTAGGTTAGGCTATGTCACGCTAGGCTAGGCCAAGTTAGGCTATTCTATAGTAGGCTAGGTTACGATAGGCTACGTTAGGTTATGCTAGGCTAGGCTACACTAGGCTATGATAGGATAGGTTAGGTTAGGCTAGGCTAGTTTAGTCTAGGTTAGACTATGTTGTTGTAGGCTAGGTTAGGTTATGATAGGCTAAGTTAGGCTACGCTAGGTTAGGTTAAGCTAGAGTAGGCAACACTAGGCTAGGCTAGGCTAGGCTAGAATAGGCTAGACTAGACTAAGTTAAGATAGAATAGGCTATGATAGAGTAGGCTAGGCTAGGCTACGATAGGCTAGCATAGGGTAGATTAGGCTAGGCTCGGCTAGAGTAGAATAGGCTAGAGTAGACTAGGCTAGGTTACGATAGGGTCAGCTAGAGTGTAATATCCTTGGCTTAAGCCACCATAAAAACTCTCATAAAATAAGGGTTATTAAATAATTAAATATTATTTATTCTTAAATTGATATTACATGAAGAATATACTTGTAATTCTTAATTATAAGAACACTGAAAGAATTATTTCTTAATTATTTTATATAGAAAATTTTATATTCTTATATAGAAATAAGTTATATTTCCAAGTTGGTATTCTTTATGAGTTTTAGAAATAATGAGTAATAGATTTGGAAAAAATATGGATAAGTGATATTTTTCTCATAAGGAAAAGAAAAATCTAGCTTTAAAAATAAAAGCATGAGAGATTTACGTAGTGCTTTTGTGATTTAGGAAAAATCAGATTTATTGATGCTTTATGAAATGCTTTTATGATTTTTTTTCTTTCTAAGTAAAACTATTCTATTAACAGAGAAAAATATTTACAGCAGGCCGAAGCCTAAGCATTGCCCTATGCAGTGGCATTTGAACAAAAAACCCCTGGGGAACACTGCCCTGAAGTAGGGAAACCAGTGTTGAGTAATGTTCAAGAAAAAATCCCTCGCAGGGGAGATATTGACTTTTGTTTTTGGACCACAAAAGCTCATAACAGACTGAAAGGTAAACAAAACATCGACAAAACATTCTGATAACATAGACATTAGGACAAACAAGGACAGGTCTAGTAGTGAGGGTCGAGACAGAGCACAAAAAGAGGTAAGAGAGGGTGGAGCTACTCATCAGGAGCTTCTTCAACGACCCTGCACCAGAATTCATCCAGTTCCCCATCGCTGTTGTACAGGTCCGCAATAGAATGGATCACCTTCCCGGATGAAGAAGGAGACACCCCCCCACTCTCGTGATCAGCAACATTCCGCGCCAGGCTCAAAGAACCATCTACAGGCTGCACCTCGCTCACTTGTCCACCAGCATTTAATATCTCGCTAGCTTGTCCAACATGCTTAGTGTTCACCATCGGCTACCTCTACTGGGCAGAGCTTCCAATTCCTTGCAAGTTCAAATTGTCATTCTGCAATGACTCTTCCCGCAGGCCAGAGGATGACACCAGGCCAGAAACAAGATCCGCGGTCTGAGGTTCTTCTTGGAAGGCCACCATGATAGATGCAGTGACCCAAGGTCGACTGAGAGAACAAATGAATGAGAAATGCGCAGTGTGAGTCTGAGCAGGAGGGGGAGAAGGCATGGGGGAGCCAAGGCGGCGACCAGAGCAAACCCTACAACCACGAAGAGCTCGAGACTGACTGTCGTCATGAGAAGTAGATGCAAAGGAAGTGCTAGGAGTGGTTGAAGGACGTCGGAGCCAGCCACGAGAGGAACCTCTGCGACATCTCATTCGATGCTGGAGGCACGGCATGAGAACATACACAAGGGGGAGATTAGAGTGTAGAGGGAGAGCCGACCGAGTAGAGGAATCCGACGTTTGAGGATGCAATGAGAAAGATGCAAACATGCAATTACCTGCGAGAGAGAGGTGATAATTATTATCGAGATCAAGACAGAAGTACAAACTGCTTCTCTTACTAGTGGTAGTGCGATGGTAGGAAATGCCTGCATCCAGAGAACAACTCTGAGCAACTGGCGCAGGGACATTCTCCATACCAGAGAAATTCTCCAAAATATCTCTTGTATTCCGAAGAATCCAGAGCCAAGGACCAGCAATAAATTGATCAGAGGGCCGAATCATATCGCTATGCATAGAATCGTATCGATAAGAAAACTTGGGGTTGTTACCAGTGCCAGGCATAAATGCCATAACACACCAAACAACCAGAATTAAAGAGCCTGTGTCCTCTAACTCGGGGGATGGCATGTGTCGCACCAACTGACTCTGCCTCCATCCCATCAACTTAAACACTAGCCTCTCCACCCACATCCAGGATTTCTACATAATTCTGGACTAGTTTTTTGCACTGCTGTAGTTGATCATGGTTCTGAATTATGTCCATAGTGCCAGTAAGAAGACCATTTTCATTGTCCACTCCTATGTTGGCAAGAAAATCTGCCACCTTGTTGCCTTCCCTTTTGGTGTGATTGAAGAGGAGTGCTCTGTTGTTGTGGAGCCATCTTTCTATAGCCAGAAGATGAGCTTCCAATCTCCAACTATTGGAAATTTTGTTAGCATGAGCCGCGTTGAGGAGGTGATTGGCCATGTTGATGAGAATTTGGGAGTCCCCTTCAGCTTCCAGAGGGAACAACCCTAATCGGTGGGAAAGAAGAAGTCCCTGCCATAGACCTTCCAATTCAGTCGAATTGTTCGTATCCCATCCCAGATTTCCAAAATATATAACCATAGGTGCGCCTTTGTGATCCATGATGATGCCCCCAAAGCCTGATTTACCCGGATTTTCTTTGGAGGCGCCATCGAAGTTAAGTTTGAAGGTGTTCTTGGGAGGAGGAATCCAAGAAATCATGGCTCTGCCAGAGGTTCAAGGAATTCTATGTATGGTCTTGCCCTGGTCAAGTTGGAAGCCCCAATTTCTCCAAATGGTAATATCTGTAGCTAGAGTGGGGAAGTCCTCCACTTCCCAAGAGTGCAGGGCCAAGGTTTCCGAGAGGTTGAGACATAAATTCTCCCAAACGATATTAAGGGGAGTAGAATGGTCCTTGAAAATGCGTTTATTCCTCTCTTTCCATATGGTCCAGTAGAGTAGACCTGGGATGATTCTCCAAAGTTGGTTGAGTAATTCAATCTTGTAGGGGCGCTGATGCCAATCTCGAATGGAGCTTGTTATTTCTGCAGAGGGCCTACAGTTTTTTTGACATCGGAAGCTGACTTTCTCCCAAAGTTGAGTCGCCAGAGGGCAAGAGTTTAGGAGATGCTGCTGCGTTTCCTCTTGAGCATTGCAATTGGGACAGATTGAGGGACCATGAAAGCTTCTCTTCCTTAAATTATCCCAAGTGAGGATCCTTTGGTGCCCCAGAAGCCATAGGAATGAGGAGACTTTGGGCCAAATACCAGAGTTCCAAATTCTATCCCAGAGAGGATATTTTGGATTAGGATCTCTGCATAAGATTTTGTAGGCTTCCTTGGTGGAAAATGTTCCTTTTGGGGAGTATCCTCACCTTAGGATGTCCCTATCGATGGAAACATTGATGCATCTGGTTTGTAGTTCAGAATTTAAAATCTCCTTTGTGTGCTCATCACTGTTCTCCATTATCCTTTCCACCGGCTTCCACTTTCTATAACTCTTCTCATCTGTGTCCATGCATTGTTGTTGAACTGATTCCATCTGCTGCATGTCCCATTCCCGACTGGGAGGTGGATGGTAGATATTGGTGAGTTTAGGAAATTGGTCCCAGGAATCCGTCCAGAATCTAGCAGTGCTACCGTCTCTAATCTCCCAGAAACTGTGTTGTTGAACGAGCAGGTAATGCTGTTTAGCTGCGTTCCAGATTAGTGAGCCATTCTCTGTGGGCGTAAATCTGATGAGTTCTTCCTGTGGTCTATTGTTCGCATATTTAGCTATCCAGATGGTTTCCCATGTCTTCTTGGAGGAATTGAGCCAGTTCCAACAAATTTTATCATTCATTATTGCATTGCTATGAGTGGGATTGCAGAGACCAATTCCTCCCTGTTCCTTAGGCAAGAAAACCGAGGACCATTTGACCATTGCCCATTTATGATTAGTGCCATCAGATCCCGATACGAAATTCCGCTGTAGGGCTTTGATTTTTTTGAGGACCCATTTTGGTGCTGCCAAGATAGAGAACAAATACAAGGGCATGGCCTGTAGCACTACTTTAATTAGTACTAATCTGCTAGCAATGTTCAGAGTTCTGTGGGTCCAAGAGGAGAGGCGAGCGTCAAGATTTTCAAGGAGTCTTTTCCAAGAGGTATTCTTTAGAGCTGAGTCTATTAGGTGGGGCCCTAGATAAGTGGAGGGGAACTTGGCAATGGAGAAGCCTAGAATGTGAGCGATGGCTGATTGAGTGATTTGACGGGTGTGAAAGAAGAATATCTGGGATTTTGCTGAATTTATGCTCGCTCCCGAGGCAGCCGAGAAATCATTCAAGAGGGATTTGAACTGGGTGGCCTCATGTACTGAAGGATAACCAAATAACATGTTTTCTTCCACGAACTACTAATGGGAAAGGGCAGGGGAATTTCGGATAGAGATACCGCGAAGATGCTGGGATCTATGGGCATTTTTAAGATGGCGGCCCAGTCCTTCTGCCATTAACACGAAGAGGAAGGGAGACACGGGGTCTCCCTGTCTGATACCCCTGGAAGGGCTGAAAGGACACGAGGGGATCCCATTTATGAGGATGGAAAAAAGAGAGGAGGAGATAAGGCTCATGACCCAGCGTATCCAAGTGGGAGAGAAACCAAAAGCATTTAACATTTTTTAAATGTAAGTCCAGCTTAATTTATCAAAAGCTTTTGAAAGATCTATTTTTAGAATCATACCTACTTGCTTGTAGTGCTTGAGGGAATGTATGATCTCATGTGTAAGGATAATGCCATCCAAAATTTTCCTACCCTCCACATATCCTAATTGTTCAGGCGAGATAAGCATAGGCAGAAGTGGCTTCAATCTGTTAGCGATCACTTTTGAGATAACTTTGTATATAACATTGCATAAGGAAATCGGTTGGAATTTGTGTGCTGTACTAGTATTTTCTTCCTTGGGCACGAGAGCTATGAAGGTGGCATTTAGGGAGGGAAGAAGTTAGTGGATAGTGCGCGATTCCTTCACCACCAGCCACACCTCATCTTTGATGAGGTCCCAGAATTTGTAAAAGAATGCAGTCGTGAAGCCGTTCAGCCCTGGAGCCTTTCCCTCTTTGAGCTGTTGCATGGCTAGATCAACTTCCAAAGTCAAACCTAGGTGTAAGAGAAGCTGGTTATGCTCATCTGTGATTATCTTTGGGATTTTTTGAGTTAATTTACCTATGGCTTCCTGTTTTTCCACAAGAGGTTCTTGATGCACCTCTTGGAAATTCCTAATGAACTCCGTTTCAATCTCTGCATGGTTTTCCAGCCTTTCCCCCTCCTGATTTTTTATGAAAGTGATTGTGTTGTGCATTCTTCTTTGGATATTTGTTCTATGAAAGAATTTGGTATTTCTTTCTCCCTCTTTTAGCCACCTGATTCTGGATTTCTGGCTCCATAAAATATCCTCCTGCCTGTATCTTTCCTCTAGGCGAGCGTGTAGATGTTTCTCCCGATCCAAAGATCGTTCCGTGTGGCCTTCAGTAATGATCTGTTGCTAGAGATTCCTTAATTCTTTAGTTAGGTCCTGCTGAGCCTGGAATATATTGCCGAAAGTGGAGTGATTCCATCTCTTAATGTGGGCTTTGAGGCCTTTAATTTTTTGTTGAAACTGAAACATTTTGGACCCTCCCAGCGGCTTGAAATTCTTCCAAAAAGTGTTGATGAGGTCTTTGAAAGTGGGGTGAGAGAGCCAAAAGGCTTCAAAGAAAAAAGGGCGACACGCTGTGTTCCCCGGTCTTTGCCATTGGAGGGAAATCAGCCAGTGATCAGAGCTTGAGTAAGGGAGAATGGAGGTATAAATGTCACCGCCCAGATGGACTGCATTGTCCGAAATTAGGAATCTATCAAGCTTGGAGCCTATTAAGTGCCGCCCGGTCTGCCGGTTTCTCCAAGTGTGAATTCCATTGTAGTATTGTAGATCAATCAGAAGGTTGCTTTCTATAAAATCTTTGAAGTGGTCAGATTCTTGTTCCAATTTGGCCCTACCTCCCATCTTTTCCTCCAGCTTGGTTATCATATTAAAGTCACTGCCCAAAATCTAAAGGGGGTGGATTCTGTCAAGATTTATCGCTCCTATTGTGTCCAGAAGGGCGACTTTGCTTCTCGCATCCTGAGGGAAATAAGCATTAGTAAGGTGACCATGCATATTCGTTCCAATGATGTGGAAAGTTGCTTGAATGATGTGGTGGTCCGCATGGAAATCAGAGAGTGAAATGGCTTGAGAGTTCCATGCAATGGCAAGCCCACTAGAGGCGCCCGAGGCATCCACAGCGACTGAGTGACAACCAGGCCAAGCTCTAGAGAGAATATTCTCAAGAGTGTGGCTATTGCATTTAGTTTCTTGCATGAAGAAAATCTGAGGTTGCTCCTGCTTTATCATGTTTTTTATCATTTTGAGTTTTCCGGGACTGTTAAGCCCTGTTAAATTCCATGAAGTGAGCTTCATGTTTCACTATTTGGGAGAGGCTTATAGTACTTCGTCAGCTTCGCATATCTACCAGAGTCAAACAGGATTTCACCCACTGTGATAGTCCTTTCCAGATCTATTTTTCTCCCACCCTTCTTTGAATCTTTAGGGAGCTGATTGCCATCCCATCTACTTCCCGGCTGAATTCGAGCTCTTTCTGTCTGAAGGCTCTGGAAATGACTACTTCCAGAGTTTCAAGATGATGGTCTGGGATCTTGTCAAACTCTTTCCTTTTGCATGCTTGTTCGAGTTCAAAGATGTCAAGCCCTTTGAGATTGATGCTTTCCGGTTCTTCCTCCATGTGCTGAGCTTGAATATTATTTGGTGAAGGCTGATTAGGAATACAGTCAATATCCATTCCATTCAGTTTCCAATTTGGATCCCTCAACGAGTTTGCAATATGTGCGCTCTGAGCTTCCAGGTGGGGAGGTAAGGGGGTAGAGTCAAGCAGTGAGCAAAGCGGGGTAGTTTTGGCTGCTTGGGTATCTATATGGTTATCTTGAGGAGCCTAATTGGAAGCAGTGGCTAGGGCTTCAAAACTGTTGCTGGTGGAAGGGATCGATGGGGTAGCAATGGAATATTTTTTCCCAGATGACTGTTTCTTGTGACCCTTCCTTCGGTTGGAAACTTTGGTGAACCCTTCCGGAACAGAGAATTCTGGCTGATCAGAGGCTGGGGGCTTGACATTGAGCAGGAAATCCCTAAAAATATGACCATGAACATGAAATTTACAACACCGGAAGGGTACATGCTCAAAGTCTAGGGGTTGGATCCATTCAAAATCATCATGATAGAGGTTTACCGAATCTGAGAGGGCTTGGTCCAGGCGCATGTAGACACAAATGTGAGCATAAGAAGTATATCTACGGAGCTTCGTTTCCTCAGAAATTTTGATAAACTCCCCCATCCCTTTACCTATATATTTTAGAGATTCTTCATCCCAGTACTCCAATGGGAGCGAGTACATCCTAATCCAAACAGGAGCCCAACTGAAATCTTCCTTATCACGGTTGAACCGTTCTACCCAGTCTCTTAAATACAAGCCAGCTGAGTTGAAGAAATATGGTCCTTCATCCATAACCCTATTATGATCTTCTATGGAGTTGAAGATAGTGGTGAAAAATCCCTTAGGTCCTAGCTGAAGGGTGACGTGTTCTTTGGGTTTCCATGTAGCATAAATCCACCCTTGCAGAGCTTTTTCAGTGGGCTAGAAACCAATGAATTTCCCAATGAGGGCATGATCCCTCATATACTGGATTTGACCATTGATTCTGTGACTTGGGAGCTCGATTTTTGGCCTTTCAGTTGAGATTGGCTTGCAGGTTGCTGAAGTCATCGGAGGCTTTCCTGTATGCCCCGATTCTTCTTCTAGTACTACATTGCTCTTTTCTGCAGTGACGTTTGTCGTATCTTGTTGTGGGACGCTCTTGTCCTTAGTATGCTGTTGATTCGCATCATAGTCCTGCAGGGGATTCTTAGTGACCTGTTTGTCGCTACTTGAGGGGGAGGATTGTGCACCCCCCCCCCCAAAGAACCAGCAATTGTCGTTGAAACGATGCCCAACTGCACGATTTAAGTCAGGAGGATCCAGATCGGTGCAGGAGGTGGACAGTGTCAGCGGAAGCAGTTGCAGAGTATGAGCGGGAACCCTAGCAGAGCAGGAACCAAATTCATCATTTGGTACCACTTCTAGTTCCTTTTATGATTTATAAAAGCTATTCCATTCTATTAATTCTATTTATTATAATCCTATGAGAGAAATAGAAGAGGGGAATGGGAGAATACATGGAGAATGGATCCAAGGAAGAGGAAGAGAGTATTTCAAGCATGCATCAAGAGATAAGTAACCATATTCTTTGAAAATCCTTTTGTTTGCATATGGACCATGATGATACAATGATTGAATTTATTTGCAAGAAAAATTTCATGTGATAAAGAATTAAGATTAGTTCTTGAGTAAACCTCTATACAATTTTTTTCATAGAGGAATAAGTGTCTTATTCATGGAATTATGAGAATAATTCATATGTTGTGAATTGATAAAACATTTTCATGGCTAAATAATTCTATGAGTTGCATGAGTTATTAGAATATAAGATCTAAATATGACTTTGTATATCCCAAACCAAAATATATATGAAAAAAGTGAAAGATGATTTTGTAATAGATGACGTTATGACCAAAAGCCTCCTTTATATTTTAAAAATTTGTTTCCCATCTCTCAAAAATCGTGTCCTAAAAGGATGTAAAATAACAGGGAATTAATTATTATTTAAATCTAGAAAAATGAGCTCCAAAGGTTCATTTTAATATTCTAAACCGTAACACCTGTGTAAAAACTGAGAGAATTTGTTTTTAATGAACCCATTATAAACATAAACCTCTTTGGGTTTTCCAAAAATAGTTTCCATTTGGTTGGAAACCGTGTCTAAATTTGATGACAAAAACAGGAAATTATTTAATATTTAAATCTTGAAAAATGGGCATCAAAGATTCATTCGAATCTTAAAACCCATGACACCCGTGACAAAAATGAGAGAGTTTATTCATATTAATTTTGTTCCAAACAAAAACCTCTTTTTATTTTCTGAAATTCATTTCCATATGTTCGCAATAAGAGTCCAAATTGGATGACTAAAATAGGAAAAGCAAAGTAAAACATAGTTCTTCCATTTCATTTTTCAATGAGATAAAAATAATTGTTTATGCACATAAGACATAATAATTATGTTGATGATTATTTACAAGGAATTCATTTATATAATTACGAAGTATATGCATTCAAAGTTTTAAAGGAAAATATTGGACTCTTGAAGAGAGTATGTGCTTAGGTGCACATGACTAATATATAGTATATTTGATCTACTAGAAATTATTATGTGATTTTACATGCATGAGAAGTTTGAGTCATGTAAAAATATATAAATAACTTATGTGAGGGGTAGCTCACATAAAGCCTTTGCGTAAAAGGAAATTGGCTGTGTTATTTGAGAAATATTTGTTATTCATGTTATTTCTGGAGGAAATATTACAAATCTCTCTAATATGTGAAATGAGAAGAAAATATTATCTATTTCATGCATAATAGCTATTTAGTTATCTATATTTTGGAAAAAGAATAATTAAGGTGTTAAATTCCTTGGAAAATAAATATATATAATCGTATGCAAGGAAACAATTATTGGGTTAGAACTCTTCAAAAAGAATAAAAGAGAAAAATATATCCTTGAATGCATTATTGGACTAGATTCTTAGAGAGGAAAAATAGTAATCACGTGATTTATTATGTAATATTATTTAGAGAAACATATATATGCTTAGATGCATGTAAAATGTAGAGTTTTGGGATTAGATCTTTTGGATGAGAAGGAAATTTCCCTTTGTATGCATGGAAGAATAAGTGGTATGTGTTTGACCCCTTGGAAAAGAAATGTGTTTATTTTTACATGAAATATGTCTTTAGTTTCTTTTCGAAAGAAATATATATTTTACATGCAAGAATAAAAGGGATGTGTTATTACATGCACAAAATTATAACTAGTATGTTAACTTGGTTTGAAATAAAGCTCGCATTGTTATAAGTATAACCAATGTGAATAGCTCTTCCGTGGAAAGGATGTATTTGGAAAAGAACATGCAATCATATGCATAAGTATAGAATCTATTGTGTTAATCCCTTTGGAAAAGAAAACATAAGAGTAGGAAAAAAGGAAATAACTTGTTGGGATAATTATCTTGGAAGATTTTTCTGTATTTTCATGCACGATATTATTATATAGTATAGTAGGTTATCTTTCCTTTGGGAATAATATGAAAGTGCATGCAAGATTTTGTTAGCGGTTGTTAGAAAGATGATGCTTGATAGTGATTTATTTGTTACTAATGCATGTCAAATGATGTTAAAGAAGGCATTTCATGTCAAATTTGTTATTTTTTATACATGCATACAAATTTTTGTTGAAGTGTCACAAATAGAGTTTGATTATTGGTTTATTAATATTTTATCTAATCATGATATCAAGTGTGTTGATGACAACAATGGAAGTAAAGAAGAATGACTTGAGAAAATGATTTTTTAAGCTTAATGTTGTGGAAGATAAAGAGTTGTTAGTCTGTTCAGGTTTAGTAGTTCCAACTACAGGATGACCCACCGAAGGAAACAACCCGACTACAAAGATTGAGACTGAGGATCCGTGGGTAAATGGTATCATGATGGTTGTAATAGCTTATAGCTATTTATGTTTCATTTAATATTATTTTTATATGTAATTTTTATGACAATGGTCAAGGGATGGACTCCCTTATAACCATTGAGTGAGGGGTGACAACGCTCATGAGCGTTTAATAATAAAATTAAACGTTTGCTATTTTTCACCCTATGGGTGTTCCAGGGTATATCGATGTCTAATGATGTGATTGTTCATTGTGTCGGTAACATTCCCAATTTCTATGCCTTTTAAATTGACATTTGAACAAAATCCAAAGGGGAAAGTGGACTCCAATGGAGAAACATTGTGTGGATTTTATTTAATTATTTATTAATGAGAAATAAATAGAATGTTATGTGTGCACTATCACTAGAAGAGATTGGAGATCATAAATCTGATCCATGAGGGTATAGACCAGGTAAGACTTTCCCAAAAACCTTTCAGAAAAACCTTGAAAGGAATAATTCTAAATTACATTAGAAGAGAAAAATCTGATTCTCCAATGAAGAGGAAAGTAATTGGGAAGAGGTGGAAAAGATGGAAAAGTGAAAAAATACAGCTTTAAAGGACCCTAATGAGGGCAGCCTAGGTAAAAATAAGAAGAAGGCATCCTAGAAATTTTGGACGTAGAAATTAGAAATAGGCTTGGGGGAAAGCAATGCTTAAGTAAGTTGCTTCTGGACAGACTGAGGTGATTCTGTTGCTGAAGGATCTCATCTCAGGGGTGAATTTTGGAGATAAATATTTCTAAGGTTGGGAGGACTGGTCTTAGTTATTGGTATGCACACATCTCACTAAATATTCTTCTGCTCTTAACTGAAAAATATCTATTTATTCATAGATAAGTATTTAACTGATTTATGGAAATCTAGAATTATTATTGTTTGAATACCTCTACATTTAATAGAATAAATTCATTTGATGAAGCTTAGAATGTATTGTAGCATGGTAAAAAAAATCTTGCAAGAACCATCTCACAGAATGTCGAAACCATAGCAGGTTTTGATTTAGGGATAGGTATCCTGTAGAAAAAAATTTATAATATAAATTTGATCTAAAACTGATATAGTGGACAATTGTATATTAAAGTTACAGATTTAATAATTTTGCTCACATTGTAATATGCAGAAAGTTGTTGGTGTGTACCAATATGTTTTCAACAGTGGGCTATGTAAATCTGAGTAGGAAAAAGCCAACAACTTAATTATAAGCAGAAAACTATGAATATAAACATAACTAAACGTTTTATCTTCATTAACCTGCAGAAAAATATATATACATACATATAGATTCAGGAAAAGCAGTTATAGCATATTAAATTCTGAATTGAAAAATCTAGAAGAAATACAGTGGAGTATCATAATTATTCTATACAAAATGATTTAGGGGAATAGAATTTAATATCTTATTAAAGTGAAATATAAGATGAGTAGTGGAGTAAAAAATATAAAAAGCAAGCATGGCTTAAATCAAATATTTTTGCTGATTAATTTTAGAAGAAAGAAAACCTTGTTGCACCATATGTAACACCCCTATTTTTATGTTTCTTTCAAATTAGACATTTGAACTTTAGATCCAAAAGGGAGTGGACCCCAATGGATAAGTATTTTGTGGATTTATTTCAGTATTTAATTTTGAAAAATAAATAAAATGATTCTGTGCATATTGACCAAATGAGAATTATGAGATCACTTGCCAATTCCATGAGGTATAGAAAGAGGCTAAGATTTCCCCAAAAATATTTCAAAAATCCTTGAAAGCATTTATTTCTAAATTAGATTTTTGAGGAAAAATCTAGTTTCCCCAATGAGGTGGGGAGTAGTTAGGAAGAGGTAAAAAGCTAGGAAAAGTAGAAAGTAGCTTTAAAAGTCCCTAAATAAGGGAAGCATAGGCAAACAGGAAGAAAAACATCCTGTAATTCTGGATGCAGAATTAGAAACAGGCTTTGGGGAGCAAAAGCTTAAATAAGCTATTCCTGAACAGATTAGAGGTTGGTCTGTTCTGGGAGATGATCTCAGCTCGGGGGTGAGTTCTGCAGACGGAGGAACTCTATGGTTGGGAGGACTTGTCAATTTAAGAAGTGTGTATGCCTAAAATGCTTATGTATGGTTAAATTTCTTATTATTGTGTTGTGTGATTAATGACTGTGGATGTTAATTTACTTCAAATCTGAAAGTGGTATTCCATACATTTAACAAAATTGTCTACAAGAATTTAATCTTCCAAATTCTGTAGAGTTGTAGAAATAGGAATTATGGGGAAAATCATCTAGAAGCTCTAAACCTATTGCTGGTTTAAATCTGGAGATTTACACTACTCCCATAATCCATTAAGATTCTAACTTTAATCTGCTTCTGTAAAATTAATTATGGATGATTCTGGAATTCAGACATAGAATATTATTTATGAATTTGAAGAACATGTGAATATTAGGTGCTGTACAAACATTATAGATATAAGCTTCTGACAGTTTCTTCTAGTGTGACCAATTACATGAATAGAAACATATATATGGATTTTAAATCTACAGTCAGTAGCTGAATTAAATGGATCTAGTTACTAAACTGTGAAAAATTATAGCAAGGAAACTTTATTTTTAATCATCAAGGAATAATGATATGTATTAAATTAGAACTTATATTCTGGAGTCCTATTAAATCAGTATACAAGGAAAATGAATTCTAACAAAAGAAATGATAAGAAAAACTCAACTTCTAATGTCAAGACCTTAAGGAATGAGTCAGATTTTTATAACAGAAAAGTAGATATCATTAATATATCCACTGATCCATTTAGTCTATGACATATCATTATTATTCACAGGGAAATTTAAAACAAAATGATATTAGAAAAATACACTGCTGACAACATAGACTATACAGTGAAAATGAAAGGGACAATTTCTTTCTATAATAACAGTATAATATATATATATATATATATATATATATATATATATATATATATATATATTTTCTGAAATGGTTCTCTGTTCATAGACAAACACATAAGGAAAGTACTATTGAATATTGGAATTAATTATTATTTAGCATAATTAAAATAAGTCTAAACAGAAGTATATTTCCAACTGTGGAAGATCGAAAGAAGTTATCAAAGTTCTGCTTCTCAATTATATCAAAAATTTCTAGCAGAATTCAATTAGAGGAAGAATAAAGTCTAAATTTTCTGGCTAATAAACATAAGAACGTATATACTGAAAATATGAAAAGTATTTAGTAGAAATTAATACGACTCGAAAATTATTATTATGCCAAACCAGAAGCATAATAGATTTCTGTTGTCCATCATACAAACTATTATATAGAGAAATGAAAAATCATATAACCATTAACTAATAAATAGCATATGGAGTAGGAGACTTTTAAATATGAATACAGTGGTCTCTGCAAGTTTGAGAGAGTACTCATAAGTACTGTAAGTGGTGAATATTCGTATAATCACAATTATTACAAAGTCAACATGTCAAAATAAATCATGTCGGAGAGTTAGCAAAATCGGGCTTATTATAAAACAAAGAAGCCAGAAGTTAAACAGTCCCAATAAATCGTTTACAACATATGCACAAGGTCTGCAGATATTCGAAATCTCGAGCCATCAGATTTAACTGTTTAAAATACCATAGAAGTAAATACAAATCTGGTGTCAACCCATATTGGAGACACTAAATTCCAGACAATGAATTCTCTAAAATGAGAGGGTACCAACCTGATTAAAAAAGCCAATACCAAATTCATTCGACGAAACCAGAAGTGACGAGAGTATTATCGAATGAGGTTATGAGGTAAAGATAGTGCCTACAAAACAATAAAAAGCAGAGTGTGAACAAAGATGGAAAAGAGGGAATTATTTCCACATATAAAAATGAGTATAACTCGAAATTGAACGCGTCAATTTAATAATAATACCTAGAGAGCTCAACGCACATCCGACTCACTGAAAACATGGGGAAGAATAAGCGTATTAGGTGAAAATTAATTACCCAAAATCAAATCGAACCCCTAGACGGTTATAAAGAGAAACAGAGGGTCGAATAGAGATCAGAGTTAGTTACCATAAGAACAAATAGTTAAAACCAGTGTTGAAGTCGAAAATTTGGACAAATGCTCACAGTAAGCTGAGCTAAATCATGTAGCCAAGCGTCGAATAGACAACCCTTAAGATTCAGTATACGAATGAAAATAAGAGAAAGAGATACAATACATATTACCAATAATAGAGAAAATTTCTTAATGCACTACGAATTTGTAGAGAAGTATTACCTGGTAATTCGTCTAAATGTAGATCTCCATGGAGGGTATACAGAAGGTGAACGAAGCGAACGAAGTGTCTCGGGGATTTGATGGCAGAACTCTCGACAACTCGAAACGAAAACCCAGAACAGTGACGGGAGAAAGCCAAATGGAGTTGCTACATAAAAAAAATATCAAATAATATAGCACCGTCCAGGTCTAAAACCTTAACATATCCACACCATACAGGTGGCAGGATCTACGTAGGGAGTACTGCGAATTAGGGTTAGCCAAATGAAATTTGAAACACTTTAATGTAGTCATGAGACGATCAATGAAACTAAATCCATCCATTGAAATGTGAAATGATGCAATGGTACCAAAGACAGTCTTGAGAATCCCATCCAAATTTAAATAATGTGGAAATTAGCTGGAGGGAAATACCCACATAAAGAAGTATTGATGCTCCATTAATAAGCATGTGTGCCGTAATACGAAAAGATCAATAGAGTTAACACATAAATATCATAGTGATATAGCTATAAAAAAATCCGAAATTTGTTATAAACAAATCGATACATATGGAGTATATAACACATAAATCGAGATGTTACGTGTTGGGTTACGTAAGGGTTATGGGGGGGACTCATATAATAAAAATTATGATCGAATATGATTCGATATGTTGAGCGTATGGTATGAGAATAATATGGACCTCGATGTTATTAATACTTTAATAATCATTAAGCCATTTTAATAGAATTTAGACAATGGGAGTTAGAAACTCCTAATCTAGATTATAAACATAGTCAACAGACAAGTTAAAAATCCTTGTAGGAAGGTAACCAAACAAGTGTTAATTGTCATACTAGTGGAAGTGAAAAATCTCAAGGGCAGATTTGCAACGAAATCATAAAACAAGTTAAGTTCAACGTATCTGGTTAACGAGTATAGAGATACATGAATATACATTAACGGAAGTTAATAAAAATGAATTGTAAGCTGAGACTTATAAGAATTTTTTTTTTGTGTAGCGGAGAGACATTACAAATGGTATCAGAGCTCATGTTACATGAAACTGGGCTATTGTTGTTGTGCTCACTGTATAAAATATTTTTTTTGAAAAAATATATATATATATATTTTTGTTACTGATATGTGTTATTTAGTGTACAGTGGTGCTGAGGCAGAAAAGCCAAATGGCTGGAAGTGATGAAATTTATGTTGATCTGTGTGATGAAGATAATACACCAGATCCCAACGCTCCGGTGATGGCTATGTTGCATAGTTTTCAACGAGAGATGGCTGAGCTAAGAAGCCAGAATGACAGACTGTCATTAGCCAGCGAGGAGCAGGAAAAACTCATCTGAGAGTTAACTTCACAGAACAGCCAAGAAGGTGAAGGTTTCAGAAAGAGGAAGAAGGGAAAGTTCTTTGATGATTCTGAGGAAGATGATGCTACTAAGCATCAGTATAAGCAGAAAAAGGAATTACAAGGGGAATTATGAAAGATCAAACCTCCCTCCTATGATGGGGAGAAAGAGGAAGATGTTGTAGCCTGGTTGTTGAACATGATTAAGTATTTCCAGGTCTATGAATATGAGAGCAATCTGAAGGATAGATTAGCTGTCTACGAGCTACAAGGTAAGGCTACCTTGTGGTGGGAGGAGACAAAAATGATCCATGCCATTGATGAAAAGATAGTTACTTGGGAAGATTTCCAGTTTAAGTTTAAAAACTGCTCTTTAAACGAATGTTATTATGATGATAAAGCAAATGAATTCCATGAACTTAGACTGCGACAGCTCACTATTGATGATTTTTTCACCAAGTTTACAAATCTGTTGAGATATGTCCCTTACATTCGGGAAGAGAAGGCAAAGGTGCAAAGGTTTTTGAATTGTTTGCCTGCTGTGTACAAAGAGAAGATTGAGTTTGATAACCCAAAAACTACCAGCAGTTTAAAGGAAAGGGTGAGCATGGAAAAGGCTAGATAAACAAGGGTGAAATCAAAAGAAAGAAATAGAAACTAGCTTACTTAAAGAATTTTGGTAGGGATCATCAACGGAAAAAGTTTAATAAACCAAAATAAAGTCAAACTGCTCAGTCTCAAGTTGGTTCCAAAAAACTAGATGGAGAAAATAAGAAGGAAGGCACAGTTAAAATGAGGGAGCCCTTGAAATGCTGGGGTTGTGGAGAACCTCATATTTTGAGGGATTGTCCCCACCAAAACATTCAGATGATTATGAGGGATCGAGAAGCTACCACATTAAATGACATAGCAAGAAATATACCCACTATCAGTGCAGGCTTGGAGAATCGACAAGCAAAACACCAAGCTACCATGGTGGAGATGGAAGGTAATATTGTTGACCAATCTGTTATAGTTTTAATTCATCTAGGTGCTTCTTTGAGTTACATTAGTCCACACATTGTTAAAAAATGCAATCTCGAGACTGAAAAATTTCCACAGTCTTGGTTGTTCCAGTTAGCCACTGGCACCAAGAGGAAAGTAACTCATAAGTTACCTCGAACAGTAATAAAATTAAATGATTTTCAGACAGAAGTAAATTTAAACATTCTTCCCTTAGGCTCATATGATTTGCTGATAGGAATGGACTGGTTAGAAAAAAGAAAGGCTATGATGAACTATTGGGATAAAACTTTGCATTGCATAGATGAAGAAGGGAACCCTTCTATTCTTAAGGGAAAAACAAAACCCATCTCTGTAAGACAAATATCAGCACTACAACTAAAAAGAATAGCTAGGAAAGGATATCAAGTATATGCGGTACATGTCGAAGAATAAGAATAGCAACCTGAATAACACTTGCTGGATACTCTGCCAGTAGTAAGAGAGTTTAAGGAAGTTTTTCCAGATGATATTCCTCATCCTCCCCCCAAAAGAGAGATTGACTTTTCAATCGATTTGGTACCTGGAGCAACACCTGTTTCCCGAGCCCCTTATCGAATGAGTCCCCTTGAACTCATGGAGCTGAAAATGCAATTACAAGAATTGTTGGATAAGGGTTGTATCAGACCAAGTGTGTCTCCTTGGGGAGCACCGATGCTGTTTGTGAAGAAGAAGGATGGAACCTTTAGAATGTGCATTGACTATCATCATCTGAATAAGTTGACAATTAAAAACATGTACCCTTTGCCCCGAATTGATGATCTTTTTGATTAAGTAAAGGGGGCTTTAGTATTTTCTAAGATTTATCTAAGGACCGGTTATCACCAGCTCCGAATTAAGGAGGAAGACATTAGCAAAACAACTTTTCGAACCAGTTATGGTCACTACGAATTTGTATTCCTACCTTTCAGTTTGACAAATGCCCCTGCCAGCTTTATGTGCTTAATGAACAATGTTTCAAACAAGTACTTGGATAAATTAGTATTAGTGTTCATAGACGATATTTTAGCTTACTCAAAAAGTAAGGAGGAGCATAAAGAGCACTTGAGGATAGTGTTGCAAACTTTGAAAGAAAACCAGTTGTATGCCAAGTTCAGTAAATGTGAATTCTATAAGGATAAGATCTAATACTTGGGACATATTATTTCTGAACAAGGGTTGGCTGTTGACCCTGAAAAGATAAAAGCTATTACAAAATGGCCGGTGCCAACTGATGTTTCAGCAGTGAGATCATTTATGGGGATTGCAGGTTATTATCGCAGATTTGTGGAAAGATTTTATGCAATAGCATATCCCATAACCTCACTACAAAGAAAAGGTGTCAAATTCGAGTGGACTGAAAAATGGCAAAACAATTTTGAAAAATTAAAAGTAAAAATGACTACAGCGCCTATACTGAAGATTGCAGATCCTGATAAAGAATTTGTTGTGTCTACAGACGCCTGTAGAGAGGGGTTGGGAGGAGTCCTGTTGCAAGAAAATTATGTTATTGCATATGAGTCTAGGAAACTTAAGATACATGAACAGAACTATAGTGCATATGATTTGGAATTGGTTGTTATAATCCATGCCTTGAAGATGTGGTGACACTATCTTCTTGGAAAGAAATTTACATTGATGACTGATCATATTAGTCTTAAATATTTCATTTCCCAGACTGATTTGAATGCTCGACAAGCCAGATGGTTGTCTTTTCTGAGTGAATTCGATATGGACATAAAACATATCAGAGGGAAAGGAAACAAAATTGTTGATGCACTGAGCAGAAATGCTTGCCAAAACATAAACAGCATTGGAAGCAGTGCTAGTTTTGATTTCGAAGAGCTGGTGAAAAAGGTAACAGACCAGGATCCAGATTATGAGAATCTACAGATAAAAATACTAAAGAAGGAAATGGCTAAATATACCCAAAACCAGAGAGGGATGATCTGCTATAAAAACAAATTGTATATCCCTAATGTAGAATCTTTGAAAAGAGAGATCCTAGATGAATACCATAAACAGCCATATGCAGGGCATCCGGGATATCAGAAAATGCTTACAGCCTTGAAAAAGGAATTTTTTTGGCCATGAATGAAAAGAGATGTAGCAAAATATCTAGCTAGATGCATGGAGTGTCAACTAGTTAAAGTTGAGCACCAACATCCTGCTGGTCTTCTAAATCCCTTGTCGATTGCCTAATGGAAATGAGACACCGTTTCAATAGATTTCATAACAGGGTTACCCAGAACAAAATACCAGCATGACTCAGTGATGCTAGTAGTAGACACTTTAACAAAATCTGTACACTTCATACCTGTGAAATCTACTTTTGGGACAGCTCAAGTAGTGGATGTGTTCCTGAAAGAAGTAGTAAGGTTACATGGGGTCCCAAAGATAATTATTTCAGATAGAGATGCTAAATTCACAGTAGCCTTTTGGAAAGGCCTATTTGGAGGCATGGGCACTAGGCTGAATTTTAGCACTGTCTATCACGCTCAGACAGATGGTCAGACAGAGAGGAAAAATCAGATTTTGGAGGATATGTTGAGAATGTATGTGATGGATAGGCCATCAAAATGGGAAGACTACTTGCATTTAGCAGAATTTTCATATGATAACAGCTATCAATCCTCCATCAGAATGAGTCCCTTCGAAGCACTCTATGGAAGGAAGTGTCGTACTCCTTTGAGTTGGAGTCAACCTGAGGATAAGCTAATGTTGGGACCAGATGCTTTATAAGAGATGGAAAGAATTGTTAAACAAATACAAAGAAACATTAAGACAACACAAGATTGACAAAAAAACTATGCTGATAAGAAGAGGGTACGTCGAGAATTCAAAGTGGGGGAGCATGTGTATTTGCATATTAAACCCAAAAAGAGCACACTTTATGTTGGAAGTTGTGCAAAATTTGCTCCTAGATATTGTGGGCCTTTTGAGGTGTTAGAAAGGGTGGGACCGGTGGCTTATAAACTGGCCTTACCGCCCCATTTTAAAGTTCATGATGTGTTTCATGTTTCATTATTAAAAAGATATATACATGATGCTTCTCACATTGTTGATTAGAATGTGATACAGGTGGAACCAGAAGGGGAGTTCCTTCCAGAGACGCTTCAAATATTGGAGCGGGAAGAAATTGAAATAAGGAATCGAACAGTAGCAAGAGTAAAGGTGCAGTGGAAGCACTTTACTGCTGAAGAAGCTTCCTGGGAAAGAGAAGCAGAGATGATGGAAAAATATCGATATTTGTTCGAAAAATGAACTCTAGTAGTTAGTTGTCAACATCGAGGACGGTGTTTGCTTTCAGAGGGGGAATATGTAACACCCCTACTTTTATGTTTCTTTCAAATTAGACATTTGAACTTTAGATCCAAAAGGGAGTGGACCCCAATGGATAAGTATTTTGTGGATGTATTTAAGTATTTAATATTGAAAAATAAATAAAATGATTTTGTGCATATTGACCAAATGAGAATTATGTGATCACTTGCCAATTCCATGAGGTATGGAAAGAGGCTAATATTTCCCCAAAAATCTTTCAAAAATCCTTGAAAGAATTTATTTTTAAATTAGAATTTTGAGGAAAAATCTAGTTTCCCCAATCAGGTGGAGAGTAGTTGGGAAGAGGTAAAAAGCTGGGAAAAGCAGAAAGCAGCTTTAAAAGTCTCTAAATAAGGGAAGCCTAGGCAAATAGGAAGAAAAGCATCATGTAATTCTAGACGCAGAATTAGAAACAGGCTTTGGGGAGCAAAAGCTTAAATAAGCTATTCCTGAACAGATTAGAGGTTGGTCTATTCTGGGAGATGATCTCAGCTCGGGGGTGAGTTCTGGAGACAGAGGAACTCTAAGGTTGGGAGGACTGGTCAATTTAAGAAGTGGTATGCCTAAAATGCTTATGTATGGTTAAATTTCTTGTTATTGTGTTGTGTGATTAATGACTGTGGATGTTAATTTACTTCAAATCTGAAAGTGGTACTCCATACATTTAACAGAATTTTTTAGAAGAATTTAATCTTCCAAATTCTGTAGAGTTGTAGGGATAGGAATTATCAGGAAAATAATCCAGAAGCTCTAAACTTATTGCTGGTTTAAATATTAAGATTTACACTACTCTCATAATCCATTAAGATTCTAACTTTAATCTGCTTCTGTAAAATTAATTATGTATGATTTTGGAATTCAGACATAGAATATTATTTATGAATTTAAAGAACATGTGAATATTAGGTGTTGTACAAACATTATAGATATAAGCTTCTGACAGTTGCTTCTAGTGTGAACAGTTACATGCACAGAAACATATATATGGATTCTAAATCTACAGTCAGTAGCTGAATTAAATGGAGCTAGTTACTAAACTGTGAAAAATTATAGCAAGGAAACTTTAGTTTTAATCATCAAGGAATAATGATATGTATTAAATCAGAACTTATATTCTGGAGTCCTATTAAATCCGTATACAAGGAAAATGAATTCTACCAAAAGAAATGATACGAAAAATTCGACTTCTAATGTCAATACCTTCAGGATTGAGTCAGATTTTTTATAACAGAAAAAAAGATATCATTAATATATCTATTGATCCATTTACTCTATGACATAACTTATTATTCAAAAGGAAAGTTAAAACAAAATGATATTAGAAAAATACACTACTAACAATATAGACTATACAGTGAAAATGAAAGGGACAATTTCTTTCTATAACAACAGTATATATATATATATATATATATATATATATATATATATATATATTCTAAAATAATTCTCTGTTCATAGAAAACCACAGAAGGAAAGTACTATTGAATATTGGAATTAATTATTATTTATTATAATTAAAATAAGTCTAAACATAAGTATATTTCCAACTGTGGAAGATTAAAAGAAGTTATCAAAGTTATGCTTGTTAATTATATCAGAAATTTCTGGCAGAATTCAATTAGACGAAGAATAAAGTCTAAAATTTATGGCTAATAAACATAAGAATGTATATACTAAAAATATGAAAAGCTTTTAGTAGAAATTAATACGACTCCAAAATTATTATTATGCCAAACTAGAAGCATAATAGGTTTTTGTTGTCCATCATACAAACTATTATATAGAGAAATGAAAATTCATATAACCATTAACTAATAAATAGCATATGTAGTAGGAGACTTTTAAATATGAATACAATGGTCTCTGCAAGTTCAAGAGAATACTCATAAGTACTGTAAATGGTGAATATTGGTATAATCACAATTATTACAAAGTCAACAAGTCAAAATAAATCGTGTCAGATAGTTAGCAAAATCGGGCTTATTATAAAACAAAGAAGCCAGAAGTTAAACAAACCCAATAAATTGTTTACAACATATACATAGGGTCTGCGGATATCCAAAATCCCGAGCCATCATATTTAACTCTTTAAAATACCACAGAACTAAATAAAAATCTGGCGTCAACCCATATTGGAGACACTAAATTCTAGACAACGAAATATCTGAAATGAGTGGGTACCAACTTGATTAAACAAACCAATACCAAAGTCATTCGACGAAACCAGAAGCGACGAGAGTATTATCAAATGAGGTTATGAGGTAAAGATAGTACCTACAAAACAATAAAAACCAGAGCGTGAACAAAGATAACAAAGAGGAAAGTATTTCCACATATCAAAATGAGTATAACTCGAAATCAAATGCGTCAATTTAATAATAATACCTGGAGAGCTCAACGCACACCCGACTCATTGAAAATGTGGGGAAGAATAGGCGTACTAGGTGAAACTTAATTACCCAAATTCAAATCGAACCCCTAGAGGGTTATAAAGAGAAACAGAGGGCCGAATAGTGATCAGAGTTAGTTACCATAAGAACAAATAGTTAAAACCAGTGCTGAAGTCGAAAATTTGGACAGATGCTCATAGTAAGCTGAGCTAAATCATGTAGGCAAGCGTTGAATAGACAACCCTTAAGATTCAATATACGAATGAAAATAAGAGAAATAGATACAATACATATTACCAATAACAGAGAAAATTTCTTAATGCACTACGAATTTGTAGAGAAGTATTACCTGGAAATTCATCTAAATGTTGATCTCCATGGAGGGTATATAGAAGGCGAACGAAGCGAATGAAGTGTCTTGGGGATTTGATGGCGGAACTCTCGACAACTCGAAACGAAAACCCAGAACAGTGACAGGAGAAAGCCAAATGGAGTTGCTACAGAAAAAAATATCAAATAATATATCACCGTCTAGGTCTAAAACCTTAACGCATCCACACCCTACAGGTGATAGGATCTGTGTAGGGAGTATTGCGAATTAGGGTTAGCTAAATGAAATTTGAAACACTTTAATGTAGCCCTGAGACGATCTATGAAACGAAATCCACCCATTTAAATGTGAAATGACGCAATGGTACCAAAGATAGTCTCGAGAACCCCATCCAAATTTAAATAATGTGGAAATTAGCTGGAGGGGAATACCCACGTAAAGAAGTACTGATGCTCCATTAATAAGCATGGGTGCCGTAATATGGAAAGATCAATAGAGTTAACACATAAATATCATGGTGATATAGCTATAAAAAAATCCGAAATTTTCTTTAAGCAAATCGATACATATGGAGTATATAACATATAAGTCGAGATGTTACGTGGTGGGTTACGTAAGGGTTATGGGGGGGACTCATATAATAAAAATTATGATCGAATATGATTCGATATGTTGAGCATATGGTATGAGAATAATATGGGCCTCGATGCTATTAATAAGTTAATAATCATAAAGCCATTTTAATAGAATTTAGATAATGGGAGTTAGAAACTCCTAATCTAGATTATAAACATAGTCAACAGACAAGTTAAAAATCCTTGTAGGAAGGTAACCAAACAAGTTTTAATTATCGTACTAGTGGAAGTGAAAAATCTCAAGGGTGGATTTGCAACGAAATCATAAAACAAGTTAAGTTCAACGTATCTGGTTAACGAGTATAGAGATACATGAATATACATTAAGGGAAGTTAATAAAAATGAATTGTAAGCTGAGACTTATAAGAAATTTTTTTTTTTTGTGTAGCGGAGAGACATTACACCATACATCAGATAAACAAAAGAAAACAATTATCTATAGAAAAAATACCATTTTAAACTGAAATCGTATTTCATATTGGTATTTCTGTGAAGAAGAGAAAACTATTAGACACTTATAAGAGGTATTAAAAGGATCGAATTCGAAGTCTCAGATTCTAAATCATATACTTATCAACTATAAATTTCCTTTCATCTGTGTATACTTTCTTACAACTTTCTGAAGGTAAACACAAGAAATTTACAGTTTCAAACCTGTAAAGAATTTTAACCTTAGTGCTATTCAAAAATTTGGCTTCATCTTAATCATAAAATAGAGAATCACAATATTGGTGTAGAAATGAATCTATTCAAAGTAAAACGATATTCAGTTTGAGAAGCCGCAACAGTTAACATAGTAGTTATAAAAATGTATGAAATTATATCGTTTCAGTCAATACATTTATACCACTCAATAAAATATGAAACACAAACAGAGTTCCTGAAGTAGAAATTCTTTGTTGGACCAAAGAGAAATAAATTGTGTAACTGTCACAGGGTTGATAATGTGATTCCGAGAGGTATAAACAAGAAATTTAAAGTAGCATTTGATTCCTCGATTTTGGAATCAACCAACCTGAGAAAATAGAACTGGTTTAGATTCGTGGACGAATCTTAACACAATATAACCAAACGCCATAGTCAAATTCGAGTGAGAGTTGATATTATACCTGCAACCATAACACATGCAATTTTACTTAGTTTCATATCAGTCGATTTCACACAGAGATAATGAAATTTTATAAATCCAATTCTGTGTATGTAAGGGAACCAGAGGAATACAAGGTTAATACCTGTGAGAGAGGCTAAATAAAAGCGAAGAATAGAAAGGAAGGAATTCATCAACGTGGCAAAGAAGATTCATCACACAGATACGTCTAACCTACATTCGAATAACGCCATATATATCAAGTTGTAAAAATATTGAAATTTGAATGGTATGAAATCGAAATAATGAATGAAAGTTCTAAGCATAAGGGTGCATTTGTTCATACCCAAAATCAAATGACATTGATGAAAAGGGTAAATCCAAACTAGGATATGAAACTTTATGAAACGCTGTCATATAGACAATAAGAGAAATAATTGTTAATGGAACTTAAATCAAATAACAAAGAACGATTTCAACCAAATTACAGAGATATAAAGGGAAAGGGGAAAAATGATTCGGCATATCCAACGCTTGAGGAATGCATTTAATTGCCAGAAAATTGGAGTGCTATCAAACCCAAATCGAAATAAAAAATCGAATATACATACATAACATACCTAAAACTTGTTACTATGCAAAACTGAGCAATAAATCAACTAATATATCTTCTCGGCACCCATTGAACGTAGCTGTGGAGTAACAAACAAAGTTCAGAGAAATTTTAGTGGAGAAATGAATTCCAACTCCATTGAATTCCGTGGGTAAAATACCGTAAAAGGAATAGAAACCCTAGATCATATCCACCATATAGGTGTCATGATTTGAATATGGTCGTAGATCAATATCAATGCAGATAACGAAGGATTCAAGACAAATATCAATTCAGATAATGAAGGACTCAAGACAAATAAATTCTGATGAGACACAATACTCAAGAGTTAATTTCATTAATGATTCCAAGCCTAAATGGTACCATGAGTTTGAAAACCAAAACCCAAAATATGTAGCTGGTGTGTGTAACTCATTAAATACATAGCTATCTATATATGCAACCATCCCATAATGTACTCACAAATCCCATTGGGTCAATCCACAAATCTCTCGGGGTCAAGTTATCGCATCATGTCAGAACCTCGATAGTTGGTAGGACATCCATAATACATTAGGTTGAACTTTGACATTTATATGAAACATATAACGTTGGATTGTATATGTTGTATTTTATATGTTTAGGAAAACTTTGATTATTTTCAATAGGAATGATATGTGTAGTGAGATCTGTAAAGTCTGATTGGAAAATTAAAAGTTGACATTTATATATAGTGTATATATATATATATATACCTTATAAAAGTTAACCAACATAGCATTTTTTCTTTTGGCAATAAGATTGAAATGTGGTATCTCAAATAAATAAATGTAAGTTAAAATAGGGTATAGATAGTTAATTAGGGTTAGTTAAACACTTCCCTATTTTTTGTATGCAATTAAATAAAATCAGGAAAATAACTAATAAACTAGGACACATTTTATAGAATGTGGATCCTGTGTATACATAAGTAACGTTAGGAATATTCTAATGAATTTCCACTATGACAAGAAAATTGATGTGGAGGGAAAAATTGAAGAAAGGTATAAGGAAATAATTAGAAAAGAGTTAGTATCACAACAAGAAAAAAAAAAATCTGTGATAATTTGAGGAACATTACAAATTGTATCAGAGCCAAGTTAGAAAACTGGGTTGTTTTTGTGCTCACTGCTATGAGTTAATATTTTTTTTTTTGAGGAAAAAAATGTTACTGATGTTGTATTGTTTTACAGTAAAAAGGTATTGAAACTGAAAAGACAATGGCTGAAGAAGATGAGCTCTATGTTGATTTGGGTGGTGGAGATAACACGTGAGATCCCAATGCTCCTTTGATGGATATGTTGCACAGGATGTAATAGGATATGGCCCACCTAAGAAGCCATAATGATCAGTTATCTTTGGCCAGTGAGGAGCAGGAAAAACTGATAAGAGAACTAACTTCGCGGAACAATAAAGAAGGTCAATGTTCCAGAAGGAAGATAAAAGACAAGGTCAAAGTCTCAGAGGAATCTAAGGAAGATGATGCCACTAGACAACAGTCTAGACAGAAAGAGGAATTACAGGGTGAATTATGAAAAATAAAGCCTCCCTCCTATGATGGAGAGAAGGAGGAAGATGTTGAGGCATAGCTGCAGAATATTTGTCATGTCTCCCAACTTAACCACATATTTTTTTTTTTTTTCTAACACTAATAATAGGAAATGTATATTCTTATTCCTCTTTCGCTCGAATAATCACTTCTCTACCACATCATTCACTACAATTTACACCCATCATGTAATTGATTTTCTTGCTTGATATATGATTATTACTTTTTTTTCGTTGTATATCATTATATATACACTTCCACCATAATTTTATTTTCCCCTTTTTTAAGTACATATCACCACGGCATGAGAGTACACATATATCATCCTTTGCATTGTAAGTTGGTTGCATGTATTTAAACGATGGTTTACCACATTTACCTATGTTAATAGAACTCATCACTTCTTTCGACTTGACCTGCATTCCCTTTTATTATTCGAACTTCTATGTCGAGGTCGATTTTCATTAAACTTCAATAGGAATGTTTATGGCATAATTACGTGGACTATATGAATATATGGTGTACTCATATTGTTATGGTTTGCAACCACATTAAATCGATCTATATATTGGATTGTCACGTCTGGCTTGGGTGAGATGGTATATGAGATCTGGAATTTATTTGTAACAATCCCAAGATATTTACCCAGAGCATGGTTTCATTTAATGCATCGACTCCCATGGAGATTTTGTCTCACTCTAAAATATATTCAATTGCTCTTGTGTACCTTTTGGTTACGGCTTTTGAACGCCAGCTTGCTGTTAACCTTACCTCGCATCTGCTGCCCTTCTCGAGCTGAGGATTTGTATATTGAAGTCGTTTTCACATTTATTTCCCGGGCTCGAATGCATAAAGGCTATCAGTCCGCCATTACAACCTTCGATTTCTATTGACCTAACCCTAGATTTCAGTACGCATCTCCCAGATCGTGCCATCTGTATGGTTTGGATGCGTTAGGGTTTGGTGTCTACTTAATGGAGAATTTTCTCTTTTTGCTAGCTCCATTTGGTTCTTGCTAGTTTCACGACCGAATTTTCTTCACAGTGTATCGACAGACTTGTCATCGACCCTCTAGAGATACACAGTTGCTCGTTTGGCACACAGAAGCAAGGTTCACAACTAAATCGTTCTTCTTAGAATGCCACCTCTAGCTTGAATTTATTCGTGTTGTCTGTTGTATAGAGCTCTTACTATGTTCACGATTTTATTTTTATTTTTTTTCTACATAATAAGTTTGGAATATTGATCCTCTGTCACGTTTGTGATTAGCTTCATGGACTGAGCGTACTCATATTATCGTGAACCCTTCACAGTTATTTAATTAATTTTTTTCCCATGAGGTAATGCCATATTTCATGTTCAAGATTTGATTGTTTTTTTTCATTGTGGTTGAAAATCAGTGAGCCACCTGAGTTTTTGGTTTTATTTAACTACCCCTGGTTCCTTTCCCATTTCAGGGTTGGGACTTTCCCATACTATGGCATCTTTTCCAAGGTAATTTCTGATACGGTTATGGCGTTTATTAATCTTTGTTGATAATTTATACTGGCTTCTTCTTTGCCATATTAACCTTGCACTGGGTTTCTTGTATCCACAGGTAACTGAACTATTTCTCGCCATCACAATTTTCTCCCCGTCCATGCTCTCATAAATTATTTCAATTGTGCTCTAAGGTGTTTGTCTTTGTGTATGTATTCAGGTTGGTTCTCCTTCTCGTCACAGAGAATTTCGATTTCTCTAGTACTCTCTTCCCATATTCATGGGTCGGCTTTAGTTCTAGTTTATTTTTCCATCTGAGACTTCTCTTCGAGTTGTTTGATTGTGGCATGGAGTTGATAAATCTCGTCGTGCATCTAAATGTAATTGGGACTGTCTAAACATTTTTATACTGTGGATATTCTATGCAATAGTCTGGTTGTACCATATTATTTTCCATTAGAGCTAATGCACATGGATTTTTCCTCACTCGGTGAGGCCTATCGAGCTCATTTTAAGGCTCAATTTATTCATTGTGTATTAGTAGGTAGGGTTTTCTCATGTTCACCATGGTCGCCACGCACTGGTTATGTATTTCTAGATTGACTCTGCATTTTAATTTAATAGTTATACACATATTAAATTATGGTATTTTTAATGTTCTCCATGACTACATGTAAGTAGAGCGTTTTATTCCTCTTTCTGCTAATTGTTTTGTTTTATTTAACGGTCTCTATATGTTGCCCTACGACTTATATCTTTTCTCTGTGTAATATCTATACCAATATATATTTTTGATCAATGTACTAGCTTACTAGTTCGGTATAACATTATGACCAGTACAATTTTCCTTTCAGTATAAGATTAGGAGAGGTGATAATATCTATCTGAGTTCTTATTCGTTTAACTCCTGGATTAAAATGGTTTACTATAATTACTATTTCTTATCATTATGAGTACAATTGTAATAGTAGAAATAGATTAATAAAACCCTTAACAAAGTTTAAGTGAATACTTTGTCCGAATACCTGGTTTACATTTGTTGTAACAAAATGGAATCTATTTAATCGAAATCCATTACATAAATTCAGATGACAGTATTTCTGTGTTCATAGTTTGTTTTACCTTTCCTGTCAAGTAAGTATAATTTAATAGAACTTGTCTTATTGAGGACATATCAATGACATCTATCTTTCTGTTGTAAAAATTTCATTTCTAGCACAAAAATTTAGTTCTATATATATATATATATATCCTAGATAGTTTCATGATATGAGAATGTATTAGACCAGAATTTCATTATTTTCCTTGTATTGGTCAATTATACTTATTCATATCACTGTTGTAATTGATTTAACTTATCGTTTCTACTTTCTTCCTTCTTCACTGCTGTACAATTCTATCTCATATTTTGACTCATGTAACCAGAATTATTTATTTCCTAGTGCAATAATAATAAAGGATTTCTGTCTCTTTTTAAAATGATTATCATGTACCTATATGCAAATCAATAAATTAATGTTGCAATGTCAGTAAGGTATTCACTTCCTTTAGCTCTTTCATATTAATAACTAGTTTTTCAGCTTCAGATTTCCTATTTCAATACATAATTTGATTTCTTCTTCTACAGAATTATAGCACAGCTATATAATAATAAAGTTAAGGGAGTAAAGTAAATCCCCATATATAAACCTTTAGCAGGTTTAGAACTTCTCGTTTATTTTTACCTTAAATCCTATCCATACAACTACATAGAATGGAGAGGATTAAGTTCCTATAAACAATTCTATAAATGTATGGCTACCAGTCTCAACATTTAAATAAAATAACATCTAATTCCTTTAATCACACTACACAGTAACAACCAAATTCAACCATCCATAAGCATGTTAGACATACCACTTCTTCTATTGACCAATCCTCCCAACCTTAGAGTTCTTTAATCCATAGAACTCACCCCCGAGCTGAGATCATCTCCTAGAATAGAGAAACCTCAATCTGTTTTGGAATAGCTCTTTTAAGCTTATGCTCCCCAAAGCCTGTTTCTAATTCTCCATCCAAAATTACAGGATGCTTTTATTCCTATTTTCCTAGGCTTCCCTTATTTAGGGACTTTTAAAGCTACTTTATGCTTTTCCAGCTTTTTACCTCTTCCCAACTACTCTCCACCTCATTGGGGAAATCTAGATTTTTCCTCAAAAATCTAAATTAAAATTAATTTCTTTCAAGGATTTTTGAAAGATTTTTGGGGAAAGTCTTAGCCTCTTTCCATACCTCATGGATTTGGCAAGTGATCTCATAATTCTCATTTGGTCAAGATGCACATAATTATTTTATTTATTATCCATAATTAAAATTTAATTACATCCATACAATACTTATCCATTGGGGTCCACTCCCTTTTGGATTAAAATTCAAATGTCTAACTTGAAAGAAAAACATAAACTAGGGGTGTTAGAGATTGATCTTTTACAACAAATACCTTATTCAATACAAACAAGATTTTAACATATTACAACAATACCACAAATGTTTGATCCTCAATTAGACACAAGAAAAAAGGACACTGGTGAGGGTCGAAAAATGTCACCATAAGCTCATTAGTGATGGTTAAAAGAGCCTCCATGAACAAAAATTGAAAATCACCAAAGGTGGCGTCACCAAAAGTACAGGTTTTCAGGTGACATTCAAGGCCCGTCACCAATAATGGTTTATATTGACGGATAGTGACCATCACCATTTCATATGAGAAATGGTGATGGAACTTAACCTTCGTGGCTTAAAAAGTGAACTTCACCAAATGTGGCATCACCAAGAGTATAAGTGGTGTGGTGACATTCAAGGTCTGTCATGAATAATGATTATAATGATAGATAGTGACTGTCACCATTTCATATGAAAAACATAAATTTATGGTGATGGACCTTTCATGGTCATCACTATTGATGCATATATATGGTGGCATTCATTTACTGTCACCATTTCATATTTTGATGAGGGTCGAAAAATGTCACCATCTACTCATTGGGGATGGTCATAAGAGTCTCTATCGCTAAAAATTGATTGTATGCATTCCACATAAATATCATGGCATGATGGAATCAAGCCACTAACCTTTTTCTTTTAAAGAAGGTATTGTTCCATTGAGCCCGCACCCTTTAAAGAATTATACTTAAAAAAATAAATCTTGAAACTTTAAAAATTGTAAATTCTACAACTTTCAAATAATTTTTAATACTTTGTAAAGTCTTGGAAAATATTTTACTAAACAAGTAAAATAGGATCGAAGTTTGTACCTAATGGTTATGGAACTTATGAAAAGTGGGTGGAGGGAAATATAGTCATGTATAAGATACTCAATATGTTGAGTTAAATACTCAACTATAAGTGAAACTTTAAAGGAATTGATAGCCTATAAATGACCTACAATTATCAAATAAAAAATTTGCAATTACACCAAACATTGATTTCTCACCTTGTGAATCATGTAAATATGTTGTGATGGCATAAAAATCTACCTCTAAAACATTGGTTTGCATGCTAAGAAGCCAAAAACAATGAGTATATATGATGCAATTATGAATAATGAGCTACATGCTTCAATCCTACTTCCTATGGGGTATATACAACAAATTGGGAGTGGTTTTTGTTATTAATTAATTAAAGATGTCAAAATACAACAATCAATAATAATGATCCTGAAATGTAACCGCTAAACAGATGTTAAAAATTTGAAGTACTAATTTTGGCTAATATATGTTACACCAACAAAATATCAAAGGGGAATTTAGACACATCCAAATCCACACCAAGCATTAGTATCCAAAGATGTAATTGTATGGATACAAGGAAAGCACTCTCTACAGCTCAATGATAACTATGTCCCCCCACAAGTAATTTAACTAGAAAAGAGATGTGAAGATAAGAACCTCAAAGAGAAAAAAGATACACATTACAAAAGCAAACTTCATCCCCCCTCTACCTTTATAAAATAGATCTAGGGGAATAAAAAAAGATCCATATAGAATAGGATTATATTGGGAAAAATAAAGATGATAAAAAAAAAATAACCAACAACAAACATCTACTAATTTGTACATGTTTAAAGTACATTAAACAAAGATGGTATCCATAGTAAATTAAAGTGGCATTGGTCAGTTTCGAGATTGGTAAATTGTCAACTATCCATAATGCCACCAATCTAATGAACTGTGATAGGAGATTTTCCCATTAATGGAGTAACATGTTTAAATCTTACACGGTTTCTTGATTGATTTGAGTATGAATGTTAGTTTTGTTGTGCTAATTTAATCTTCAAATTTAAAATTTATTTGTTGATCTTATGATTGATGTACATAGGTTTCCTTATTTCTTATGTGTGTTAAATAGGTAAAATAACTGATTTTATGAGTGAATTCAAGAGCATAAAGTATGAAATTAAAATTTTGAATAATAGCAACAAAATACATAGCAAACCATCACTATTCATCCACCAACACAGAGTTTTGATGAAGGATTTCACCTCTCCTGAGCACATCTCCTTGGTCCAACTTCCATGGCTTGGGCCTCTATGTTAGCTCAATAGTGAAAAAAATTATGTTTACATACATCAAATTCTCCTGAAACATACTCCAATGAGTCCAGAATGTCAAAATATATCAGAAATGACTATTCATTCTCTCAATTTGGCATTCAATTGATCTAGGCATGGCCCTCCCTCTTGGTGGTCCTAGGCTTCAAATTTCTTCAAAGTGAAAAAAAAAATCTTTAGAATTGATCCTCTGCCTCTGAAATATATACTAGCGGATTTGGAACATGCAAATATGCTAGTAATAACTCTTCCTGAGCCAAAATTAGCCTAAAATTTCTCAAGATATGGCTCATTTGATTTTAGGAAATCTCCTCCAAATCTAGAGAAGACTCTAGATATGTCCGCCAACTTTGGAAGTCCTGATGAATTTGGTGGCACCCTTGAAAATTCGCTAAGTTAATCTGTAGTTAATTAATTATTAAACTAGAGTTATGGGAAGATAAGTATGGCTTAACTGCGCACTAAGTGAATTTATACAAATCCCGGTTTAACATCTCTAACTATGGATGTGTCTGAAGCTTCATCCCCCAATCTCGAAGATCCTCAACTCTACATCCCACTCTATGTCACCGCACCTCAAATAAGCCTCCATCTCATGTGTAGACACTATCTTGGGTGGATATGAATGCATAACCCTCAAAAATGCTAGATTTCTATCTGACCCTATGAACTCCATCTCCAATTTACTCCAATAAGTAGTGACACGCACAAGATAATACAACCACTGACATCCCATCACCATATTGGTGTCTAGGACGTCCACCACGAAGAAATGGTCTGTCACTGAATAGTTCCCCATTGTCACTACCATGCTGGGATCATACTAGGTACACTGCATAGTCTTATCTCCTAGCACCAGTGCTAAAAATCCCTTAAAAGCGATGCCTCTATGCTCCACCAACTATTCAGCAACAAAATTGTGGGTTTCCTCACTATCCACTAACATGGATACACGTTGTCCCTGCATTGTGCCTATGATCCTTAGTGTCAAATACTTCAAAAATCCCCAAACAAAAGCAATAACTCCACCAGTGGGTAAGAAATCTCCTCCACTAGGTAGGGGCAGTGGGCCACCTCCTCTCAAGCTCTAAGGTCTACCCTCACCTGCATCTGCCTCTTGGCCTACATCCTCGTCCTATGGCTCGCTATCTAAAAATACCTCTATGTATAGGGCCTTGCCTTTGGTACAATGATGCCCTATTTCCCATTTCTTCTGACAAGAAAAGGATAATTTCCTTCATCGGAGGTCCCTCCTAGTCTCATCATTCAACTGTCCCTTCCCTTTCCACTCCTTCTGAGAAGGTCTGATGTCTTTTCCCTTCTGAAGGAAAGAGGGTTTAGTAGGTGTTGGAACTCTCATATTTGGAACAAAACCTAGAATATCCCACGCTCGGCTAATGGCATATTGAAATGATATAGTCCTATAATCCCAAACCCAACCTCACAGAGGCTCGACCAAACCCTCAATAAATGGCATAATCAATCATACCACGGAAATATCTGAAACCATCACCACAAGCCTCTGAAACTCTGTTATGTAATCCTGTCCATTTCTTGTTTGCTTTAGGTTAGCCAACTCTCTAAAGTGCAACTATGAATTTGGCCTATGAAATATTTCCATCAGCCTACGAGTGAATTCGTTATAGGATGTGATGGATCCATTCCAAAGTGTAACTAATATATGATACCAAAACTCTTGCACATCACCCTCCAAATTCAATATAGCAAATCTGATGGAATACACCTCTCTCATGGGATTCAAACTATGTAAGTGTCTAGTTTTTAAACCCTTGATCTCATGGAACTCTTGGATGACCCATCAAAGCCCTTGAATGTCACCTTCCATACAAGGTTCTGATTATCCCAATTCTGATTTTGTTGTCCTTCTTGGAATGAGGGACCAACTCCCATACATTTCTCCTTTAGATGGTAGTAATCTAAAAAGGATAGTATCCTTGTGATCCTTGGATCCAAGGTCTCATACTCGTCAATATCATTAGTGAATGAGATAATTAACTCCATGAATGCATCAAGACCTCTCTCTTGCTCTGGTTGCTCTGTGAAGTGAGGCATAGTAGGGCTGGGAGTCTAATCATATGTACGGGTTATGCCTGGAGTTTCTCCTATTCTAGAACCTCCTTCTTCTTCATTGCTTCCTACCCCAACACCTTGAGGTCCTCCATACATATTCTGCAATTTCAGAGCCCACATTTGTCTCATCATCTCCATCATTTTTTGGATTGATCTTGCCAAATCCTCTAGTAGTGGGTCACGCCCACCCTTCCTAGGATGATCTTCACTATTCTCCCTCGTGTAGTGTTTTGTTTTCTCAAATTCTGTATCAAAAATATGCTCAAGCTCCTCTTTTCTACCACGACCTCTTCCTCTCCCTCTGCCTATGTCTCTAGGAAAATGAATAGCTCCACCAAAAAATACAATCATGACATTCTCTAGAGCCCACAACTGGCCAATAACATGCTCTAATGCCACTGTAACGTTCTAGCTAGAGAAATATATTTAAATACCAAAAAATGAACTAGCTACAACAAATAAATAAACATGCAATCTAAAAAATCCATAAGAACAACAAGTTTAGAACACTGTTGAGCATAAATAATAAAATTGAGCGACTTTATTAAATATCAAATGAGAAGGTGAGAAGAAAAATATGATGAAATGCGTGCACCTAGATCTTCTTAAGAAAACACACAAAAACGAGGTGAGAATGAAGAAAATTCCACGCTGAAATGGCTCACTAGTTGCACACTTTGCCCATACATTTACATATATTGTTACTGGAGGAAAACTGATATTTGAGGCCTCAAATATTCTCCAAAAAATCTGAAAAAATAGGACAATAATATCCAATCCTGGACAAAAAAAACCCATAAATATTTTTGGCTAATTCCAACCTCCCGTAATTACCCAAAATTCAATTGAAATTACCCACTACCCCGCTATGCGTCCCACCTTAAAATGTACAGTTGATCCACCAAATATTATCCACAAAAATTACTGAAGGATAGCATTGAAAATATAGAGTGAAATTCCATCTATTTCCCAACACAATACTGCAGCAACTGCTCTAGAAAAAATGACCTACCTGTTGTAGAGATGAAATGGCTCACAAAATGCACGAAAACAAATATCAAAAAAACTCCAAGTTTTCTCTCCTAGGATGGCACTCTGATTTCACCGAAAGAGAGTTGGGATTCTCCACTTGGAAATCCCTGTGCTAAAAAACATTGGTTTACTTAGCTCAACAACTTAAGCAAACATCCAATTTAGAAGTGAAATTCCAAAACAAAAATGATCAAAATGAGACCCCAACCTTCCTTTTATTTTTTTTTCACTTCCTGATACCATGGTTCGATTTTTCCCATACCATGTTTTGATTTCTATGCTTGGTAATTCCATAACTTAACTTTAATTTTCCTTATTTTCCTAAGTCGCAGCCATTGCGTTTTCTCCAAAATTTATTAAATATCTCCACAACTTATTTCTCCTAATTTTATTTAGCTAAATATATATATTAATCACCAAAATTGAAAACTTGAGAATTTCAATCTCAAAATTTTAATTCGGGATATGACAATCCTCCCCTCCCAAATGTTGCTTGTCCTCAATCAACTGTAGTGTTGGATGCTGCAAATTTTTTTCTCCTTACCAAGTGGCATCTTCTTCAAGCAAATCCTTCGACTTGAAAATGAATTATCTAATGGTCTCGATACTCATCTTGCTTTCCCTTTCCTGTAACATGGCCTCTGATGTCAAAATAAAATTCCCGTCATCATTTAATGGTGGTAACTTAGTGGCAGTTGCCAGTCATTGTCCCAAGGCCCTTTTTAGGCAACAAACATGGAATACATTATTAACCCTGTTTCCTGGTGGAATGTCCAACTCATAAGCTACCTCCCCCACTTGTTGGATCACCCTACATGCACCATAAAAATGAGGATGAAACTTTTCAGCTCCCTTCTACTTCATTTTTGATTGCTTGTATGGTTGTAGTCTAAGGAAAACCAAATCACCCACCTCAAAATTTCACTCTACTCTACTCTATCTACATATAAATTCTGTTGGTTCTCTGCCATATGCAAGTTATCATTTAGTGCTCTAAGGATATCTGGGCTCTCTTATATCCAATATTTGGCCCGTGGAGCTCTTCTATATCAAAAAATCATATCAAAAAAATTCATTGCATCATAACCATATAAAGAATGAAAGGGTGTCATACCTATGGACATATGATATGTGGTGTTGTAGAAATACTCCCCAAGGTGCAACCAGTTCACCCACCCTCTTTATTGTTGAGTCACATAGTTGCACAGATATCCCTCCATCCACTTATTTATTATCTATGTTTGTCCATCTATCAAAGTGTGGTAGCTAGTGTTGAGAGTCGCCTATGTTCCAAAAAGAAAAATAAGTCCTTCCAAATCCTCCCATGAATATGGCGTCCCTATCACTGACAATCGTCTTAGGAAGCCCATGCAGCTTAAAAACCTCCCAGAAAAACAACTCAGCCACAACTGATGTTGAATATCAAGCTAGAATGGAAAAAAAATGTGCAAACTTCATCAGCCTATCAACAAACACATAGATGCTCCAAGAAAAATTGAAGACAATTGTGATCAATCTTAACCTTGAACATGTTCCCCACTAAATATTATTGAAACTTAGACAACGTGTGCATGACTTCTAGCATCTATTTATCATATATGGGATACGATATCTCATGTGGATGAATTTTTCGGCTGTCAAACTCTATGGGGTTACCTCCCTATGAAAAAACTTCTCCAATGCCCTCCCATGGTGTATCACACTCCAAAATAAATGGGCATGAAAAATATGGAAGGGCCAAAATAGGACAACTACTTATCACCCTCTTTAGTTGCTCAAAGGCTCTTGTTCCACATAATTCCACTCAAAATCTCCTTTCTTTGTCAAATCCATAAGGGGTGTTGCTAACTAGGAAAACCGCTTCATAAACCTCCTATAATATGTACATATTCCCATGAATCCCCTCAAATCTATCACATTCCTAGGCGTAGGCAAATCCAGGATGGCCCTAATCTTCTCATGATGCACATGTACTCCATCCTCCCCAATCAAATTCCAAAGATATAACATGTTCGTCAATTTGAACTCACACTTTGACATTTTTGAATACAACTATTGCTCCTCTAGTATGCATAGGACCTCCTCCAAGTGTTGGAGGTGTTCCTCGTAAGTCCTACTATATATCAAAATATCATCAAAGAATACCAAGACACATTTTTGAAACTATTTTTGGAACACATGGTTCATGCAATAATAAAACATGGCTGATGCATTGGTTATCCCAAAGGCCATCACCAAGAACTCAAAGTGTCCCTTATGGTAGCGAAAAGTGGTATTGCGAATGTCCCTCCCCCTCACCCAAATCTGGTGGTACCTTAAGTGCAAGTTTATCTTAGAGATGTAATTATATCTATAAGCTTGTCCATCAACTCACCAATGCACAGAACGAGATACCTATTCTTTAGCATTTTCTTGTTGAGGGTCATGTAGTCTATGCACATGTGAAGGGTCCCATCCTTTTTCCTCACCAACACTACAAAAGAGTGAATGGACTTGAGCTAGGTCTAATATGCCCTAACCTCAACAGAAACTATATAGCCCTCTAAATCTCATCTTGGTATTCCTTGGGATGTCTATAGGGAGAGGTGATGATTGCGATAACCCACTCGTCCAAATCAAGGGTGTGCTCGAACCATATGTCGGGTGGTCTTCCTAGTGCAATCTCTCTAAATAGCGCTTGATGCCTCTCCAAGAGAGCTAATATGTCTGGATATGTCTACTTCTTTAATACCCAAATCTTTGAGATCCTCAAGTCTACAGCTTACTCTATGTCACCGCAACTTAAATCAACCTCCATATTATGTGAAGACACTCTCTGGGGTGGATATGAATGCATACTCCTCACTATTATTAGGTTTCCATCCATCCCTATGAACTCCATCTCTAATTTCCTCCAATTAGTAGTGACACACCCAAGACAATACAACCATTGAACTCCCATCACCATATAGGTGTGTGGAACATCCACCACGAAGAAATTTTCTATCACTTAATAGGTCCCCATGGCCAGTGTCATGTTGGGAACATATCAGGTACACTGCATAATCCTATATCCTGGCACCATTATAGAAAATCCCTCAAAAACCTCTTTCTGAATGCCTCTATGCTCCATCAATTGTGCGTCAATAAAATTGTGGGTTTCCTCACTATCCACAAACATATATGCACATTTTCCTTGCATTATGGCTATGATTCTTAGTTTCAAATACTTTGGAACTCCCGAAATCGGAGCAATAACTCCACTAGTCGGTAAGAAAGATCCTCCACTAGGTGTGGGAAATGGCCCACCTCTACCTTCTAGTATGCATCCTCCTCCTCTAAATCACTATTTGAAAATACCTCTATGTAGCAAGCCTTTCCTTCAGTACACTGATTCCCTGGTGCCCATGGCTCTCGAAAAGTAAAACATAATTTCCTTCGTCGGAGGTCCCTGCTAGTGTCATCATCCAACTGTCCCTTCCCTGTCCACTCCTTCTGCAAAGGGAAGATGTCTTTTCCGTTTTGATGGAAAGATGGTTTAGTAGGTGTTGGAACCCTCATCTTTGTTACAACATATAACATGTCTCGCGCTCAGCTAATGGTATCCTCTTATGATACTGGACTATAAGCTCACACCCAACCTCATAGAGGCTCAACCAAAACTTCAATAAACAACATGATTAATCGTGCCTCAAAAATATCTGAAACCATCACTGCAAGCCTCTAAAACTTTTCTATGTAAGCCTCTATGATGCCTGTCTACTTCAGGTTAGCCACCTCCTTGAAGTGCAAATCTAGATCATTCCTATCAAATATCTCCACTAGCGTACGAGTAACTCACTATAGGATGTGATGGATGCATGCCTAAGTGTAACTAATTTGTGATACCACCACTCCTGTGCACCACCCTCCAAATGCAATGTAGAAAATGTGATGGAATCTTCCTCTCACATGGGATTCAAATTAAGATAAGTGTCTAGTTTATGAACCCATGAACAAATATATGTAAAATACACAATTCAATATTGTGAAAATTTTCCAAACTATAAATTCATATCATATACTTAGTATGTACTCCTTCAAATCAAGAGTGGGGAGGCTTACTTATTGTTTCGAATTAAAAATGGGGAAAATTTTTAATCACTCATTATTAAAGAAAAGTAAAACATGATAAAATTTTTTTTTAACAATGTTAACATTCAAGTGATGAAAAAATTATCACATCAATTAAATAACTCACTTTCAGTTAAACTAAATATTTCCATTTAAAACAAACATTATTATGATTTTATTTTTTAAATATAATCACCTTTTAAGTTATTAATTAAAAAAAAAAATCCAATTAAAAAAATTCACCTTTAATTAGCATTATTTTAAAAAGTTCCCCACTTAAATCTTTATATTAATAACAACTTGATAAGCTTGCTTTTTAAAATTATATTACATATTTAAATTGCTAATAAATAAAAAATAAATATGCATCACTATAGTATGACATTGAAAATAAAATATAAATAAGGAAGCCTATGCAATAAATTAATTACTAAAGTTATACAAACTTTTTCCATAAAAGAGTTTTTATTTTATTAAAATATAATGAATTGAAGGTACAAGGGTTTTACATAGGTTAATTCTGATACGTATATATCATAAATAAAAACTAAATATATTCATTTTTAGGATGGTTATGGAGCTTCATGTTCAAAATCCATGATACCTATGATGTAGTGGGGAACTGACAGCGTAAATTAAATTTCATTTAAGCAAGCTATTTTCGGTGTTTTACACTATTCTTGATGCTAGTGTATTAATAAATATGATAAGATTTACATTACATTATGTATTTTTAAAGATTTCGTTTAGATGTTTAAGATACTCTTTTTTAGGTGGAATGATGTAAAATGTTTAATTGAAAATTTAAATCAGCTTAATTTTGATTTTTTTTCAGCCAATTTACAACTAGACTTTAACCTAACCAATTTTTTTATATAACAGAAAATATCTAAATTTTTGGGTAGGTTGGTGTAGAAATTTTGGCTTTGGGGATTCTTAAGATAACTTCCACACAAAATTGATTTAACTAATTATGATAAAGTCCCACCCTAAATGGTCTTCAATCTGACACATTATTGGGTATTTTTTTGTTTAGGAATGACCATCCTTGATATAAATATTTCTTAACTATGGTTAACTTACATGGTCACTGATTATTGTGGGATTGTGGGATTGAACTATGACTTCTCCAAAGATGAGAAAGAAAGAAAGAAAAATTTAAAGTCCACAAGGCTAAAGATAGCCTACAAGAATTCTTTTAGGATGCAAAACTTGAAAAAAAATATGCACCTCAAGAGATTTAATCCTTTTCAAAATGGATCTATATTGGTTCTATATATGCATATAGCATGTGTAAATTTTCATTTTTAAAACTGTAATTCTGAATGCATAAATTGATAGAATTCCTTGAAAGTTTAGTTGGACACTTGGAAAAAATTCCAACAAATTGCTAGAAAAAATTTAAATTTAAATTGAAAACACGAATTAATGACTCTAGGAAAATGACTCCAAATTAATTTAAAATTTTTAAAAGGAGATAGCTAAAATTCTAAAAGAGACCCCCTTCTCTATGTTGATTGCAGAATATCCTAGAATCTGAAGGTCACTAGAGTGAAAGATGTTCTTTATTTAACTTTATTTCATATTTCTCCTCATTACCTTGCATGTTATAGCTTGGATATAATATGTATATAAAATTTTGATGTAGTGGTACGATTGAAAAGAAATAATTTAGCCAAATAATTTAAGCAACATTTGTAACGTCATAAAAATATTTAATTCCTTCGATATATCTTTTATTATTAATATAATAATTTTTAATATAAAAATAGGTATAAATATTAATCTAGTGTAATATGCAATGGAAATTTCTCGTGGAATTTTGTCGGACTAAACTGGCATCTAGAACGTTGTCCCCTCACACACGAGATATCACTCATTCATTCAACTCAATTTAATTGTTTTGCGGCCCACTATGGATTTAAATATTCCACAGCCTCTCTTTTTGATGAATATGGAGATAAATATTCCACAACCTCTCCTTTTGTTGAATGCTGGACCGAAATATCCACATCGTGTTTCATGCTCTCGGGAACATTATTGAATATTGGACATGTTATTCATGATAGAGCGATGCCACATGGTATTTCACGGTTGGAACTGTGATGGAGGTAATTTCTCACCGTTTTACTATGGCATATAGTTTCTGAAAAGGTGACTGAAGGAATTTACCCATGAGTCGTAAGATAGACAAAATTCTACTTGTTTGTGACCAAAGTGATAAAATGGGAGGGAGTTAAGGCATAGGTTTTTGTTTTTTTCCTTTTTCTTCAATGCCAAACAGACATGCCTTATATTTGAAAAGAGTATAGGGAGGTAGGGGGATGCAATATCTCCGGTTTTGATGAACAATGTCCACGAATTCCTTCATACTCGGCCAACTCCTTGCTTTGGTCATTATTGTGGTATTAATTTTTTACTCAATCATTTCTGTTCATGTGAGGCAATATAAATAGGACCCAAATGCAAAATAGTAGTAGCTGTAATCTTATGTAGGTGATTGCAACAAAGTGCGAGATCATACACAAATGGATCCTCTCTATTTGGCTTGACATCACAAAAAAGTGGTCTCATTTCTTTATCATTTCAAGGTCTTGATAAGATTGTGGTATACAGATATGTCGAAGATGGTGGACCTGTAAGGGATGTGTCTATTGTTGCTACTGTGAAGTGTAACCTCTAGTAACTTGATCGAATTTGGGTGTTTTTCCGACGGGGTGTGATACGTTACTGGAATCATTGATAGACAAATAATTTAAAAGAAATTTTTGGTGAATACCTTGCGTTGGGGAAATATATGGCTATAATTTCCAACATTAAATTATCAATCTAGGGCTCGTAAGCTTCGAGGTACAAGCACAGGGAACGCAGGATCAGAGCATCTAACCTAGACCACAATAGGAATCAACTTGTTGTTTAAGTACAAAATTGTTATTTCTAATTGAAGATATTCAATTGAGGAAAACATGCTTAAAAAAATAAGAAATTCTAATCACCGTCCAAACGAAACTAACTCTAATTAATCATAAAACAAGCAATACAAATTACCATTGAAATGATTTTAATCTAAATGAAAATATCAATCTAAATACTAAGATCTACTTAATCTAAATACAATAATCTTAAACCAATCAAGATTGATTTAAAATGATACCAAACTGATGCTAAATCTTAATCCCAATAAAATTCACTCTCATTCAAATGATATTAAACTAAGGCAATGAACAAACAAGACTTCAACTAATCTAATTCCTTGGATGCATAAAAGAAATAAAATAAGCATTCAAATAAACCTTTGTCACCACTTTGCAATTGATTCGAAAGAAACTAAGTAAACCAAGATTTTAATTGACATGCTTCAGATCTAAGAGACTACAAAATAAAAAACTATCCTATCCTTAAACTTCTTTAATCAAACTCAAGAAATCATTCAAACATGAGCACATTGGGGAATGGTTCTATAAATAACTAACTACAATCATAATGAATTTCAAGCTAAACTACAACTTAAAACAATGATTTAATGGTCTCATTGCATTGCTTTCAAATACTTGGTTGCCAAAACACAATGTTACAAGAAAATAAATAAGGCACATAATAGATTTCAATTCATATTTAAAACAAATGGAGTTATCGATCTCTTGTTTATCCAATTAAGAAGCACATTTAAATATTTCAATCGTAAACCTGTAACAAAGGAGCTATTCGTGAAATAAAATCATTTATCAACGTCATTCGTTAGCTTGCAATGAGTTGAAAATGATATGTCTATCTAATTTTAAGAAAAAAAAAGGAATTATAATCTTAAGTGCATAATCAAAATTATGAGATCTAATTAACAATTGCTTTAAAAATAGAATCCATGCACCCATATCTAAATCAAACACGTTGCCTCTATCCTATGATGTTGACAAAACTTGCTTCTAGGTTATGGTGGATCCTTGCCACTCCTGGAGCATGTCTAAACTAATTCAATGTCTAAATATTAAAAAAAAGCCATAACATTTACAAAAAAAAATCATGGCAAAGTCAAGTTGTATTAAGATTCAAATCATAAATTCACTTACATACATTCCTTCAATATTTTGCCTCGTGTTCACACCTTTTCATCCTCCTCCTTCAAAAACTTTCCCATCTTACAACACAAACCATGGCTGAGCCATTTATAAGATTCACAAGGCGAATTATTCATTTTCCTCAATTCTGGAAAATTGAACAATTTTAACAAACTGACCTAAAATACATTAGTATATCTTACTAACCATGAGGAATTGTAGAAAATTGTTTGGAGGGAGACTAATTTGTTATGTTTCCAACAAAAATCTCTCTTGGATTTGTCTCATTCCAATCCATCTCCTCATAAATCGTGCCCAAAGTTGGTTGTTTGGTTTTTCTTTGCAATGTTCTAGAGCTCTGAAAAAACAGTCATGTTTTACAAAACTGCCTTCAAGACCCGCGTATAACTGTTAGAAAAATTTGAATCTGGGAAAACCATTTTGGATATACATAATTGGTTATATTTTTAACAAACTCATTTTATTATATTTTATAGATTCACCTCCAGATGCACACACATCGAGGTCAAACATGCTAGTTTGGAAACTTTGCACATTTTGAGCAGATTTGATAATCAACTCCTAGGGACCGACATGTGCGACCTGGGTGAAATAAAATGCATGAGAAGGTATCAAAACATTATTTTGAACCATAACCTCCCTTCGTTTTCTTCGGAAGAGCTCCGAAAGTGCCAAAGCCCTAAATTAGGCATCTCCATACTTAACTAGCTTGTGAGGGATTTCAGTGATGGAACCCTATGATAAATGTACTTCAAAAAAATTGCCATCAATAAAACATGACATAATCATCTTTAATCATTTACAAGTAAATAAAATTGATGATAATTAACGATAGAGAGTATTTGGTGGCAAGTGATGGAATTAGGGTACGGAATGGGCTAAAAACCTAGGGTTTTAGGGTATAAACAGTGATATTTCATGATGAAAACATGGGCATATACGAGGCCCAACATCCCCCCATGCTTGAGGTTTTGCATGTCCTCATGCAAACAAATAATTTATTTATATCTAGGTTTTTATGGCATCATGGCTTTTATGTAGGGTTAGGTCTTGTCAAGCAACAATACATGAAGATTTTATTGCCATAGATTTCATTTTAAGAGCGATACAAATTGAGGAAAAATAATAGGTATGGTAGGAGGAAAATTATGAATAGGATGATAGGTGACAATGTAAATGGTAGATGAGATGAGGTGGTGATGAATATGGGAAGACATGTGCTTGCATGCTCCATTTTTGCGAGGCCAATGCTTATGAATGGTTCCTTCATGAAAGGAAACCATGAATTCACCCTCTATTAGATTGACAATATGCGTGAATGTATGAGGGGAAGGAATTATAGTTATCACTTTTGTTTACATGAACCAATATGATTATGACCTAGATTAGCATGAAAATGGAGGGCATATGGAAAACCAGATATACAGAATATGTGGTGGTTAATCATCAAAGCTTTCTTAAATCTCTAATCAATTAAAGAATCTTAAGCCACCTCTACCTCAATTTTTACCCTTGTTGTTGATTTCCTTGGTGTTGCAAGATGAAGTAAATGATGGAATGGCTTGAGATGATGTGATTGCTGATATGATCTGCTGAAGAAGGAAAAAGGTCTGAATATCCACATTATCTCGAAAATGTTGATGCATGTGTGATTTCATACGGCTTCCTGAAAAAAAAACACAAGCACCATCATCAATATTTCTTTTCATGCAAATCTTATCTATATAAAGGAAATAGGTTAAATAATGAACAAGTACCTAATCATGCTCCAATTTTAAGATACTAGCCCAACAATGATAATGAAAAACATGAGTACGGATAGGGTGAAAATATGAATAAAATCTGACAATTCTCATCACTTTTTCCTAACATCTCCCCCCCCCCCATGACTATCATCTTGCATGTCCTCATGCAAGCAAAACCTCTGACAGAGACAAAAGAATAAAGGGCTAGGGTTTCTATATTAAATTCATGTTTCATTGACTTAAACCATAGGGTGAATTGTGAGAGCATGTAAGTAAGTTTCATTGGATGTCATTTTCCTTTGCATCAATAAGATAAGAAAAGTAGTGACCAGGGATCCAGTGGCATTAACACTGAGTTTTATTATTCCAAAAGAGAAACTAATGCTAGGGCTACTAAACGAATTCTTAACAATTTTGTTACTGTAGAGATAATGTCATCCTAAAATGATTAACCATAATAATTTCTACAAAGAATCTCAAGAGTAATCCAAAGCAACAGGTATTCACTTTTGATAGCCTCATTATTACAAGTAAAAGTGACTTTATTTAAAAACCAAGGCCTTGAAATGGAGTGAAAGTAGGGAAAAATAAATATTACAAAATGATACCTTCCGAGGATGGTTGTCTTACTGTTACCCAATCATATATTTAAAGCTTCTCTTATTCAAGTAAAGTGAATCACCTACACTAAGGGTCTCACATCCATAAAAACAAAATTATTTCTGAAGGATAGAACTCCAAAGCACACTAATAAAGGATATTAAAGCCATTCTGAGAGAGATATGATAATGAGTTTAGGGAAAGGAAAAAACAACCAAGTAAATCATAGTGTAAAATTAACTTTGATACCATAGGCATGGCCCTGGTGCCAACAGGCATCTATAGCCTCGACGGGGATTCCTTTTAACCTAATGAAATGTCCTCTTATTCAAGTAAAGTGAATCACCTACACTAAGGGTCTCACATCCATAAAAACGAAATTATTTCTGAAGGATAGAACTCCAAAGCACACTACTAAAGGATATTAAAGCCATTCTGAGAGAGATATGAAATGAGTTTAGGAAAAGGAAAAAACAACCAAGTAAATCATAGTGTAAAATTAACTTTGATACCATAGGCATGGCCCTGGTGCCACCAAGCATCTATAGCCTCGACGGGGATGCCTTTTAACCTAATGAAATGTCCGTGTCTCACGTGAAAATGTGAAGCTGGGTTACACTTTTTTCCCTTTTTTGAGAAAAAATTTTCATTTTTTTCGGTTCTTCAACTTTCTGCAAACTATAACAATTTTTCTGTGTAGAATTTCATTTTGCGATAAAAATAAAAGTTGTGAGAAATTTTGTTAGCTTTCTATTACTTATTTTTTGAAATTTTTTTATGCAAATTTGATATGTCAACTTAGCATTTCTTTGAGTGTGTGTTTCTTAACAATCAAAGAATTCATAAGAAGTCATGTTATGTTGCAACATTGTATTCATTGAAAATTTGTGTTTTTGAAAAAACAAAATGTGTTACAACAATCTAGACAGAGTCTACTTTGGTTTCGTCATATTTACAAAGCCAATGGATGCATATCATAATTACTAGAATTTTTTGAACTGGTCCAATACGAAAAAATGCATATTTTTGATATGTTTCGTGTGGCAACAAATTTATTAACATATAAGTTATAAACTAAAAATATAAAAGCTACCCATTAGAGTCAACGGACCAATGTAATGCCCCATAATTTTTTCAATTTTTTTTACAATGTATTTTGGGAGACACAAAATTTTGATTTCACTGAATCACGATGACTCTCAGAAATTGTTTGCACTCATTTTATTAGAAAAAAAATTAAAATTAATAAACGTTTACGAAATTCCATAAAAGTTATATTTCCTGAAAGTAGATTCAATTCTGAAAATGCTTGTCTTGGTTCCGACAGTTAATTAACAACATTTCATGGATTTTAATCAGTCCAAAGTTGCAGAACCGTTTTCAGAGCCTGGTTTTGCGTAATTGGTGACGCATTGGTTCGGCCGAACTATTAGTGACAGTTCGGCCGAACTATGTTTTCCGCTTACGAGTCGTTAAAACTAACGTCTTAATAGTTCGGCTGAACTTCTTATCAAAAGTTCGGCCGAACTATTGTATAATTTTCCGTCGGCCGGAAACTTTTGTGGAGCCCCCTACAAAACACATATTTCGCGTCAATATAAATTGCCGCGAAATTATTCACAATTTTCGCACATTTCACACTTCATTTCATTTTACAACTTGGTTTGAATTCAAAAACTTTTCTTCAAAGTTTGGGTTTAAAGAACTTTTTTGGAAGACATTTTTTGGAGGCGACGTCATTTTTCTTGGAGGTATGTACGTGTTTTGTGTTGAAATAAATCTTTTGAGCTTCTTTGTTCAAAAACTTTTCTTCAAATTTTGGATTTAAAGAATTTTTTTGGAAGACATTTCTTGGAGGCGGTGTGATTTTTCTTAGAGGTATGTACGTGTTTTGTGTTGAAGTACGTGTTTTGGATTGGATTACGTATTTTTTAGAAAATATTTTTTAAATTAAATCTTTTGTGATATTGTTTGTAATTGAGTTATTGTCTAATTTTTTGAAGGAAATTTTTTGAACCTCATACCCTATTATCATGGGAAATCAAAGAACTTGTGTGAGAAAATATGATCGAAAAAGAAAGCCCGAGGAACGTAGAGAAGAGACGAGACAATATCGCAAAAGAAAGTTAGAAGCTCTCTCAAATATTGAAGAGGAAAATCAACCTCAAGCAGAAATTGAAGCAGGTATGTAATTGTAAATATTACATGATCTATTGATATATATTTAAAATTTTCCTAATGTAAAATATGAAGCTTAATTTTTATTTGATGAACTAGTTTGAAAAATATTTTGTTTGATGTAAACAGACACAGATATTCCTCAAAATATTGAAGAAGAAAATCAACCTCAAGCAGAAATTGAAGCAGGTATGTAAATGTAAATATTATGATCTATTGATATATTTTTAAAGTTTTCCCAATGTAAAATGTGAAGCTTGATTTTTATTTGATGAACTAGTTTGAAAAATATTTTGTTTAATGTAAATAGACAGAGATACTCCTCAAAATATTTAAGAAGAAAATCAACCTCAAGCAGAAATTGAATCGGGTATGTAAATGTAAATATTATGATCTATTGATATATTTAAAATTTCCTAATATTTATTGACATATTTATTAATTTAGTTATTTATTGAATATGTACTATTTTTTCGAATATGTACAGATGAAATCACTATCGATAATGAGATGTTAGAAAATGTCGACACTCACACATATGGAGATAAAAAACCTGACTATGTTATACGAGATCGTGTTGATAAAATTTTTGAAATGTTTTTCAAACTGAGCAAGTGACAGTTCAAGCTCAAATGTTGAAAGGTTTCCTATCATCAAAGAAATTAAAAGAAGCGACGACACTATTGGGGATTCGAAAATCAACCAAAGATAAAAAAATGAAAGAAGAGGTGATAAAAAATATGAGTAGTGCTATAGAGTCAATTAAGAGATCTAGAGATAAAGATGTTTCAAATATATGTAGAGGAATACAAATGGAAATGGTTTCACCAAGTACTCAAGAGAATCGTTTGAATCTAACATCTATGGCACGAGCACTGGGAACCTCGCGAAAAACTTTGCACAAACATCGAAAATTTCGACTGCAAATAGATGTAAATGATGAACTCGCTTGTTGGAAAGCTATTTGTAGGCAACCATACAAAGATAGACTTGGAGAAGATGTTAAAAAAATAATATATGAATATTGGAAGAACAATTCGCGTGTTTCACCGACTGCAAGACATGTGATTCGAAGAAGAATAGCACGAAATCAATACGAAGAACATGAAAAACATCTCTTGGAAACCACTCAAATAGAGTTATTCAACAAGTTCAAAGAAGAGAATCATCAAATTCAAGTTTCACTCAATGCTTTTGTTCAACAAAAACCATGGTATGTAAAACCTATCACCGTACGCGACACTTGTTGTTGCCGTTATCATGTGGAATTTGAGTTATATTATGACACATTCCTTGATTTCCGTAGAACATTATGGAAGGATTCACCTCCTCCTTCCACTATCCGTGAATTCATATCTCAAATTCTATGTGAAAGAGAAAGCGATGAACTATTTTACAAAAAGAAATGTGTTGGTGGTAAAAAATGCGATGATTGTGGAAATTTGACTAAATTTCAAAACAAATATCGTATTAATATAAATGATAAATCATTGTCCACCATGAAAGTGAAATGGAAGAGATATGAATATATCAGTACATCGATTCAAGCTGCAGATAGTGTTAAAAGAATCGAATTATGAGAAGACGAAATTTTTCTAATAGACTTTTTGAGAAAGTTTGAAGCAGAAATTTACAAATACACCAAGAATTCCCATAGAGCTCGATGGCAAGACTTGCAATTCAAAAAATCTTGTGAAGTTTTTCCACCAGGAACCATTTTGTCAGTGATTGATTTTGCAGAAAACTACACATTTGTTCCACAAAAAGAAATTCAGAGTGAATACTATCACTCTGACCAAGTCTACATGCTCGTCCATATTCTATATAGACATGCTGAACAAAATGTCGATCATATAGAAAGCACGAGTGAAAATCAACATATCATTAAAGAATATCATTTTTATATCAGTGATGATCGTACACATGATACATGTTTTGTACAACATTGTTTTGGAAGAATTTATGATTCATTGAAAAATCATGGAATAACATTCAATGAACATTGGATATGGTCAGACGGATGCGCAAGTCAATTCAAATCTGCACGATCATTTTTTTGGTTGTGTCGTCTTCATAAGAAAACTTGCATTAAACATTGTTGGAATTTCTTTGAGACTGGCCATGGAAAAGGAGAACATGACGGTGCAGGAGCATGCATAAAACGAGTACTTAAAAGATATCAAATGAACCACTTTGCATGCCGACTTGTGAACGCTGAAGAAGTTGTTCGATGGTGCAAAACTGCTTTAAGCCATGAGATTAACCCATCAAGAGAAGTGCGAAGGTACATTCAATTTAATTTATATTGGAAATCTAATTTTAAACATTGTACATTTATCATGCAATGATTATTTTTAATTGTATTTTGATATCATATTTACAAATTATTTTTCTAATTTTCCATATAAAGGTTTTTCTGGCATATTGGAATCGGATACGTAGATAGATCAATTGGAAATGACGTTGAAACAATAAAAGGGACTCGAAAATTGCATTCAATTCAAACAAAGTTGTCCACAAATGTGTTTGCATTGGATAAAAGAAAATATTCTTATTTTTGTGATGTTTGCATAGACAACACAAAATCCAATGACGTCTGTGAAAACAAAATGTATGTGAACGATTGGAAACATACAGAGCTAAATACAAAGGGAAAAATGTCTGTTGAAATGTTTGAAGAAATGGAATCAGAGGAAACTACAATATCATCTGATGGTGATCGAGTTTCTGATCTTGTTAGAGAAGGTAACATTTGAATTACTTTTTAATGATTTAAAGATATACAAATAAATTTAAATATGCATAATTAAATGTTAAATTTATTTTATTGTGCAGGAGATGTTTTTGCTATAGTTGCACCTATTGACAACGATGAAAATGTGAAGTATTATTTGATGCATTGCACTGAAAAAAAAATGAAATTATTACAAGACTATAATGATCACGGATTTCAGTGTGACAAAGGGTCTATTATACTGAAAGGTTATTTTTTCAAACAAACTCTTCAAAGTGGAGACTTTGTTTACTTTGAAGACTATGAACCCGATTCCATAAGTTGTCAATATAGTCACTTGGTGTGTGCAGCACGCATAAAGTTGATAGAAGTTCAATCAAAGAAAAAATCAAAAATTAAGAAATGGAAAATGTCAAAATCCGATCATGAACGGATTATTGAGGATGGAATTCCATTAGAATTTTTTTGAGTGAAGTGTCCAAAAATTTATTATCTTTGGATTAAATATGTTTTATAACTTTGAGTACTCAACTAAAAATTGAGCTGCTTATGTTATTTGTGGTTTGCAAATGTTACAAATTGTTTGGGTACAAGCACGTGCTCTAGTATCAACTGAAAGTAGTTTTTCTATACATGTGCATTGATTAAAAATGTTATATGTATTGGATATATATATATATATATATATATATATATATATATATATATATATATATATATATATATATATATATATATATATATATATATAGATATATATATATATTCTAGAATGAAATTAATTGTTCTTGTATATTAATTGTTCTTGTATATGTTCTCCGACCATATAGTACAAATTATTTCACTTTATTTTGTAAGGTCAGATTCGGTCCCCATATGGCCTAGCCTCCAAGGGATGAGATAACAAGTGGTTGTCCCCACTTGCCCGAGTCTCAACTTTTAAGTACAATTTTACTGTTTATGTCAAGCATCTTACATGATGTCCTAGCCAAAGATAGATTCTCTTTGTTTCAAGTTTCCAGTCAAAGTTGTCACCGAATGACCTGCTCGAACTCTTGTAGTAAACACCATACCTCATCTCTCTTGCTCTCCAATATTATTAGGTTTAATTATTATAACACAAAAATCGTTCTACATTGTCTATAATTTTTTGCGCTTACACTAAAATCAATGAACACTATTAATCCAATGTCTTTACAAGTAATGTACCATCATACATGCAATTATATCAAATTAGAAATCAACATATACAATGAAATCAATGGGGATTGTCTTGTTACAAGTAACATAATTTTGAATTTACCATATGTGCAAATCTAGGTTGAAACCATTCAAAACTTTAAGTTGTAGATTGAAACCATCCAAAACTTTAAGTTTTAAAACCATTTTGATTATATATTGTGCATCATTAAAACATTTAACATTTAAAGTTCATTAAATATCACATGCAAAATGTAGATTGAAACCATCCAAAACTCGAGTTTTAAAAACTTCACATGCCATGCCAATTATAATTCAACAATCCAACAAAAACATTTAACAGATTAAATATCACATGCCAAAGTCGTTTCAAGTTTCCGGTAAAAGTTGGCACCGAATGACCTACTCGGATATTATAAATACTAACTTTGTAAGATCATTTGGCATTCGGAAAAATTTGAAAGTCTTAGACTGTCAATCAATTTAAAGTATCATTCACCCTAGGGAGTGTAAAATATTCAATGTAGGTTGGTGACGATGCTCACTCCTAGCTTGAAGCAACGCCAATGACCAATTCTTTAATGAATTCCAATGCACTAGACCAAAGTTGGTTCAACCTACTTGGTTTTTCACCCAAGAAATTCCAGGGATGGAATTTCTAGACAAACTGCTGAAATTGAAAAGCTTGACATGGAGATACGACAAGGTGAACAAAGACTTCAGAAACTTTTTAAGGAAAGGGCTCACTTGAAGGAAAGAAGCACCACGTTGCAGGCTAAAGTCAAGAACATGGAAGATAAGATCGGGAGGGACTTTCTTGATCCGAAACCTGTTGGTTTGAAGAAAGAAAATGCATGTGTTGACACACTTGGAAAAGAAGATGACCACACTATGAGGATTGGTGCACTTCATTTGGAAGGAGTCAATATATGTCGTATTGGAGCAATTAGACAGAATTCGAAAAGGAAAGAGCTTGAACCAATTCAAGAAGACCCAGGATCGAATTGTTCTATGGAGCTTCATGAGAAGAGATATGTGAAAAGCACTATTAAGCCAAGGGCTAGTTCGAAAGACATATTGGAAGAGGAAATGTTGAAGAAGATTACGGAAGTAAGGCGCAAGACAAGGAGGAGGAATGATGATGAAAGTTCCTTGGACTTGAGATTCATGTCTACAACCGTACATGGGAAAAAAATTTCTGCTTTGATAGACACGGGGGCTACCCATAGCTTCCTAAGTCGAAAGGCAGCTTCATCTCTTAGAAAGAGGAAGGCTAGCATCGAGAAAGAGTTGAGTGCTTTCAAGGCAGTCAACTCGAGGATGAAAGCAGTGACTGGTGTCATGAAAGGAACACATGTGAGAGTAGGGTCATGGTTTGGAAAGATAGACTTAAGAGTCATTGACATGGATGATCATTCTATGGTGTTGGGACGAGACTTCATGGTTGCAGCATAAGCCATACCAATGATGGACCGAGACATTCTCTTAATTCTTGTGATCAATCTTAAACTATTTTCTAAAAGATAGATAAACCATTTAAATATTTAGCTCAAACTCTTGTAGTAAACACCATACCTCAAGTCTCTCTTGCTCTCCAATATTATTAGGTTTAATTATTATAACACAAAAATCATTCTACATTGTTAATAATTTTTTGCGCTTACACTGAAATCAATGAACACTATTAATCCAATTACTTTACAAGTAATGTACCATCATACATGCAATTATATCAAATCAGAAATCAACATATACTGTAATGAAATCAATGGGGATTGTCTTGTTACAAGTAACATTTCAATTTACCACATGTGCAAATGTAGGTTCACATTCTATCATTCATGTAGTTTTAAAAACTTCAGATGGCATGCCAATTATAATTCAACTAGATCCAACAAAAGCATTTAACATTAAATATCACATGCCATGCCAATTAGAATTCAACTATCCAACAAAAACATTTAACATTAAATATCACATGTCAAATGTAATTCAGATGACAACATTACTTCACATTCACATGCCAAAAGTACTAAAACCATCCAAAGAACACTCAAATCAATGAACACTATTAATCCAATGACTTTACAAGTAATGTACCATCATACATGCAATTATATCAAATCAGAAATCAACATATACTGTAATGAAATCAATGGGGATTGTTTTGTTACAAGTAACATTTCAATTTACCACATGTGCAAATTTAGGTTCACATTCTATTATTCATGTAGTTTTAAAAACTTCAGATGCCATGCCAATTATAATTCAACTATCCAACAAAAACCTTTAACATATGTCCAAAAATATGTCCAAAAAACTTATTGTAATAAAATATGTCCAAAAATTGTAAATCTCACTCAAGTATCAAACTGTATCAAGTTTAACAAATTTTAAAACCATCTAAATTTTGAAATCAAATCAAATCTACTGCAAATCTTGTCCATCAAATGGAGGATCTAGCCTTTGGGTCTTGGTTAGCTCCCTATCCTGTAAATAGGAAACCTACATACACAATGCACATGTACTTGAACATTAAAATTTGAAGTTTTAAAAATGAATGAGAATATATATATCTGGAACTTCATGTAAAAACCAAAATATAACAAAAAAATCACGCAATACCTTGTAAGGTTGCCTCTCCATTTGATGGACAGGTTCTGCCATAGAAACATCTGCAGTGGTAACCTGTACAATATACATGTACAGTTAAATATAAATAAATATATATATATACATAAATAATTTATATAAATTAAAAAATTTCAAATGAAAATGCACGTGTACATATATAAACTTATTTGAACATTAATATTAAAAAAAAGAACTAAAGACAACTTCTTCAAATGCTGTGGATGTTCCTATCTCCGTCGCCAAAGTCCTCGGATTAAAAAAATCTTCTATACGAACCTAAATTCAAAATTTTTTAAATAACTCAAAATATAGATCTCTCTCTATATATCTCAATTTTTAATGGAACTTTTTGAGGTAACATAAATTTTGAACTTGTGAAAAATTGTCCATACTTGTACATCTCCCAATGAAGTAGAAGGTATATCTCCTAAGGAAGAAAAAGGTACCGCCATCCCAAAAACATCGGGCGGAATCGGTATCTGTTAAATATTTGGCTCTAATTATATATATACATACATGTACATGTGTGGCAACAATTATTTATTTTAGAGTCACTTAAAAAACACTAACATACATGTGCCAACATATCATGATGGTCGTGACCATGCATCGTCTGAGCCAGAGGTCCCGAACGTAATATTAACATTTTCATCACGCATCATGCCTGAGAACTGCAAATGGTGTTTTAACATATAATCATACATTTTTGTTAGATTAATGTACACATACAAATAAATGTATACATGTGTACATACACATGTATTTATTAAAAATTGTACACATGTATATGTAAATATAATTTCAAACCCTAAGGTCACTAACACATACCGTTCCGGTGCCCTCTTCCTCACGAAAAATTAGGTCTTGCAGACCATTGCGACAATTTATTGCGTATGTTCGTAGATCTTCAACATTCATGTTGTAAATCTCCTCATCTGTATGATAAACAAAATTGGCACGTGCATTTTCACGTGCTCTTTGTCGATTTAAGCCAATATTGACTCCACTCAATCCGCTATGAACATTTTCGATCATAACATCTCTTGCCTCACGACTTATTTGAGAAGTCGCATCCATCTCTGATCGCAGGGTTTCGACTCGAGACAGTCGACTCACCAATGGCGGCTCAGGGCGAGGCAACTCCACATCTCGCTTAGCGCCCTTACGTTGATATAATCGACCTCTCCCCGGGCCAAAAAATTCTGAAGGAAGGTCATTATAGTCGGGTTTCATACCCAAAAAAAATTCTGCATAAAACATTTGTGCAAAATAAAGAAGAACCTCATCGTTCCATGGAAGCCTTCCAAAGGCCGCAAGATGTCGACTATACAAATATTGTGCTTTGTCTGGGTGCTTGAAATACTGCACCTTCAACATTTTTCTTTTTAGCCCTTGTAATTAAACATTGACTTAGCATCATCTCTTGAAACTCTTTGTTTTATGTCCTGCCATTTATCGGGACCTATCACTGTTTCTTTTCTCTTTCTCATCACTTATACAAACGAATCAGTCGTTGGCCCCAAATATTTCTACACTTTTACCATTTCACTCAATGAATGTGTAACTATTTCTAGGCTTTGTCTACTCTTCGGTAGAGACAAAGCCTCGAGATCTCTTGCAATTTTTCATGAAGGCTTGACACCTTTGTAAGGTGCATTCCGCCATGTTCGTTTCCCATGGTATATCATTAATCTCATTGGGATAAGTTGTCTTGGGTTGACGGCCCTTCTTCTTGATGTGGCCATACTGCATCTTTTTAGACCAGCAGCTCGAACATTTTCAACCTGCATCAATATAAAATTTGTATATTAGAAAAAACACGTGTAAAAAAAAAAGTTGTACAAATTTAATGAAAAATAATGAAATTGATGGCAACCTTGTTGTTGGATTATATCATCTCCAACACTGACCTGCGAGAACCCGACCGAATGATCTGTGAGGGCCGGACACGGTGACCTGTTGAGAACCGGCGGCCGTTAGTTGGCCTTCGGGGGAATAAAATGTCACCCCCTTCCCTGGCCCCTGCTACCACTCATACCTCGGCCAAGTTGAACCTTGGCCCCGCTCCATGGATGGAGTAGAAACCCTTCTCCTCTTGCCTCCACAAAAATTAAAATATGAAGCAGTAACAACTAATTTCACTCACAAAGTTAATAAAAAAATCAATTCCATATGTACACACATGTATGGGGATTTAAGATTATATTTAAATACCGTGAACATCCTCCGATCCCTGAACCTCCATATGGGATTCGAGTCGATCTTCGTCTTTCATCCTCCATGATATATATCTATTGGTCGACATTGCAAAATAGATTTCCAAAAAATCAATTTGTAATTTAGTGTAAAAATTATGTAGAACACAAATTTCAAAAGCAATAATTGATCATGTGCAAAACAAAATTTAATCGAAAAATATATTATAAAAATGATAAATTCACCAAATTATTTACATGGTGGGAGCACACTTGGTATAAAATTTACTACTTATACACTTTAGTTTGTGGGAGAAATGACACATGTACATAGTTTACCTTAAAGTTGTTGTGTTTTATGGATATTAGAATGAAGAACTTCTATTTAGATCCATTCCGGAGAGATTGGCTGTGGGGGCATTTACACAGATATGTCACCTTTATATGAACATAATTAGTACACATATCTAATTTACATTACTTTAATATGTCATGCTTCTTTAATTTATCTTTTATAGACAATAGAAGCATCCTTTTTAATCTATCCTTTTGACTTCGGATATGTAGGCATCTGTATGCATATTTTTCTATCATAAAGCTGAGTGAGTAAAATTGTATTCCATTTGTGTCAATTTTAAGGTTAAGCACATGGATTAAAGTTTTATATATTAGATGAGGAGGGTATGTATTACATATGGTCTTGAATGAGATTTTGGACTCTTTAGATATATATCTAAAGAGTCCAAATGCTCATTCAAGACCATATGTAATCCTCATCTAACTTAGCAAAGTTACAAAACTATATTTGAATTGTGACTGGCTCCATTTCAAGATATTATGGTTATCCAGAGGGGATATAAAAAATGAAAAGAAGGATATTGAGCTGTAGGATTTATCCAAGTTGGACATAGAACGGTGGAGAAACCTAAGGGAAAACTATGTTTCAGGGTAGAACCTTTGTAGAGGTTCAGTACTTGAGAGTAAAATCCGGTTTGGGGGCAGTAATCAGAGTATGTTCTATATTTCTTACATTACGCCCTCTATTTTTCTTTCCATTCAAGGTTTATAAAATAACATGAGAAGCAACATGAGACTTGGAACAATCATTTCCATTGTATATATATATAGGAAGGCAAGAAGGATTATATCCCCTTAAGCTTAAGCTTATGTAGTTTGTCAATTTTTATCATATATTTTTTGGTAAAGGTAAATGTTTTTATCTATAGTACAAGTCATAGAGTTCCCCAATTTTACCTTATGTAAAACGCAGTTAAGGATTTTTCACAATTTGTACTTGGTTTTTAAGAATATATCAAATAAAGTTTTTGAGAAGAAAATATAGGCATTCCTTAAATTTGGCACTTAAATTTCCCTCGCAGCTTATAACCCATCCTTACAATTTTATAATTTCCATGATGAGAAATTTGAATTTCCTTCCCCATATTCTTGTTAATGATTATAACCTTAAAATGGCTAGTATTGTTTTGTCATCATCATCTCAAAATGACTGAGATGAAAATTTACCATGTCGATCATCATCACTTCACACCATCTCATACATGACCCCTTCTACATATTATATGCTTGAATTTATGGCATGTCATCTCTCTACCTATCCATGAATGATTGTGACAACGAGTGAATAAAATACTGTTTATAATGAGATGATAGTTTCTAGTTTGTCCTCCTCCATGTATTATAGCTAGTGATTTCTCAATTTTCCACTTCCAACTTTCTATTCTCGAAATTCATTAGTAGCTAATTTGCTCGATAGCCACCACTTTCAAGAGTTAAAGAAATTATCATATACACTCTTGCATTAATGAACTCTACGTTGTTTGTTATTGTAAAGTCCAATAACAAACAATGTTAGTGTTGAGATTTAGTAGTGTATATGACAATTTCTTTGACTTCCAAAGTGTGTTGTGACTATTAGTAAATTAACTACCAAAATGAATTTCCAAAATAAATGTTGGAAGAGAAAATAGGCGATCCTTTGGATATGGAGTGGGTGGAGGAGGATTTTAAACTATAGTGATCCTTCATATCAAATTTCCTTTATTCACCTAATGTCACAATCAATCATGGTGAGTAGAGGGGATGACCTACCATAAATTCAATCATATAATGTGTAGAAGGGTCATATGTAGATGGTGTAAACGATGATTACAAACATGGTAATTTTTCATCTACTAGGTCATTTTTGAATGATATTACAAACCGGTGCTAGCCCATTAAGGGGTATAATCGTCGGTGCCTAATGTGGGGTGGACAATTTAAATCAAGTTCGTATCAAAATGCAAATTCGACTCATTTTAGTGAAGGTTAGTTAGAAGAATTAGCTATTAGTTTACGCCTTCAATTCCTCTGAAAATGAATGTGTACGTGCTGAGAGACATTAGAGGAATAAGGTCAAATTTTTGATGAAAATGTGCTAAGTAAAGGGTTTTAAAGGCAAGCATGTCTGAGGCATAGTTGAGCCAAATGTTCTTCAAAGAGGGCCTAATTATTTGGGTCTTGGTTATAGGAAAACATGGAAAATGCTCCAAAGCCAAGGAGGCACATGAAGTTTGTTCAGAAGGGTACTGTTTCGTGTTCATTACCTCAAGCTTGTGAAATTTGTGTTCATGATGAATGGAACATGTACACTAGTTTACCTTGAGATTGTTGTGTTTACGGATATTAAAATAGAAGAACTTCTATTTAGATCCATTCGAGAGATTGGCTGAGGGCATTTACTAGATATGTCACCTTTCATAAAAGATGAGATCCGGAGGCTACATCCTTTGGACTACTTTTTTATGGGAAAACTTTAGAAGTAAACTTTCCGGCATTAACAATATCAAAGAACGTTTTCATGCTTTCCGGACATGAATGTGTCTCACCCTCTGTGAAAAATAGTTCTTGAGGTAGTTAATCTTCATAGACATGTCATCAAAGCAAGTCAATTTGATCATCCTCCTTCCCTCCCTTGTAAAATAATTATGTTTTACGCGAGGTCGGAAAGTAGCCCAAAATATGGAGACAATTATCACCAAATCAAAGTATGATTATGCATGATGGAGAATCTCTAGCGCTTTCCCTTGTTAATATATTTAATAATCTCAATATTTATTTAAAAGTATCAATAGTATTTCGACGACATCACATTGTTCAAATCTCATGGTCGAAATACTATTGATACTTTTAAATAAATATTGAATATAAATATATTAAACAAGGAAAACGCAGAGGTATAAATAAATACATGATAATACGTTGATGCTAGAGTGAAAAAAGCTGAAAGAATCACGCTTGTACGGTCATTTTAATGGGGGTGGAGAATTCGGAGTCTAGCTTTTGGAGTCATTTTGGTGTTAAATGACATTTACGGGGATCAAACGATTATATAATTTAAGTTGAAGGCCCATGAGATAAATATGACTTACATGTGACATTTGTAAATTAAATCATCTATTTGTTGTGTTATGTGAACATAATTGGTACGCATATCTAAGAAGTCCAAATGCTCATTCAAGACCATGTAATCCTCATCTAACTTAGCCGGGGATTTAACGATACTATATTTGAGTTGGCTAGCTCCATTTCAAGATATTATGGTTATCCAAGAGGGGATATAAAAAATTAAAAGAAGAATGGAAAAGAAGGATTTCATAATCGATGAGGGTAAAGAGATGATTCTGATGAAGTGCAACTAAAAGAAGCGCCATTGAAATGGTTTACGACGGATGGTTAGATTTCTTATCCAATTAAGGCCTAGCATGTATTTTGATGTTTCATGAATTTCTTTGCAAATTCAAAGTATGTGTGCATGTTGCATAGACGAAGATGTTGAAAGTAGAGTTATGTTGACACACTTAAATGCAACGAAATGAAATGTGTACACTTGAGCTCTATTATTTGACTTAAGGTCGAGTTGTTTGAAGAGGCATGTTTTGTCAACTTGTGTTTGGTTGGTGGTTTTGCACACCAATATGTAAGAGTACATGGACATATTCACATGATGTGAATTTTTTTCTTTGAAGGAGAAAAATGATATGTCGGCGAACTATGTTTCTTGCATGATGTGTTTTCGAGTTTGATGGTTTTGTTTGTAATGAGAACGTCACAAGATTTTACGAAGGTCTATCTTGAGCGAGAACCTCTGCGGTCTATGTAACCCTATTAGTGTGAGAATCAAATGGGAGTGCATCCTTATTTTGAAAACAAGTAGGATTCTAATGCACAGGACTCAAACCATCATTTTTAAATTTGAAATATAATGGTGTTGTTTCAATGCTGAATCCACAACCCTAACACATGAAATCACTAATCTAATTACCTACACATGAATATAAATAGTTATTTTCTCCAACATTAAAAATATAACTAAAAACTAAATTCAACATAGTTGAAAACGCCATTGAAATGGTTTGCGACGGATGGTTAGATTTCTTATCCAATTAAGGCTAGCATGTATTTTGATGTTTCATGAATTTCTTTGCAAATTCAAAGTATGGTGCATGTTGCATGAAGCAAGATGTTGAAAGTAGAGTTATGTTAGACACACTTAAATGCAACAAATATGGAAATTTGTACATGAGCTACATTATTTGACTTAAGAGTCGAGTTGTTTGAAGAGAGCATGTTTTGTGGAAGCATTGTTTGGTTGATGGTTTTGTACACCAATATTATGTAAGAGTACATGGACATGTTCACATGATGTGAATTTTTTTTTCTTTGAAGGAGGAAAATGATATGTCGGCGAGCTATGTTTCTTGCATGATGTGTTTTCGGTTTGATGGTTTTGTTTGTGACAAGACGTCGCAAGATTTTCTTGAGTCCACTCTTGAGCGAGAGCCTCATGGGTACAACTTATTAGAGTGGGAATCAAATGGGAGTGCATCCTTATTTTGAAAACAAGTAGGATTACAAGCTACCCCTGGGACTCAAACCATCATTTTTAAATTTGAAATATCATGGTGTGTTGTTTCAGTATTTTTGAATCCACAACCCTAACACATTAAATCACTAATCTAATTACACATGAAATAAATAGTTATTTTCTCCAACATTAAAAATATAACTAAAAACTAGAATTCAACATAAGTTGAAAAGAAAAAGAAAATGGAACTTTAACATTCAATGAAAATTTTCTAAATAAGAACATTGAAGAATTATAAGTTTCTTTCTTACATAGTTTAAGATTTGGGGTGTGAAGTTTTTTCAAAAATTCTTTTAAACTTTTTGATGCTTCACGTTTCCTCCCAATTATCTATTCCTAGTGTATTGCAACAATACATTAGTTAATTAAACAATCATAAACCATTTCAATCTTCTTTCCTTTTATGTCTTTAAAAATATCAAGATAAGGAAAAAAAAGCACAATCTATCATACATCATCAATGGAGAAAACATATCAACTCAACCGAAACTGACATGGAGATATCATTCCTCGTATGTACCATTCAAACATGAGCATCAAGTACATGTCCAAAAAAGAGAATTGACCAAAATCGACCCAAATGTTTCTCCAAAGAAAAGCATTGCGATATGCTAAGATTTGTAATAAATTCAAAAATTAAATATTACTTAAATATGAATTTGGATGTAAAATAATCATAGCTAAATGTGAAAAACAAAAAAATTATATATTTGTTTTAACTCCAGTATGCTATGGGGTTTCAATGTGATGTTTATGAAATAGAGATCTATCCAAAAGTATTTCTTTCAATATCGGTATAAATATACATAAAGTCTTGAATATTCTGCCAATTTAATGAAATAGCCATTAATATAATCCATCTTTGAAACCATCTAAATAATAAGGAAATAACACATATGTGAAACCAACAAGCACCATCAATTTATAATAACCAAATCCCTAACGATGGCAAGGGTTGAGGTACATTTACATTTTATCTACATATAACCCAAATGATTTAGGTGCATCCTTTGTGCTACTTCTTAGAAAAACTGCAAGATGAAAGTTAAAATTCACGATTGCGAAATTCTGGGTGTCCCCGAGAGGTGTAAGAAAAGAGAATAAAATAAAATAAAATAAAAATAAATTTAGCTCCACGAGTCCCAATGAGGAACCAAAGCATATTTATTTGTCAAGAACTTGTCCTTAGAAAAGCTACAACATGAAAGCACGAAAATTCACAATTACAAGATTCTAGGTGTCAAAAGGCTTAAAGGATAAAAAATAATGTAAAAAAGCGAGAAAACTTGAACTCGTAAGGTGTACAACGACAAAGTATATTTCTCAAGGCAATTTTGTACTTAGAAGAAGACGAAGATGAAAATAGAGAAGATTCACAATTGCGAATTGTAGGTGTCCAAGAGCTTAAACAAAAAACTCCAAGTTTCGAAGGTCTGAAGCATGAGAGGCTTAAATATTAAGCAAAAATAACTACCAAATACCCTTGAGAAAACAAAATAAAGGAAATAAAGAATCACCAAATAACTAAAACATTGTTGTTTTGTGGAACCAAGATATAGTCAACAATATAAGTGCTACACAAAAACAAATGTAAACACAATGGAAAAGCTGAAACATATCTATTTCTCCAATTCACTTGAATTCTTATTTTAAGATGAGTGAAGACTTAAGTCTCAATTGTAATTGGATTCTTTCTAAAGTGTAATACCAAGCTCATTAAGCATACTAAGGTGACCAAATTTTTAAGTAACCAGAGATTCACAACAGAGATACACTTCATGCCCACAATACACAATGTGCCCTTGTAGATAAGGATTTAGACAAATATACTTCAGGGATGGAATCAACCTTCAAAAAAAAGAAGAATGATATAATGGAAACAATATATCAATACTAGTGTCCTTTCATTCCTTGTAAACTATGATGACCGAAAACTTGGAAATGCTAGAATTTTAGCACTTGAGTATGGAATGGATACAAAAATTCAATGACCCATGATTGTTTGGTGACAGCTGCTTTATGGAAAATGTAGGACTACGGGAAGTTCTCTTTGCACTGAAAGATGCATTTCATTCAATTAAGATAAATATTATGTTTTATTCTTTTTAGAAATTATATATATATATATATATATATATATATATATATATATATATATATATATATATATATATATATATATATATATGTCCAATGAATGACCACAAGGTTGGTGGTAAGTTCAAAGTATAGACAATGTGATTGCATATTTATATTTCAGAATTAAAATCAAAATTTTATAAAGTGCCTAAATCTTCTTCAAAGATTAACATTTCTAAGATTGATGGAATCACTAAACAACATCATAAAAATATCACAATAGAATAGTGTACATGCTTCTATTTCTATGGATTTTATCCTCTATCATATAACCTAGATCTATTTAAACATTAGCAGTTTGGGAGAGATCCATGTGAGGTCTAACTTTGAATATGAGTTGTACGAGGACTAACTAACCTAACGTACATATGTGAGAAGAATCTGTAAGAAGTATATAAATGAAAAAGTAAGACAAAGGGAAAAGCGAGTAAGACATTAGAAGAGTAAGAAAACGCCGCTGGAAACGAGTAAGTAAGACAGAAAGAGTAAGAAAACGCTAGAGCGAGTAGGGGTAATACAAGAAGAGTAAGAAAAGGCTAGAGTAGCGCATTTTTATAGAAATTCAATCCATTGTCCTTAACATGCATGATCATAATATTTTTCTCATACGAACAACTATAATATTTATTTAATCGTTTACGGGGAAATGTATTAGATTCCGACATAAAATTGTGTTTTAATTGCATACCCATCAAACAAAATAGATAAAAACAACATTGTGGGGGGATATTAAAGTTTTGACCTTGAAGAAAAGAAAATTAAATAAAATAATAACAGGCGAAATTATTTGAAATTTTTACCCCACTTAATTATTTTCAATGGTTGAACCATGTAACATTGGCAGCAAAGAAATTGCCCTTGTGTTCCTTTTAAAAATCCCTTTGAACCCGCGACCTTCGTTTAAACCTGCGGTCTCGCATGACGCGGGGCATATGATTTATAGATGCAGAGACTTTGGCATGAAATGGTAAAATCGTGGTCACAGTCACCATGTGAATGGAGGTTTTGGCGAGGTCAATCGCAGCAAAAATGGTTGAATGGTTTCAAGATTCAAACAGTTGAACGAAGCTGAAACAACTTGCGCGCATGGGAATGGTTTCAGACTTCAAGGCTATTCGATTTGGAGGTTGGAGTTGTTATTTTGCTTCCACCCACTCCATTAACACGATGAGACATTATTTTTGGTTATTTACCCCAAAATACAAAGTTAATAAACACTAAATTATTCAATGTCTTCAAATATCTACACCGACGGGCGCTTTCCTGTTGGAATTAGCTACTTTAATTTTTTGGTAGTTAGCTTTCACGAGTTATGAAGCTTATACATGGTGATAGTAACATACCTGATGACCGAAGAGCACGACCGTGGCAAACACCAACGCGGTGACGAGGAGCTGCAACGACGAGGAGAAACAGCGACAGGGACACCAGCACGGCGACGAGGTGCGCAACAGAAAACACGGGAACAATAAAATCGGTAACCACATAGCTTCGCGGGCGATTTATTTATATAAAATAGTTCGGCCGAACTATTTCAAATGTAAAAGTTTGGCCGAACTTTTATATAAGTTCGGCCGAACTTTAGTTGCTGGTTTTCCAATCTCCGGCAAAAATTACGGTGCACGCCCGTCGATGGCGCGATCGGTTTAACGGAATCACGAGTTTCGTAGAACTATTTCATAGTTCGGTAAAATCTATAAAATGTTCGTAGAACTATTGCTTAGAAAAAAAAATTTGACCCGCAATTCTCACAAAAGTGTAACCCGAATTTCACGTTTAGTCCATATGAACATTAAGAAAGAATATGACTTGATTTCCTTGGATTTTGTGGAGATTTATTGTCTATTCTTTAAAATTGTCATTGGACCACACATTTATAGTGAACCTTGTTAATAAGTTTGGGACGTCAGTACACTAACCCATGACAAATTATTTTATTTTTTGCAAAGTGAAGAGCAAAGGAAAATATAACAAAGGAAATGACATTATGACGACTAAGAAATCTAAACACATTAAATATGGACAACTATCATATCAAGAAGGATAAACAATGCACTTAACACATGAATTTAATTGGGGATTCAAAAATATAAGGTGTCTAGTTTTATCTAGAAAGCATATACCAAGTGACACTTAAAATGGCGGATTCATCAATATAGTGATAAGATACTCTATGCATGAACTTGTGATAGAGTTTATGTTATGGAAGCTTGCAATAGATGATAGCCAACAAGAATAAAAATGATTTAAGAAAAATAATATCTATCAACAATTTAAAAATGACATTGAACATCCAAAAATTGAGAAAGAATGACATTGAACATCTAAAAATTGGGAAGGTTGGAAATGTAAATTTTCTTTTAAAATTATGTATTATATTTTTCTTTTATAAATTATAAATAATTTCAAAATTTTGTTTTGTGAATTACCTATATAATACAAATTGAATCTAAAATAGTTAAGAAACTTCAATTTTAATAAAAAGTTCCAATAATATACACCCGTCAACCCATATATTGTATTCATTGATAGTTTGTATTAATAATTTTTTGTTATTTTATTTTATTTTCATCAATTAATTGAATGTCAACTAATATGTATATTGTCTTTATTAATAATTTTACAAAGTTATCCACTTTTTAATTAATGGAGAATTTAATATCAATTAATTTATTTAATATTTAATATTTATTTCTTTAAATCTCATAAAAAGAAATTAAAAATAAAAACCACTTATAAAGTATGAAGTCACCTAACTTTCAACCTTTGTTCTTACATCCAACGGGACTGAGTCTCGCCTAGGATAAATCTTGGGAAATAATTCATCCTTTTGGACTTCCTTTTTGGAATAAAATAAATCATCTTTCATTGTACTCCGTGCAACCTGTCATCGGCCCCACTGGTCCAACGTTTGCTCGTGAGTTCGAGATATTGGGAGAATCGATAGCGGACCTAACTTCCAAAAATTAACGGTTAAAACAAGATTGCTTAGGGAAGTTTTTTATTTGATTGCTTCCACGTGTTGTACCCTATTTCCAAACAGCGATGTCGACTCCGTGGCTTTATTTTTGTTGAGATGGTCCAACAAATACTCTATGATGGTAAAAGATTGCTGAATCTTTTAAAATAATAGGATAATAAGAATGTTTGGATAGTGTTCGTGAAGGCGGGGGCAAATGGTGAAAGTACTTCGGCTTTCAGCAAATCTATTTTAGAATCAAACTCTCGTGGAGACATACGCTTGTTGTGTCTTGGTTAGAAGAGTAGGCGTGCAGGCTGTTGCACCTAGTCTAGGTTTATAGTGGCAGCCAGTAAGAAAAAAGAAGAAGGAATGTTTGGATAGTATTTTTGGGTGGAAATTGATTTAATGATGATAATAGGAATGTTTGAATAATATTTTTATGGTGGAAATTGATTTAATATTATTAAGGGGATTTCACAAGTGTAGTATATTCGATATTATTTTTTAAAGATTTAAGTTATTTATTTATGACTATTTTCATTCATTTTTATGAAAAATAGTTGTAAATAAGCAATTTCTCTTGCTTTTTGAATAGTCTATTTAGTATTTATTGCATCTGGTGATTCATAACTATGAGTATTACTAATACAATGAGTGCTAAATAGACTATTTAAAAATCATGAAAAAATAATCATAAATAAATGACTAACTTAATACAATTGAATCCTAAAAAAATAATATTTAATTTCACATCATCAAAAAGTTAAAAACTGATATTTGATTCCACATCATAAAAAACTTTAGAACACCTATTTCAAAATCGTGCCAAATTTTCCGGCAAAAATGATGCTGGTTAGACTACGGCGTTTTGATACCTACAACGCCACGTTTACTCTGTAATTGATAATGTCGGCAACTAAATTACAATTATTTCGAAAGCAATTTGTCATTAAGGGGGGCACATGCTGCCATCAATGTTCTGAAATTTTAATTGTTGACAACCTAGATACAGCTGGATTGCAACGGTAACCAAAATTTAACGGTAAGCAAACGGCATATGCACTCAGGGTGGGGTTTCTGCACACGAGAGATGGTGCTGTCAAATGCCTTTAAAATGGAGGAGCCTGTGAAGGTATCCTCACAATCAGGAAATTTTAACAGAAAGACTTCTATAGAGTGGGAGTGGATCTGTGATTTGTTTGGGTGTATTCTGACTAATAAGATTCTGAGTGTAACTTTATTTCATCATCATGAGGGAGGGCACTGCAACCTTCATAGACATCTTGCTGGCCATAATTCTACCTCCGCTGGGAGTTTTTTTCAAATACGAGTGCCGAGTGAGGATCTCATCCCCAGGGCAAAAGCATTTAATCTCCTTTTAAAGTTTGTGGTTTCTGCATAAAGATTATGTTCATCATTTTAAACCGTAACTGATGGGTTTGTTGTTGTATTGTGACAGGCTGAATTCTGGATATGTGTGCTGCTGACTCTTTTTGGGTGGTTACCAGGAATAATATATGCCATCTATGTTCTCACCAAGACAGATTATTGAGAGTGGATGTTCTTTTGTTTGGAGCCTGGTGTTATGTAAATCTTGTTCTGATGTAAACAGAATTGATTTTTTTATTCTCTTGTTTGTGTATGCATCTGCTGCTGCTGTTTTAAGCAGAGAGCCCACTGCATTGAGCAGTATGTTTGTTTTCTTCATTTCTGTAAATGATATTTTCAGATTCATACCAGGATCATTTATTATTATTTTATGAAATATTTATATAGTTGCAATATATAGTTGAGACTGATGCTAAAGGCTTAGCAATCAATGTTTTTAAATCTAGTTTTGAGTAGATTATGAGTAGTTAAATCATTTTTTTTACATTTTAAGGAACCAAAAGATGGTCTTTAACCAAAAAAAACCAACCAAATGATGATTTAGGTAAGAAGGGTCTTGCTATGGTCTTCCTAAGCCATAAATAAGGGATCTTTTAGTTGAAAAATGCATCCTTTGGCTGTAGATCCATTCGGGACATCATATTGAGGATTTGTTCTGTTTCTTTCCCCATTTGCAGTGAAAAAAGAAGCAATTGTTCTTTTTTGTTTCCCCATTTACAGTACTGTCCATGTTCCAGTGGATTTGAGTCCTAATTATGAAACTTCCACCGTTTAATATTTACTACCTTCACTCTTTCTAAGAGCCACATTCATAAACGGAATAATGATAATAATATGGTTCAACCTTCGAGTTACATTCTAAGAGGCTCTAGAGTGCTAACTGCAAGGAGGGCCTTGCACCAACTCAGAGCAGTCACTTTCCACTCGAGTGGGGGCTGCATGAGTGGATAGAGTACAGAGCTTCCCCTGATATGTTCACATGGTTTAGGGAATAGATATCTCCCATTTGTGCATTGAAACTCGATTGTATTCATCTCAGAGAAACCACTTGCTCCAAAATTCCCTGGTATTTGGATATTATGATATTTTGACATTAAAATACCTAAATACAGTCTAAGTAGTTCTAGAGTGCTAACTGCAAGGAGGGCCTTGCACCAACTCAGAGCAGCCACTTCCCACTCGAGTGGGGCCTGCATGAGTAGCTAGAGTACAGAGCTTCCCTGATATGTTCACATGGAGATATGTCTCATTTGTGCATTGAAACTCGATTGTATTCATCTCAGAGAAACCATTTGCTCCAAAATTCCCTGTTATTTGGATATTATAATATTTTGACATTAAAATACCTAAATACATTCTAAGTAGTTCTAGAGTGCTAACTGCAAGGGAGGGCCTTGCACCAACTCAGAGCAGTCACTTCCCACTCGAGTGGGGCCTGCATGAGTAGCTAGAGTACAGAGCTTCCCTGATATGTTCACATGGAGATATGTCTCATTTGTGCATTGAAACTTGATTGTATTCATCTCAGAGAAAGCATTTGTTCCAAAATTCCCTGGTATTTGGATATAGTGATATTTGGACATTAAAATACCGAAGTATATACATAATAAGTAAATTGTTGGGTATTTTCAAATCAACCCTTTCAATGTTTAAGTGTTTACCATTATGCACTCCTAGTGTTTACCTTTTCAGTTGGTCTCAGATCTGCCAACATTATGCAGTCTCGAGGATCACATTCCAAGTATAAACTAGAGTGCTATCTTGGATCTGTTAAAGCAATCGACATTGATCCAGCAATAAGCTGCTTGGAGGACACCATTTCAGTGCAGTCACTTCCCACTTGAGTGGGCTGCTTGAGTTGCTAGATTACAGAGCTTCCCCTGACAGGTTCACATGGTTTAGGGAATATGTATATGCCTCATCTGTGTCTTGAAACTCTTTTGTATTAATCACCGAAAGCATTCTCACACAAATAGTTTTAAGAAACCATTTGACTTTTGAAGTTTTCAGATAATCAACTCAAACACAGAAAACGAGTTTGAGAATTTGCTCCAAATTCGAGAGTATTTTGATATTATATGTATCACTGTAATCATCTACATTAATCCCTTTCAAAGTTTAAGTGATATTAAAAGAACATGACTAATGATTATATGTCAGTAGAATTATGGAATAATGAAGGACATTAAATGATGTATTGTTTTTGTGTTTAAAGTTTGGTCTCAGATCTGCTAACATGCAGTCTGATGAATACCCAAAATAATTAACATATTAACCAACATGGTTAGCATTTAACGGGTTACATACCAAGATTCTGAATCTCATATTAGAAGGAAATGTACATACAGTGAAATATGGAGCAAATACATCCATTCTAACACATAATAATCTAAACTGTACATAAAGTGAAATATGAAGCAAATTTAATGGATTATGCATCCATTCCCCACATAATTGTCATTACACAAAAACATTGAAGAACTCTCCAATTAGTGATCTTACTGAACATTGCATTGTACAGTATGTGGTCGCAGGTTGCAGTGTACAATCGGTCTTTCGGATTAAGAACTTTGTTGAATCTTAGCCCAAAATCTTCTCTGGATTTATATCTTGCCTTAGAGACGTGAGCAAAATAATCAAATTACTGATCTGAACTCAAAAATTTTTGGATGGTGCAGATAACTCAAAACTATCAAATTTGCAGAAAACGATTCTGTTTCCAAAGAATATGAAAATTGCTCGTATTCCCCAGAAACAAAGTGAAAACTGAGTTGGAAATTTGGAGCCAAGCCTTAACTGCGTGCGTGTTGGTTTCTTCGGATGTGTTCACACTCTAAGCAATGGTTGAATAAGCTGAACATATCAGATTTCCTCTCTGACTTAAGCTTCTCATTATGTTTTTGCTGTTCCATATAAAACGAAATTCTGGTGACTTTCTCCAAGGGCTCAAAATTGTATTGACTGTTGTCATAAGACAGAAACTTGATCACATTTTCCCGCGATCTCTATTGCATTTTTGCCGATCTGAATATACACTGAAAAGAGAAACAGAATACCCCATCTCAACCCCATTGAAAATCGTTGAAAATGTTCTATTTTCTGGCAAAATTTTAAAGAGAAAATTCTGCAGAAATTTAAGTGCCCAGCATGGTTCCACAGATCGAAGTTTCAAAAGCATCGTTCAAAGTTTCAAAATGGCTTATTTTCTGTCAAAGTTTCAAAAGCATCGTTCCTCTCTGCTCCAGGGTTTTTATGAAGTTAACCAAAACCTTAGAAAAATCCTCAGCCAGCCTGGATCGACCAAGAAAATGAGTTCTAGATTTGTAATATCCCTTTTTGCTTTGAAGACAGCAGTTAGGATAAAATTTGGATTAGTGCGGAATTAGGATAAAATTTGTGGAAAATGGCTTATTTTCTGGCAAAATTTTAAACAGAAAACTCAGCAGAAATTAAAGCGCCCCAGCAGTCTTTCAAAATCATCGTTCCTCTCTGCCCCAGGGGTTTTTATGTTTATGAAGTTACCCAAAATCTTAGAAAAATCTTACAACAGCCTGAATCTACTAAGAAAATGACTTCTGGAATGAATCCGTTAAGAAAATGAGTTTTTTTTCACTGTTTAGAGCATAAAGTTCAGATTTCAGAGTGGGTAATAAGAGAACAACAGGCTTGCATTAATTAACTGCAATCAACAAACTCGACATATTAACAGAGATGAAGCGCTTAGTACAGAAACTCTGGGAGGAATCCAGCTACATGATAATTTATGTAGAGAAAGCTCTCCACAACACCCAGTAATATAATCTCTGAATAAATGCTGAATAGAGATTACATCTTACACTGTTGCTACTGTAAATATCTCTTTTTAATCTCTAGATTTTGTAATACATGATTAAATCTGATAATATTAGGATGATATACTTTGGCAGGCTTCATTTTGATGTAAATGTTCATTTTAATTTAATATATTGTTCAAGCTCTTCTGCAGCCAACATGGATCTTGATGATTAGAAAAGCTTGTTTGATGGAGATAATTTAATAGTTGAACTAACCAACTGCCAATAATTATCTGATGCCTTCCAAAGTTGACCACACAGTCCAAGACAGGACCCTTCATTTTCTCATGGAACTAGAGCATATGGTTGGGCTGGGCTGAGAACAGACAACAAGATGAAACAAACCAAAAGGCAGAGCAAAGAGAGACAGAACAAAGATAGACAGGAGAAGAGAAAGAGGTAGGAGAGAGCAACCAAGAAGAACAGAGAGCATGTGGAAAATGGCTTAATTTCTGGCAAAATTTTAAACAGAATTCAGCAGAAATTAAAATGCCTAGCATCTATAGTGTCTCAAAAGCATCGTTCCTCTCTGCCCCATTACCCAAAACCTTAGAAAATTCCTGAACGAGCCTGGATCTACTAAGAAAGAAAGAAGTAGGTTCTATAGATATTGCGATATCTCATTGCCACCCCCCCCAGGGTTTTTTAGGTTTATGAAGTTACCCAAAACCCTACGACAGCCTGAATCTACTAAGAAAATGAGTTCTGGATTTAATTCAGGTAAGAATCGAGTTTTTTTCACTGTTGTCAATAAAACCAAATACAAGGCCGGGAATTTGCGAGCAACAACCCAAAACTACAAAGCACAATGGATGGATATCTCAAATCTAACCCCTCAAGCGGTTTTTCTTTCCTATCACTTTACAACACATTTTAGGGAATCTAATTAGGTTGCAGATTCACGGTCCTTTGCGGACTCAATCCTCCTCCCCCAGCTTTAGTGTTTCCATTTCTGTATCTTTATGGCAATGCATTTTGATAAGATTATAAAATGGATGTTTCATGTTAATTATAGAGACTATCTTCGGGTTTGTATTTTGATAATATTATAAAATGGAGGGTTTGTATGTTGATAAGATTGTAAAATGGATGTTTCATGCTAATTATAAAGACTGTATATTATTAAGCATATTTTATAACACTAACTTTTACTGAAAGATATAATGTGAAATACAAAACATATTGCAACACATTGTAAAAATGTACATTATATAAATCAAAGTTTTTTTTTTTCTTCTAGAAAAGTAAAAAAACATTATATAAACCAAGGTTTCTTTTTCTTATAAAAAAATAAGAAAACAATTCTGCAACGGGCTTGCATTAATTAACTGCAATCAACAACCTCCACATATTAACAGAGATGAAGCGAATTGTACGGAAACTCAGGGAGGCATCCACATACATGATAATTTTTCCACGTTCATAATAATTTATGTAGAGAAAGCCGTCCACAATACCGAGTAAAGCTGAACACATTACATCTTACACTATTGTTATTTTAAACATCTCTTTATAATCTTCAAATTTTGTAACACGTGATTAAAATTGATAATGTTAGGATGACTAGAATGGATATGGAGAGACTGCATTTTGGTTGTTATTGTAAATATCTTTTTATAATTTTCAAATTTTGTAACACATGTTAGGATAACTATGATGGATATTTTATGTAAATGTTTATTTTAATTTAATATATTATTAAAATTGAAGAATATAGTAACCAATAATTGAAGCTTATTTGAGGGAATAACTATGAAGGGGAATTTGTAAGTTTTCTTTTTTGAATTAATTTTTGATTTTCTTAATTTGGTAGTTGAATTATCTAATTGCTAGTAGTTATGAGAAGAATCAGGAGAGTTATATGAGACCTCTCCATGAGGTATGGCCAATGTACCCATATGGAGCCTTCCAAAATTGATGGCGCAGTCCAAGACATGACCTTTGATTTTCTCATGCAACCAAAGCATATGGTTGGGAGAGAACTAACAATGAGACAAAACAAACCAAGAGTTAGAGCAAATAGAGAGACAAAGGAGAAGACAAAGAGTGAGGAGAGAGTAGCCGAGAAGACTACAGAGTGTGTGCAAGTGCCCTAGAAAATCCTTGAGAATGAAATAGAACCACTCATGGGTACTAAGTAGTGAATCTGAACATAAGAACATTGAAAGCCTTTTAAGTCACAACAAATTATGGCATGTAACACATTGGGAAGGGAAAAAGAACCATTGAAGAATTGCTAAATCAATCGAGGGCTCCCTTTCGTGTTGGGCAAGCCCATGACAACCATATTTTGTTGTGTTATTAGGCCCTAACTTAGTAAATGAAAAGCATAATCTTGATTTATGCAAGTGAAGGAGAGTGTACTTCGTGTCCTTTACCTTGATTTGAAATCTTGTTGAGCCTCAATTGAAGTTTTCTCTTAAGACATTGGATCTGGATTGGGGGTGGCCAATGACAAGAAAATTGTAGTATAGTCGTGCCTATAGTTGGGTGGAGAGGGCTTTTCCTTCTTTGGTTTCCAACAAGCTTAAGAGAAATAGATAAGTATATTTCTTTCTTTGTTAATGAAATGAAATTGTTGTTCAATGCTTCATGAATATTATCTATGCTTGTTTACTATGTGTGTTTGTAAAGATAAGTTGAAGGATGTCAGGAATGGTTTTTGGTTAGAAGCTATTATTTCTCATATGTTTGACCTTTGCATACATAAACATTTTCCTTGAGTTATATTTCCTATGATAAATAAGAAAGGTTGTGAAGCGGAATTTATATGTTGGTATGTGCTTCCAAGCTCTTTATGTGTGTTGTAATGTGACCGACCGTTATCAGGCCAATTGTTGAATTATATGGTTGACAATGTATCCTTGTTTTGAATGAAAGGAGTTGAAGGTCCTTCTCTGCTTAAGAGTACTTTGTTCCTTTAGAGATAAGCTAAGATACTAGCCTCTTTGTTGCAAGTGTTAGAAGTATGGAGTTTGATGTTCTAGTACCAAAGGAGTGAGAAGAATCCTCATTTAGTTGGCCAAAGTTGTGGATTTAGCCATTGGCCATCTTTTGGCTTCTCGAAAAAAATGCTAAGTTGGAGATAGTGATTTGGGATGTCTTCACAGGCTAGATAGGTTTTTATTGTTGCCATAAGTTTTTTGGGCAAGTTCTTTCCATGTCTGAATTAGTTTTAGACCTTTAAAACAAGCCTAAAGAGTTTTTTTAGAGGTTTCTGTAATTAGAGGGCGACCCCTTTGAAATTTAGGGATTACTCCTTGGTATTTTCGGAAATTTGGGGTTGAAAGTCCTTAGCTTTAGCCCATGTTCACATGGCTGACATGGGTTGTGACCAAGAGCTACCTAAAAGTGTTATTTAGAGTCTACAAATTAGATTAGTCACAATAAAATGGCACACAAAATTATACACATAAAATACACAAGATTTACGTGGTAAAGCTCTGACAACTCGTCAAGGAAACATCCATGAGTAAGGCAATTAGGTTTTACTATTCAAGAGAAATATTACATTCATGCTTACCATACAACCTCCTCATCTCTCAAAACATATGTGAAGTAGGATCCATTACAATAGTTCTCATAACTATATTTTTGTTTGTAAAACTGAATCTCTGCAACAACATTTACTTCTATAAACATAAAATTTACATTAATACTAATTTTTGTTAGATTTTAACAATCTCCACCATGACAATAAATTTTCTAATTCCTTGCGAAAGTCCTATCACCTTTTCTGCAAACCTAGAGAAGCGAGACACCACCACAACTTCTCTATCAACACTGCTTTTGTAAATATGTCTGCACAGTTTTCTTGAGTGTGTACCTTTTTGAGAATTACTCCACCTCCATCGATAACTTGTCTTACAAAATGGTACTTTATATCAATATGTTTGGTATTGCTATGTTAAACCTGATTTGTAGCCAAATGTAGCGCACTTTGACTATCACAAAATATAGTTATGCTACTTTTCTTTCTCCTGAGTTCACCTAGAAGCCCTTTCAACCAAATTTCCTCTTTGCAAGCATGTGAGACAACAATACATTCTGCCTCTGTGGTGGATAAAGTAATTGTTTCTTGAAACTTCAACATACAAATGATGGATCCCACTGCAAGAGTAAAGACATAACCTGAAGTGGACCTCCTCTTGTCTCTATCCCCTGCATAATCTGAGTCAACATATCCACAAACATATTATTTACAAACATTAAAGGTGATACAATAATCACCTATGCCTCTAAGATATTAAAGCACCCATTTCAATGCATCCCAATGCTCTTTTCCTAAATTTTCCATGAACTTGCTAACAACTATCGCTACATGTGAAATATTAGGTGTAGTACAAAACATCACATACATCACACTTTCTATTGTACTAGCATATGGTACATGAGAAATATACTTTGTTTCTTCTTCATTACTAGGAGATAAGCCATAAGAAATCTTAAAATGGGAAGTGAACGGCATATTAATTGGTTTCACATTGTTCACCTGAGCTTCTCAAGTATTTTTTCTACATACTTCTGCTATGAAAACTTAAGCTTACTATTTTTCCTTTCTTTGTATTTCAATTCCCAAGATTTGTTTTACAGCTCCTAGACCCTTCATATCAAACATCCCAACGATTTGAGCCTTCAACCTGATGATCTCTTCCATGCTCTTACTTGCAATGAGCATATCATAAACATATAACACTAAGATAATGAATATGTCATTCAAGCTTTTAAAGTACACACAATGATCATACTCACTTCTAGTATAGCTTTGGCTCATCACGAAAGAATCGAACTTCTTATAGCATTGCCTAGGTGATTGCTTTAGGACATACAATTATTTCTTGACCTTGTAAACAAATCTTTCGTTGCTGTTGCACAAAATATTCTAGTTGTTCCATCTAAATCTCCTCATCCAAATATCCATACAAGAAAGATGTTTTAAGATCTAATCGTTCTAACTCCAAGTCAAACAAAGCAACTAGTGCTAACACAATACGAACAAAAACTGATGCAGGAGCATCCAACTGAAAGGCTACAATGGGAGTTGATTTCTTCTGCTGGATAGAAGAAGAAATTTTGAATTCTATTTTACTTTGTTTTAAGTTAATTTGGGCTAACACAACCATTGTAATTTGTAGATTAAAAAAATAGTTAAATTAGGATTGTTAAGTATTTAGTTGAATAAATTGTTCTGAAACTGAATGACAGTTTCTCAACCATATGGGGATTTTTGAAAGGCATAAAGCCAAACCAAATCCACCATTGTGGGGTTCTGCCATCCGTAGAGAGAATGAGAGTTAAATAATAGTGAAATAGGTGTGGAATAAGTGCGAGAAAGGAGTTAACAGAGAGGAGAAATACATGTAAAAACCAACCATCTAAGGGCTTGGCTCTATATGTTTCATGCTTAAATTAATTCCAAGTGTTTTGTGCTTTGATCGGGCTCTCTGTTTTAAACGTACTATTTATTTCTTTGTTAAATGGCACATTACATTGATCACATAGTAGGAAGGTTAACTGGATTTGCAGGCACAACGAGGCCATAGATCCTGCATGAACCCCCTATTGAATTGAACATCATATTAATCGCATAATAGAAGACCATCAGATTTGCAGGCACCGCGAGGACCGTTAGATCCGACACCGATCGACGGTGAGAAGGCACATCGCGGCCGGAACAACTTCACACATCGCAAGATATAGAAGTCACAGTTAAGGCTTTGCAAGTTAAAATATTTAAATTGCGATGCGAAGTGGTATGACGAGGGCGTAGCGTGGACCGTTGGATCCAACAAAGGCCAACGATGAAGATTGAAGCGCACTGGGAAGAGATTTCGCAAATCATAATAATTAGAAGTTAGCGTTAAGGTGGTCGCAAGGTAAGTTAAATAATTTGCGATGCGAAGTGGAGAACGCACGTGGCAGCATGACGCAATATCGTAGACCACAAAAATAAGGTTTAACCTTTATGTTATGTTGTAATGTTCGTGAAGTGAAATCACCTGCGATTGGCTAGGAGTGTTGTGGGAGCCTTTCGTAAAAAAGTTCTACGTGCATGCATTTGTGTTGGGTTTTGTGTGTGGTCTGTGTAAAGTAACCGATGTGATCATGCGCATATGTATGTTAAGAAATTCCAAAGTTGAACTCTGCTACGAGTAAGGGAAATTTTGTGTAGAATCATAAAACACAGTTCTGCAACGCATTCTGATATTTTTGCAGCTAGTCTACATCATTTGGTATCAGAGCCAAGGTTCTCTTCCTAAGTGAAGATGGAAGTAGGAAGAAGAGGTCGGGGAAGAGCTGCAAGGGGAGCAGCAAATGAAGGACTGCGTGAAGAGATTAGAATGTTGTCAGCACGTTTGGCAGCAGTGGAAGCAGGAAGGCATAGGGAACCTGAAGGTGGAGATGACAGTGATGGTGAGACAATGGCACTAATAGATGGGTCAGAGGACAAGACACCAGAAATCAAACTACTGAAATCTGTTTTGATGGTTAGCAGCAAGCCAAGACCAGAGCTCTCCAATTATGATGGCAGTTTGTCCACAGAAGCATTGTTGGACTAGATAAGTGAGTTAGATAAATGATTCGAGTATGAGGAAGTTAGTGAGGATAGGAAAATTAGGTTTTTTGTCACTAAGTTGAAAGGACATGCCGCACTGTGGTGGGACAGTGTGCAGGAAGAAAGGAGAAGATTGAACAAGCCTTTGATCAAGAGATGGGACAGGATGATGGCAAAGATGAAAAGCAAGTTCCTGCCGAAATATTATCAAATTTCCCTTTACAGACAAGTGCAAAATCTGTGAGAGAGAACAATGACTGTAAAGAAATACACAGAAGAGTCCTATAAAGTGAACTTGAGGGCTGGGTAAGTTGAAGATACTCCCGAGAAGACAAAAAGATTTGTGAATGGTCCACGAATAAAAATATTAGATGAGATTAGTATCCTTACCCCTAAAACTATAGAGGAGACATATCAATGTGCTTTGAAAGCAGAAGGAAAGATTACCAGGAAGTAGAATGCAAGAAGAGGACGTGGTTCTGGTAGAGGAAGAGGACAGTCCTTTGGCATAGGTAGCACTGGAAAAAGTAATGAAGAGGGCAACAGTTCGAAGATTTAGGGATAGACTGAGAATGAAGGTAACACCAGAGGTGGAAGGCCATACCAGCGAGGAAGAGGTAATGACAGAGGCAGACGAAATGCCTACCAGTGTTACAAGTGTCACAAATGGGGGCACGGATCTTTTGAATGACCTGAAAATGAGCAAGCTAGACAGAGGGGAGCATATGTTGCTCAACCTGATGTAGCAGAGGCACCACCCCAAGAGGTGGAGAATGTACCCGAAGCAGGAGAGGTATTGGTGTTGAACAAGGTTTTACTAAAACCAGCAAAGGAGGCAGTTGACCTGACACAGAGGAAAGCATTGTTCCGGAATGTGTGCAATTCACATGGAAAATGCTGTAAAATGATAACCTGGTAGCCACAGAGATGGTGGAAACATTGTGTTTGAAGAAGTCGAAGCACCCGACTCCCTATAAGGTGTCTTGGTTGCAGAAAGGACACCATCTGCTGGTTGATGAGAAGTGCGAGGTGGAGTTTCACATTGGCAAGTACAAGGACAAGGTGACTTGTGATATTATGCCTAAGGATGTGATTTGAAATGGGTAGCTGACTTGTTATGATATGTAAGCACCTCCCACTCAGTTAAAACAAATTAAGTTCTTGCTTATACTTGACTGTGCAGAATTGAACTTTTGATTTAGGTGTATGTATCTTAACTACTTTAAGGCTTTATGTGTGAGGAATTAAACATTTATTTTCACTAATTAAAAGCATGTACAACAATTATAAATTGCAGCAAACTAATCATTAACACATAACAACAAATTTAATAAAGGAGTTCACCCGTATGTCTTGGGCTACATCTCCTTGAGCTTTTGTCAATTGTCTTGGCTCTTTGGGATTATGATGGATAATTTCTTTTACAAGTAACTACTCAACTCCAATGGTTTTTTATGCTGTACCAATGGGTTTATAATACAATCATACCCTTGGAATGGCTGCTAAGTCTTTGGAAATGGACCTAGGCTCCCTTAGACTTGACTTCTTCTGTCGGTACTTATACTTCCTAGGCTTCTCTGTGCTGGAAAATCCCTTATAAAGTCCTGTTCTATCCTAAAACCTTTCCACTATCTCAACATATATCAGACATCCCAAATTAGACTATTCCTTTTGCTCCAAATGAGTTACGGCTCCCCAGTCTAGGCTTCCAACCCACGGGTGGCCCACAGGTTGTTGACACTTCCACTGTGGATTCTTTAAGCTCTAGAAGTCTCCAAATGGCTTTGAAAATCCCTCCATTAGATTCATAATGTCCAAAATAGTCGAGGTATTCTTCACTTCTTTGAAATTGGCCTCTGGCTGCTCTTGTTATGCCCCCAACACCTGGTGGCACCCTATGGCTCTGGGCTCACTGAAAACTTCTTTGAAGCATCTCGGCCTTCAAGACTCTCCAAAATCTTCTGCAAATCCTTCAATTGGATTCATAAGGTTAAATATAGTCATAATAGACTATTGGTTTGCTAAGAATGCCCTCTGGCTGCCTTGGCTAGGCCTCATTCTCTTGTTGGCCCCTGGTGGCCCTTGGAACTTCTCTGAATCAAAATCACACTCAGAACTCCTCTGATGGCTCTGCAAACCTCACCAATGCCTCCATAATGTTTGAAACATCCAAAAATGACTATTGGTTTCCTAAGAATGGCCTCTAGCTGCCCTGACTAGGCCTCATTCTACTACTGGCTCCTGGTGGCCCTTGGAACTTCTTCGAAGAAAAATCACACTCAGAAGTTCTCTAATGGCTTTGAAACCCTCACCAATGGCTCCAGAATTCTCCAATTGTAAAGATGACTATGACACTCATAATGGTTGAAAATTGAGTCTCCAACTCATTTTCCCAGTTACACCTAGGAAAACTCCACTAAAAGTGGAGGACTCCACTTAACTGTAGTCAAAATAGAAATCTCTACCAAAAATGGCATGCCTTCCAGTCTAAACCACCGAATAAACTATTATAATTTAATGTTGGTGGTTTTCACTAGTAAGGATGAAATTAATGACCAGGTGACTAAAAAAGTTAGTCACTACAATTATTTCAAGTGAATTACTACTAAATTTGAGCAATTTTAAGTGATCGAGCTAAAAATGACTAACTTAAATGACTAATTTAGTCTATGAATAAAATATATGACTAGATGATAAGTGACTAAACTAAAAATGACTAGCTTAAATGACTAATTTAGTCTTGGGATAAAATATATGACTAGATAATAAGTGACTAAACTAAAATCGACTAACTTAAATGACTAATTTAGTCTAAGACTAAAATATATGACTAGATAATAAGTGAAAAAATTAATATGATGAATGTAAATAAATATTATAGTCCAAGAACAAAAATATGACCAAATAACAAGTACAACAAGTATATGAATTAGTCATCTATGTCAGTGATTTTTAATTGTGTCACTCCATAAATGAAAAATTACAATTTTTCTACCGAAGTGTTACATTTCACTAGAGGGGTCTCTGAATCCATCTACAATGTTAAATTTCTCTCAGTCGTGTCCACTCTTTCCATCAGGTTGTTGATAAGTGCATGACAGTTATCTAAGCAACAATGTTGGATACCCTAACCCTCATTTACCTTAGAGCGATTAGACCCACGATTCCCCTTGCCACCACGGGCTCCTTCGCCTTGACAACTCTGCTTTTGAACCATCAAATCCCCACCCCTGCTAGTCCCCCGTCTACCTCCTCCACAACCCCCACGTGCGCCCACACTAGCTAATCGTGCACGCCCCACAATATTTCCACCCCCGCATGGAGTCTTCATGATTATTTTCGAGTCCACCACCCCCACAGGGCCATGAATGACAGGGGAGGGAAAACATGCATAACGCACTGAGGGCTTCATAATTCACCAAGGTCAAGGAGCCCCGGCATGTGCAGAGTCTAGAGACTAGACCCCCCACTAGAGAAAACAACCACCACCAAAAAAGGAGCCAAATGTCATATCTCGCCATTGCAGGGAAGCGAAAAGCCACCTCCCACTTCCAAATAAAGACCACCACCACCAGGAAAACCAAATACCACGACCCACCAAACCAACACAGGAAATTGAACAATAAATGACGACAATGTAATCGATGCCTAAGCATAACTTCCCCTAGGGCAGCGACCAACCTCCAAATTCTCTGGACAAAGACCACACACTAATCCACCAAACATCGTCGCACCCATACCGAAGGGCACACAATTGGGAAAATAAACTAGTTTTCTGCCACCACCCTCAAGGTTTCCTAGACTACAGATTCCAACTTCCTCTCTTAGCACGAAAAAACAGGCTCACCGGAATCCAAGAAAAATGGAAACGGGTGAGCTCACTTTCCTTCTACTTCCTATACTTGACCCAGACACAGACAATGGCTAAGAAACTGAGCAGCAGGGACCAATTGAACACACCACACCAACAAATTCCCATGACAAGCACACAAAAGCCACTCTCCATGTAAACATTCCTACGACGTTTACGGTTCATCCGCGGAGGCCACTGCCAGGAGGTCATTTTATCCTAGGTAATATTATTACAACTTGTGAAGGCCTTGAATGAGTATCAAATACCAGTCACATAATTATATATGAAGATAGGAATAACATATGATTCCAAATTCATAATTATTTCTACTAGGGTGAACTTTTTCAAGCTTGGAAAATTAACGTAAATCTCCAAATTATGTACTCTCTTTCATGCTAGGAATAAGGAGAGAATTTGGTGCAAATCCTTCATTAATGTGCCCTCCATGCAAGTGGAAAAATACAAAATGTATTCCTTTCAAGTGCCAAAAAGGTGATAATTTGTAACTCATCATGCTGTCATGAATAGGTAACTAACTCCCTCAATTGGAGTGCCCTTATTTTCTAGGAATGAGCACTGGAAACATGTCAGAAATAGGCTTTAAAGGAGAGAGTTCACAACTGGTAACTGCCACTACATCACTACCTCCCCTGTAGCTGAGTGATGGATCCTATTTGCTGCTAAGACAACTCCCATTGGTGTGTTCTTCTCCTCACTACTATTATAATGAATGTTTAAAAATGATCGCAAGGGAGGTGTCCTTAAGAATGCTAATATAAACCAAAAATTTTCGCTATCATGCTGATAGATATGCATTCAAAAGGTGTAAATACAACAAAAATATCTCCTCAAACAAGTGCTGATCCACAAGCTTTCTCTCAAATATGACTTTCTTTTGTTGTTTGACTGAGTGATTTTTGTGCATGGGTGTGTTCACACTAGTAAAAAATGTTTATTCTTCTCTTCCTATATGTTGTTTCTAAATTTTTTTCACAATTGACATTTGTACTCAAATGGGAGTTGAAACTTCTCTTTTACAAATAAAGTTCTGAAAAGAGTTGAAAGTAAAGAGTTAACATATTAGTTTCATCTTTGAATGCAAAAAATTGGAGATGATTCAATGCCCAATTTTGACAATGGATGAATACCATGCACATGACGTGAGAAATGTGAATGAAAACTCCATGCAAGGGGCTTCTCCTCAAATCGGGCCCAAAAACCAAGTGTCAAATATCCATGTCATGAAGACCAATGCTCCTCGAGGTCATCTAATGCAATTATAGGAAGAGACCCCACAAAAGATGGGAAATATTTCAAATTAGCTAGAAAAATAATGTGTAATACATCCAAATCAAAGTATATAAGTTGGCGTCCAAAATGAACAGGTTGGTCTAGTCCAATTTTGTAGGTCGGCTCATCAAAACGTTTTCCAATGTGGCACATGTACATACATTTATATATACACCCTAATTCCCTTTATCACCATAATCATGGATCAGGATGGGCACATTCCTGTCTCTTTAAGGCATGTGCTATTGAACAAGGGTTTTTTGGGATCCATTTTCCTCTATGGATTATTCTCTCAAAAGAAACTGAAATCTACCACTTGACCTTTGCTAAATGTCTAGAAGAGGCATCAGTTTCATATTTTTAATCCTCAACATCTTCAAAAACTTATCCTTATTTCACATAGTAGATGAAGGCCTTTCAAAATGATTTGTTTTCTGGTAATCATATTCGACAATGCCAGTACTGCTTTGCCTAAGAACCTCAATTCCAAGTCTACTATAGGTGAACAATCATTGCTTGTCTTGGAACATCAAGTTTTATAATGATGCCACTATCTTCACTTAGAAAGAAATACTTAATGTGATCTAAGGTTTGTATAAAAGCACTATTACCAAAGAACACTCTTAATGCGAAGAGTCTCATATAGAGTGCATATGTGTACAAGTTTCTTGATTCAATGATAAAAATCCATTTTCTCAACAAGGCTTTATTTTCCATATCATTAGATCATACAAGGTATTTCACAAATGGAATATGGAGGTCCCAAATTATAATCCTGTCCCTAAATTTTGAAAGAAACATTGCATCACTTTACAATTACAGCCTCATCATCAACTCCACTCTTTCCAATAATTCTTTGGACTTTAAAAATAGTTCTCTCCCCTTGGAGTTCTCACTTCCACGAAATATCCTCTAAACACAATCAGCTTCCTTCACTAGGGCTTTCCTATCCCAATCAAGTGCACTTTGCTGAAAAACATCCTTTACCCTAATAGTTCCAGTGTGCTATGACAAGCCATACATATGAAAAGCATTTTGGTTGACCCTGCACAACCTTACTGGTGATACCCATGCTTATTTCTCCTTCACCGATTGCATAATCTTTATATGTCTAGTGGCAAAAAGTATCATAAACTACCCAAGAACATGTGTTCACTTCAAAGTCAAGTTTATTCCAAATAAAACACATGTAAAGACTACATGATGAGATGTTATCACTTGATGAAATATTATCACTTCAATAAATTTAATTACTCTAAAATATAGTAGAATCAAAGTAAAAATACATTTAAATTGGTTTTTAATAATATTATTTATATTTATATAAATTTCACTTCTTTATATCTAAAATTATTTTTAATATACATATTTTTTATTCCAAACATTTAACACATATATCATATTTATTTTACACATTACTTAACACTAAATTATAATTTTTTTATAATAAATATGCATACTTTTTATTTTACACATTATCTATTTGAACTAATAAAAAAAATCATACATAATTCTCCCCGAAAATAAACCTTAAGAATTGTTGGACCAAACAACCACACATTAAAATACAACCACAATGCTAACCACAACCTCAAAGCTAAACATTGACGATATTTTACCCAGCCACTCAAACTAAGCTCTAGAGGTCGTAAGGAAAACGCGGTTTCTTTTAGTCAAATATAAACCATCGAATGCATAGACCGCCCTTTTGTATTCAAATTTTGGATAGACCGCCCATTTGTATTCAAATTTTAAATGGCGCCATGACCGACTGGTTGATACTTTTAAACAAATATTAACAATCCACGAGTATTTTTCTTACAATGTTATGGGAATGGATGTACTCGACTCTCCGGGGCTGTATTGTCTGGTTTTCATCCGCGGTCTATACCTTGGCATCAATACTAAGCTCATGCTTTGTGGTTTGGGCAGAATTTGTTGGGTTTTCTTCAGACTCGAGGATTTCAGCCAATTTTTAGGGCTTTGATGGATTCCAGGGATTTTAGATCCATATCCTAGTGTCTCTGATTCAGACTCAGTGTTTCTGGGAGAGTTTTTCCCCAAAAGTTTGGTCGCTTTCTAGGGTAATTTCAGAAATAAAAGATGGGAAAGGCTTAAGCGGAAAGAGCAGCTGCATAGAGCCCAAAGTGCAGCAAGTCAGAGAGTACAGCTCGATATTTTGATTCATGACACTGGGAGTTGCAGTGAATCAATAGGTAAGATCTCCGTTGAACCGTTAATAGTTTTATCTTTCTGTTATGAAGAAAAATTCATTAATTTCTGCTAATCCGCTTGGTTTATGTCCATTCAAAGTGTTAGAGAAATTAAAATATGTGTATTAAAGTATTTTTTGACATTTTTTGGCCATAGTCCGCTCAATTGTGTTTATAACTTCATTTCTGCGGTCTTTTTATCCATTTTCTGCAAAGTGAGGGCAATTTTATGTAACTTACAACTTACAAAATGCCAGCTACAAGTTTTTCAGCTAGCACTGTCAAACCCAAATGGTCTTGCAACTCTGACAAAATCTTCTCAGCGCTAAAGCATCTGGGATACACCGTAAACCTTTAAACTACTATGAATGCTGTAAATTCTAAAAATGGGTGCAAATTTTCCAGATTTGGCTCTGCAAACCACTTGAATATACATATCCTTGTCCTGTACACAATGGTTTCATAACCCCATATTAACTATCTATCTTACCAAACATTTTTCTGATTTCTGTCTGTAGCATCCAAAAGAAAAAATATTTTGGAGTTTGTATATCCAATTGCAAGAGCGGCTGTTCTCTTCTCTTATCGTCATGATTCACAACAACCTTTTCTACATGGATTACACGAATCTGTAACAAATTTTAAAACCCTTCTCCAGGCAATAGTACTACTTGTATGAATATTTCAGAGCTTTTGCAAGTCTCTGTGCTCAGACCGAGCTGCTCATAGATTCTCGGTGCGGACGATTTTGAAAATCTGCGAACAGAATGACCGCACCCATAGTACTCCAGGAGGAAATTAAAACAGATAGACTTTCGGATGCAAAAGATGAAAATTAGCAAGCCAAAATGTGCCCCCGAGGACACTAGGGACCGACTGAGGATGAGAAACTGAGAGAACTCGTTGAACAATATGGACCCCAGAACTGGAACTCCGTAGCTAAAAAACTCCATGGTAGATCAGGTAAAGGACTGGCTCAATGTAACAATAATACAAGGGATTGTTTGTTTGCAAATCTATCCAAAATAATCACTTTCCCAATTCCCTAGTTTGTATTAATATATGAATTAAACAATCACCATAGACTAATTCGCCCTAAAGATGCTCTTTCTTTGACAATACCCTACGATGTGGCCTCAATGTAATCCAAAACCCTAGCTTGGGTTGTGGTTTAACAGTAGACCTGTTGAATTCTCTGAGAAATCATCTATGGTTTTTTTTCTTTCTGAGATTTCCCAAGAAACACAATCTGGGTGTTTTCATACTGCTTGGGCTTAATATTTTGTAGTTTGTACATGGATTTGCAAGAGCAGCTGTTCTCTTTTCTTATAATCACAACAACCTTTTGTACATGGATTACATGAATTTGTAACAAATTTGCACATATTTCTGTCGGCTTGATGAAGTGGGTGAAGATTGGAGATTGCCTATCATTATGGAGAAAGGCGTTGGCATAACGATTTTTCGTTGAGGTTTTGCTAGACCCAGGGAATAGAACTCGCGTCAGCTGCAAATATTCTCGGTGTTTTAGTTGATTTGGAAATTTTAATGCATAGAATCCACGCACGACGGTCGTTAGGCGTTTGTTAAGATACGTGCAATATGGAGTCACAAAAATTTCAGAAATCCACACACGACGGTCGTTAGGCGTTTGTTAAGATACGTGCAATATGGAGTCACAAAAATTTCAGAAAAGCATCTACAGAATTTATAACTGTGGCATATTAAAACAGCAAGGAAAACAAAAAATTAAAGACAAAAGTATAAATGTAAATGTCAGATTAAGCATGTATGACTTTTTAGCCATGTTCCACACCATTCGAGAGGTCATGGATGAGGAAGGTCACCTCCAGAAGTTCCACAACAATTTTGGAGAGCCCATCAACAGTGGAATTGAGTTCATGCAGCATATGTGTGACAGTGGAATTGAGTTCATGCAGTATATGTGTGAAAGAGATCCCTTCAAAAGAGAAGGAGAGTTTTCTTTATGTCTTGAAGAATAGAGTGAAGGTAGATATTCTCAATTTGGATTTTATTGTTTGCCCAATAGATGGCAGGCCTGAAATCCCTCATGGCCCATTACTTGATTATTAGAAAATTGTAGCAAGGTGCACAATGCAATAAATTATGAATGGTTGTTTGTACCTTGCCTAAGAGCGATACTATATTGGTACATCATGTGATTGAGTGATAAATAAAACCACACTAACACCACAATGTGTTAGGTGCCCTTAAGCTGCTTTGTAAGAGGGCGCATGATCATGATGCACCTCCTCTATGGCTTGTGATCAGCTCTATGTTTCATGCAGAATTTTACCACTCAACCCATTGTGGTCTCTAGAAGGATGTTTCAAGTGTTGAAGATAACTTTGTTCCTAGCCTACCAAATATTGTTTACCAAAATAGTGGGGATGCCCATGGAAGAAGTTGTCTTTATTTTCCAGCCATGTCATGAGATTGTTTGCCAAACTTGTGGAAGACCATGAGCCATTTATATGCAATTATGACACTACTATGTTGATTACTTGCATTGTGTATGCAAAGGAGATAATTAAGTGTGCAATGCTCTTTGATGAATATTTTCATTAATAGTAGAAACTAGGGCCTTCCTAGTTCATCTTCATGAGATTGTCCCAAGTTAAAAGTTTGTTATTTAATGCTAGCCAAAGTGTAGTTTTATATTTTAGGGGTGCTTGTATTTTTTGTAGAGGTTTCCACCGACAGTGTGTTTCCCCAGTAAATAGGGAATCAATGTGAGACTCGCAGCCCAATTTTGTAGTGAAGTCCCCATTGTTGGGATTTTTTGACGATAACAACTTAACATTGATCTCCTTCCAAAGTTTGATGAAATTTGTAGTGAGGGGATTGAAACATGTTTCCCATTCTACAACATCTTGTCCAACAAGGTGCAAATTTGTGAAAGTTTTCCATCTTGTAGGCCCCCATGCTATGTGGGATTGTGCTTTTGCATTTGTGAGGACATAACACCACTTTTAATTTAAGTGCTTGGTGAACTTATTTGATAATATATAGGCATCAACTAATCCCATGCATGGATCTAGTCCTAGCTTCACACTTACACGATTACCAATTTGTGATGCCAACCATTCTCCAATGAGTGGGAAGGCTAGTATGAAGGATTCTAGACATTTGGTCCCTTTCTAGATTTCCTTGGTTAGTAGATCTAGTCCACGAATGCGGAGGTTGGGAGATATTTGGATTTGAGAGTTTTCCCCTAGAGGGATGTGTTATGAATTAGCTGCCAAAGGTTTTAGGTTACTAGTGAGTTGTTGAAGAGAACAATATTTTCTAAACCCCCAACTGCCAATTTTTTGGGGAGAACAAGTCTATCCCATTTTACGAGGGGATGTTTCTGTTGCGTCCTTTGCTAGGCCAAAGAAAATTTATGCAGGTCTTTCAAATTTTTAGCTTTATATTTTTATATATATAGAATATTAGGAAATTTATACAAGTCTTTTAAATTTTTAGCTTTATATATATATATATATATATATATATATATATATATATATAGATAGATAGATAATATTTTTTTTGTTAATAAATTCTCCACTTATTTTTTTCTTTAGAAGAAAAAATCATAATTTTATTCAACTTGAAAATATCGAAAAAATTACATTTTTCAAATGCACGAGGGCATTGCAGTCACATTAGCCAAAAAGCCTGCCAAAAATAAGAGCTCAAAGCTCTCTAGTTCACATTCCTCCAATTGAAGGTCCATGAAACATCTTTAAAAAATTGGGCATAGGCTCCCTAGATAGCCCCCCAAAAATCCCCAAGAAACCTTAGAGAAATAAAATCCTAGGCCAAAGTTTGAGGAAAACTAAGAGGATAAGCACGTAGGCTTGCCAAAACCTAGAAGGAGCAACAAAGAAATCATGAACCCCCATTAAAATAATCTTGGACACATTTTGAGAAAGCCCAAGGAACCCCACAAAAATTGTGGCAAAAACACTTGGCAGATGACAACAACTGCAACAACAACAACATCAAATACCCATGAAAAGAGAAACCTAGCCAAGACAACTTAAGAACCACCATGAACCTGCACCCGCAAAGCCTACCTCCACTATAGTAGAAAAAAAGGCATGAATTAGGGATAGATGACCAAGTAACAAGGATAACAACTTTAGAGTACATAACTTCTTGACAAGTACTAAGGCTATGATTGGAACCATTGATTGATCAGTTGCATTGAATAAGCGGACATCTAATACATGCCAGCACCTACCAAATAATACATCAAATTTTTTTTAACCGTATTGTCTAGGAAGCTTTATCTTTTCACCTGTTGAATGTTTTGGAAAATGATCTTCAATGTTTGTATCTCCTTCTTGCATTTTCGAATGGCTAGTGCTATTCCCAACCCTTGAACTTTTGTGGCCGCCACTTCTTTTTAGCAGCCATAGTGTCATTTGTTGTAACTGAAGCACTGTACAAATTCTCACAACTATTACTGCAACCTTTTCCTAGTTTCAATATTCTGTGCAAGGAATACAATAAAATATTACCATTCAAACCTCCTCAACAACTCTATACTAAAGATAGCAATAGGATGTTGAGATCCCTTTTCTACTTCAAGAAAAATTATGAAAATATTTTAGGAAAAGACTACAATAATGCTCTCAATCAATCAGTTCCATGATACAAGTTGACGATAACATGATAATGGAGTTGGTTTTGCAACAATCCTCCAAAAATGGCACCACAAAGTACAGTTCCTCCTCCAAGTGGTTGACCATGTATCTACCTTCACGAACAATGAATGAATCCTCCTTAGAAGCATGTGTGGCCTCCTCCAAAGTGGATTCCTTCTTCAAACCTTGAATGAATGCACAAAGACCATGCAAAACTCCAATAAAGTGGCACTTGTGGCATCATGAGTATAACTTTCCATCAATATTCAATGCAGAAGGCTCCATTTGGAAAATTCCATGGTAGAAGTACATTCTACAAAGGAGAAGGCGAAGTAATTATCAATGAGTGGACATCCTCATCATAATAGCTTGGAAATGTGTGCAAGGTGACTTCCTCTCATATAAGGTGTCCTCCCCATTGACTAACAAAGTCCTCAAAGGGGTAATGACCCTTAAAATATTTGTTGAAATTGTGAGTGCCTTATAATCATATGTTTGGCCAACATATCAATTGTTTTCCTTGATGAACAGATCTGAAAAAGGTGTTTGAATAATCGCTGGAGATGCAAGCGAGATTTGAACACATTGAAATAGATCTGAGAGAAAGTCGTATATTCTTCACATAGGTAGAAAAATCGATCACGCAACACTCTGAATGCATGTGCGATTGTTAATATATTTCATGTTACCTTATTTTTTCTAAATGCTAAGTATAGTTTGTTGGCAATTATTAGCTATTCACTAGTGGCTTGGCCTCTTCAAGTGTGTAAAAAAACATCAAACTATTCTAAAATATTTTCTACAAGTTGTATAAATTTGTTGATTTGTAAGAAGTGACGTGTTTAGCTAGAAACAACCCTTGTACACTATTTTAATTTTCACATCTGATAAATTCAAAGTAGTATAGGGCTTCTTCATGTTGTTTTGGATTTCTTAGCCTACATGAACTTTGTCTTGCTTTAATTTTTTTTACTTTGAATTTTTTCATGAAATTTGCTTTAGTTCTTTTTGTCAGAACTCATTAGGCTCTAGAATGTGTGCATCAATCTTCTCCTTCCATGCTTGAGAGTTAGTTTTGTCTATAGAAAATTTCAAAAAATTGTCCAAAACTCTCTTTTGACAATGCACAGAAACTTATTTATCTAGTCCATTTAGGCCAATGACTTACTTATCTAGTGGACCATTCTATGTTCTGGGTGAAGGAGTCACACTTCTCAATTTTGAGAGAGTTTCATTTTACACCTGGGAAACCAGACATGCTTCCTTTGCGGCCAGGTTGGTTATGAATTCCTATTCGAGAAAATGGGCTTTATGTAATTATCCTGTGGCATACCTATTATCTATTGCATCATTTTACGCAACTGAATCGAGCTTCACGGTTTCTATTGCTTTGTCTATAATAGGCTTTGACATGTCCTTTACTGAATTTTATATCTGCAGCTCTCCAACACCTTTCTGTGACCTTCCTACTTTCTCCAAGTCGCCAGACATTGTGGGTATTCTAATTGATGTTACAGGAGAGGTACACTAGCAACCATTTGCCTCTTGGATGTTGAAATTGTTGAATATATGCCTTGTCGAAACAAGGCTTCAAGTAGAAGGCCTTATTAGTTCATCGTTCATGTCTGCATCTTGTATTTTACTTGCTTAAGGAGACGGTACATTACAAAGGCCTTGTTTCGACTTTATACATTTAGCATCATCATCACTGGATGCAGAAATAATTCCTATCAAGAATCTTGTGCATTCAATGGACCACTATTTATGATTTTACCATGGGTTCTTTCCTTCATACTTTATATGCCATATGCCCTAGATGCATTGTTGAATGTACAACTAAAGAGTGTTTTCTCAGACATTTCAAAATACAAGCAACAGAGAAAGATTTCTGAACATAAAAACACTCTTGTCAATTTTAAAACTTCCATGATTGTTTTTTGATATTGACATCGAATCTGATATCATCAAGAAGACAAAGTGCAGAATTATGAGTATGTTGCCTAAGGTAGGGATCAAAGCAATGAGTGAAAATATTTTTGAGGTTTTGGACTTAGCATTGCAAGATCAGATTGCTGATGTCCAAGCTGAAGATGTTGCATCTATGCCAATTCTTGCATTCAATTCTAGCTATGATGTTATTACAACCATGTGTAGAATATTGGAGGTATTTGTTGAAGACAAATCTGTCAAAGTTCGTGAAATTTTAGCTCATGATATTGGATACATTGCATGTTTATCTGCTAGTCCTTTAGCCACTGATTATGCAACCAAATTTCTGTGTCAAATCCACAAAATGTTGGTTTGAAAGTGAATTTGGGAAACATAGATGTTCTTATATCAAGATTATTTTGTGCTCAGTGTGATAAATAAATTTCAGCTGACTCAGGGAAAAGTGACCTTGATGTAACTTTATATCAGATATAAAGGAAATACATTCTTAATAATACAACTGTTAGAGTTTGCTTTTAGTATTTTTCAGTCTTTCTTTTCTCGACTTCTTTTTAGTGAATCATTAGAGCAAGTTTGTGTTGCTATTGTGGGAATAATTTCTCGTCTTCTATGCCATGCAATCAAAAGTGGCCTTATGGGAACAAAACCTTTGTGGATAAAATACCTGGATATACTTCCACTTTATCAAAAGAAGGTTGTGAGGAGATATTTTTTTTTGAAAATCCGTTACATCATTGAGAATAATGTAATGGATATTTTGTTTGAACATGATGATGCATGCAACAAAACAAAAGAAGAAAATATGCTTCGAATATTGAAACATGATTTGGAAGCCACTGAGGATCTGGATGTATTTGAGACTTTGTTGGAAATGGTAGCAGAAATTATGAAAATGGTTGATGTCCATGGATATTTGATTTTTTTTCTCATCTTCTTTATTGATTGATCAACTTAACAATTCAAATAGTTGGGTAAGAGCAACAAATGTTAGGTTAATACATAAATCTGCTAGTTTTAAATAGAAGGGAGGAATCAGATCAATCCTTTTGAAGTTTAGTGGAATTAGAGATGAGTTGTTTGAATACTTGAAAGAAAGGTTTGTCACATGCCTAGTTATGAGAATTGAATTTTCAGAGGTATAGTGTAGATCTTGTTCAAGAGATGGTCCCCATGGTTCTTCCAAAGCTTGTAGTTTTACAACAGCAGAATTGCCATGCATTAGCTACTTTGCATGAATTGGAAACATAGTTGAATACAATTTTTCCAGTTTTGTTGTTGGAATGGTGTCACAAGGCTCTATCGTTTGTGTTTCTTCACTCAAATAGAAAGGAACTAGTTACTGTAATGCAATTCTATGAAGCCCAGACATGATCTAATACTAGAGATATTTTTACTAGAGTGTTGCCATTCCTTCTTGAGAAGTTTGTACATTTCCTTAGGGATGCACACAGTGAAAATACTGATGAAAGGGTATCAAAGGTTCTAGATATGATTTAAGAGGTGGCTAGTCTTGTCACTGGATCAGATTATATTCTAGGATTTTTAAGGAATTACTAGTTTCCATTTTGCTAATTTAGGGAACAATTCCTTGTAAGCAAGGAGGAAGAGGTGAGAGTAATACGAGGTGACAAGTGGCAAGTGGGAATGTATCACAATGTATTTGTAAAAATCTAATTGTAACCCGCATGTTTAGGATACAAACAACCACCAATGACCCCATTGATTTCTCTATCAATTACAACATTAATTAACTTCATTATATTTTGGATTTTATGTACTACAATATATCTGCATTTGTGGCATTTCTCTCTTGTACGCTTCCTTTTATTTTTTAAATGCCACTTATATTACTTTAAGGAAAAGGAGAAATTAGGAAAAGGAGAAATTAGTTACACTTGTGATATGTGTATGCACATATTTTCTCAAGCTCCACACAAAAGAAGGTTTGAGAACTACGGAAAAATATTTATGATGTTACTTGTTTACAAATTTGAGAAAGCCTCAAGGGTTACAATCAAAATCTAGAAATTTTGTTTCCTGGTGGAATGTGAGACATTCTTGGATTTGTATAATGCTTCAATGCGTGTTTAGGATCTAGGTAAGTGTGAATGAATAAAAGCTTTCTGTCATTGTTCTATATTGGATTCCCATTCTCTCTAAGTTATCAAAGGCAAGTTAAAACCTGATTAGACTAAGGGACAACATATTCCATTACCAAAATTTAACCTTGCAGGGAAGTGCACTACACTTGTTTGATACTTCAACACATTTTGAGGGCATTCCGATAGAAATGTCATTGTTGTTGGATACATTGGCGTTGGTTAGTTTTAGAAAAGTTCTATTTTTCAAATATGTTGGTTTCATGAAGTAATATTTCCAACCAAGAGGATAAAGACTTGGCATTCTAGGACATAGTGGTGTTATTTCTTTCCTGTATTTGTAATTTATTAGTATTCCACCACTAATAACTTCATTATGTAGTTGTCTGTTTAGTAGTATATTACAACAATGACTTGTTAAAGGAAAATTATTCTAGTTTGTTTGAACGTCATAAAATGGAAGGAAATCTAGCTTTGAATTAGAAAAATGGAATATATTTTAAAAATATGTTTTTTGATCAAATATAGGCCAGTTGCCTGATCATTTAAACAAAAAAAAACAGTGATGACAATAAACAATGATTTTGGACACGATGAATTACAGAACTCTCCAGCTCAAAAACAAGTTAGCGTATTCAGTTTTGTGTGCATCAGATAAAAATGAATGAGTAACATTAAGTTTGATTTGAATATTTATAGAACCATTTTAGAGATTCTAAATGGAAATTGCATGTGCTAATTTTTCTCAATTAATTACAGGGAAAACAAGGGGCATACATAATTTGTTGGCTTATGGGAATTTGATTCCTTTTCCCTTGGAATAGTACGTTGATAATTAAATATTACTATATTGAAGCTATATTCCTGGTTAGTATCACAATTTACAAAGTCTTGTCTTATTCTTTTTTAGTTTCTTGTTGCAATCATGTGTCTGCAATACTTTGCTCCACCCATTAGATTTCTACTAACCAGTTTTATTGTTGAAGTGTCACTTCTTCTTAGAGATAGCTAGAGGAAACGATACAAATAAAAAAGTGGAGCATGAGACATTATAAGTAGAAATTGCTAGCTCTGTTGTGTTTATTTGTGACATTTTACTTGCTTTGTTTATACAGGTCATCTAGTGGCCACTATTTCCCAACTAAAGAAAAATTGTTTGAGTTTCTTGCTTTTATGGGGGAAAATGACATTAACAATATTGCTGATGTTGAGGTATATATCGTATCAATTCTTTATAGTCTACTTTAGTTTATATTCCAGTGTTCATGTCTTATACTCTGCATTGTAACTTTTTTTGTTTTCTTTTTGTAGAAAATGGACTCAATATTGATGGTAAGAAGTAAGGATTGAAGAAAGAGGGGAACAATAACACTAGAGTGAAAAAGAGAGATAAGTGTACTGGTCCAGTGGTACCCGTAGAGCCAATATCTCGCATAAGATAGATAGATAAAGACTAATGGTCAAGTTTTTAGAGTTGGTGAATTCAATTGCAATTCCTTGGCAAGATAATGATAATGTTTTGAAGTGATGAACAATATTTTATCTGTAAATTGTACTCCAACCAATATTAAGTTGGAAACTCATATTGTAATACTTGACATTTTATATAATATAATGTGGTTGGGATTATTTATAGTTTCACTTGATATTACTTGGTATTGTAATTAACATATGTAACTTTGCGTTTTCATATTAGATGAACATGTAAATTGTATGACATTTTTTTTAAATTTAGTTGCAAAATCATACTAATTAATTTATGTGATTAATAATGAACACATAAAATTAGTCTAAAACTATTAAAATAGTAGTTTATATTGATTAATGATGAACACAAATAAAATGAATATACGACTAAATTAGTCATTTATAATGATTATTAATGAAAGTAAATGAAATGAATATAAACTATTAAATTAGTCGTTTATATAATGAATAAATGACTATTGCATATGATAAATTTGTGACTACAAATGACAACTAAATTTTTCATATATACGACTATTAGTAGCTAATTTACAGTATCTTATAACATGACTAAAATTTAGTCATATTTCTTCGGTCATTAATTGGTTTCAAACAATGACTAAAATTTGCATATATATGACTATTAGTAGCTAATTTACAGTATCTTATAACACGACCAACATTTTGGTCATATTTCTTTGGTCATTAATGAGTTTTCTTGGGTGATGATATAGTCATATATTTTGTTGTATATTTGGTCATTAATTGTGACAATTAATGATCAAATCAAAGATTAAATCAATGATCAAATCAATGACCAAATTAATCACCAAATCAATAGCTAAATTAATGATCAAATCAATGACTAAAATAATGACTAAATCAATGACCAAATATACAACTAGACAACAAAATTGAGATACCCAATTAATGACTAAGCTAAAAACGACTAAAAGTTGGTCGCGTTATAAGATACTGTAAATTAGCTACTATTGGTCACCGACCGAAAAATAGTCATTTATATGCAAATTTTAGTCGTTTTTTTAGTAACTAATTAGCCATTTTCTGTAGGAGTTGGCCAACTTTGACAACCCGATACAGTTGGATCTTCTGTTGGCGAGTGTTCTTGATTTGCTTGTCCATGATACAATCTGTGGTGGATTGTTCCATGCAGTCTGGGTTTAACTCTATTGGTGTGAGTTGTTATGCAATGTCAAAGGTTTCCAGTAGAGTTGGGAAGTAGGGATGAAGGCAGCCCACATTGAATAATTAGTGTAGACCAAGGAATGGTGGAATACTCATCTTGAAGGCATTGTTCCCTACAACCTTGGTAATGGTGTACGACCCATATCGGAGCTGGCGAACCTTGTGATGGGGTCCAATGAGGCATTCCTTTTGCAAATGTAGCCACACTTTGTCTCCCACCTAGAAGTTGTGTGGCACCCGATGTTGATCATGTCGTTTCTTGGACTTAGCATTGGCTCTGTCCAATATGTCATGAGCTTGTTGGTGGTTGTTCTAAATGGGCTTGATGAATATGTTCATTTTGTCAGCTTCAGACTCAACATGAGCCAAATCAACCTGAGTAGCTGCAAATGGCAGGGCTACGTCAATGGGACATAGCGGCTAGAACCCCAAGCCCACCTGAAAGGGGCTGTGGCTAGTTGAGCTATGGAGAGCTCGGTTATAACTATGTTGTACATAGGGGAGGCTCTCATCCCATGTGTGTTGATGCTTTTAATTGTACATGCGCAGAATGTGTACAATCATCCTGTTGAAGACCCGTGTGTAGCCATCAGTTTGGGGATGGAAAGCTATGGACTTGGTGAGCTTGGTGTCTAGCATTGACCAAAGGCTGGACCAAAATGTGCTAAGAAACCTGTTGTCCCGATATGATATGATAGACTGTGGGATCCCAAAGTGCACCCACACTCATTCAAATAATATTTTAGCAGTGGCTTCTGTTGTGATATTCTTCTGGCAGGCCGCCATAATGGCCACCATCGAGAATCTATCGATGACCACGAAAACACATTCGTTTCCATGCTTAGTAGAAGGGAGGACCAACATGTAATCCATGGAGATGGATTCCTAATGTCGACTAGGGTTAGGTAGCGGAATATAGAGGTATTGCTTCTTGATAGTCGGTTTGAAAATGACACAAGTAGTGTAGGATATTATGTACTTCTTAACATCGTGTCGAAGGTTTGGCCAATCAAAATACTTCTGTAGTACTGCCATTGTTTTCTCGACCTCAAAATTCCTAGCCACTCAGTTGTGGTGTGATTCCCATATCATCTTGGCACGTGCACTTGAAGGAACACAAAGGTGTCCCAGGTGACATAACAATGCACCTTGGAGGTGAAAATTTGGAACTTATGTACCCCCAAGAGTGCCTTGTATGTGTAGTTTAATTCTGGATCTCTCTTGTAAAGAAGCAGCCAATCAGAAGTCTCGTGCCCACAAGAGTTGCGAACGATGGTTAGCACCACGATCAGTGGTCGACTGAGGCCATCTTCAACATTATTGGTGCTACCCTTATTGTACTTCATGTTGAAATGAAATTGTTGGAGATATGTGGACCACTTCTCATGGCGATCGTTCTGCAACTTCCCTTGTATATATATAAACTGCAGGGGTCAGTGGTCTGTGTGGATGATTGTTTCCTTCCCTGGACTGTAATGCTTCCATTGCCCAAAAAACATCATTGAGGGCCTTAAAACGGCTCCGGAAGTTCACGACCCGAAAAACTGCTAAAAATAGTAAGTTGTGACGAAACTGAAAAACTGAAAGAGACAATGGTGGGGCCCCAAGTGGAATAGGTGGTTGGCCACCAATATCCACCTAGATAACATTTAGTCTGTAGATTAAATAAATTCTTATATGGACTAAAACAAGCTCCTAGGTCATGGTATGAAAAGATAGATTCATTTTTTATGCAACACAGTTACAATAGAAGTAAAAATGACCCTAATATGTGTAATATTCCTAATTAGCAGTAGCTAATTGGAAATATTAATTTTGATCAATTTTGCCTTATATAATTAAATTATAAATAAAATTGAGTAGAGGGGGACATAACTCACTCTAAAAATAAAGTTCACTCCCTAGTAGAGACAACGTTGTAACCTAAGTGAGCCAAGGGGGGGGGAAAGAGACGACGTAGAGAGGGGACCCATGTATGCTCTAGAAGCTTATGCATAGAAAAGGATGAGAACGTGGCAAGAGAGAGGCTACGTTGGGGTTTTGGAGGAAAACCAACGTTATAAAATGGGAGGATCCTTCTCATTTCATTCATTCTTGAGTTGACGATTTTGGAATGAGACTTATGTCTTCTTGAGCATGCTGGCTATTTAGCCTGTCTGCAGCATTGTTCAGTGCATTGAGTGTCTCCGGTTGGAGATCTTGCCCTTAGCCCCAGGGGACTTCGAGTGCCTGCTCAGGCAAGGTTAGTTTTTTAGCATTTTTTGTGTCGTTTCATTGTTTAGGTTTGTTGCGGAGCTGGAGCTTATAGAGACTGTGCAGTCACTAGGAGAGAGGACGCAGTCCACTGTGGAGGAGCTCCGGATTGGGGATTTTGTGGGTGATTTAGCCGAGATTTTGAGCAGAGGGTCAGCCTTTGCCCGTCGGAGGGTTTTGGCGGAGTTTGTGGCAGTGTTTTAGCTGTTTCTATCTAGCCACTGCGCAGTGCCTTGGAGGCCGACGTAAATCACTATGGAGGAAGATTCTGGTGATTTCTAGGGTTGGTCATTCTTGGAATGGTTTGTGGATCTTGTCTGGGATGTTGAGGAGAGGAGGTTTGCTGATTTTCAGCTCATTTCGGCAAGGGGATAAGCCCCTAGTCTTCAGTCCATTCCAGCAGTAGCAGCTACATGGCAGTTTCCAGTAGCTAGGACGCAGTTCCTAGAGCAGCCATTTCCGGTATTCTCTGAGAGTGTTTTCTCACTTGCCTTGCACAATATTAGCCTATTGTACTCCATTACATTTCTCAGATTAATAAAATGGCTCAACATTTATTCTTTATGTTTTCTGGATGAGTTGTCGTAGTTTCCGTAGTTGCCGTCAATGTCGTATTCTCTTTCTATGATATTATATGTCTATTGTTGTTTTTGAGAATTCTAGTTCTATACCACTTGGTGTGTTTATCTTTCACTCTTAGACAGAGTCTAGAAAGGGCCAGGTAGCCTCCGGATCTTGCCCTCTTTTTTTGGAGGCGAAATATCTGGTAAATGCCCTCCCAGTCCATCTCTGGTTGGAGTTTTCCATGTTCTAGAGATATCCATGAAATGGGATATTACAGTGGTATCAGAGCATCAATCTTGGATCAGCCTGCGAGTTTTCAGTTTTCAGTTGCAACTATTTTGGCTATTTTGGTTAGAAGGGCCTACGTAGTTATTGGAGGAGGCTCATTTGTGGGAGCTTCATTGGTAGGATTTTAGATCTGAGGTGTTGGGAAATTGATAGGAGAGCCACATGAGGAGGTTTTCTGGGATTTTGGAGAGCAACGATTGACAGTAGCAGCTGCAGTGCCAAAAAACGAAATTGGAAGAGGGCCAAACTATAAAGGGCCAGATTTTGAAGTTTGGAATTAGAAGAAACCCTTTCTAGGTTTTTCTGGGTTTTGGACAAGGATCACCTTCACAAATTATTAGAATTTTCTGAGTAATTTTTAGTGGGTAAATCAGAGGCCGAAGTCAGGTAGAAGTGTATTCTTGGAACAACAGTGCAGTTTCTAGAGGAGCCTGTAGACACAGAGTAGGAGGAGCTGATGGCAGGTGATGATGATGCGAAGAGATTTGGGGAGATGCTCCTCAAATTAGTATAGGATTTGTCGAGGTAGATTGAGGTGATGGGGTAGAGATTCACTGTTGTGGAGGCTAGAGAGCATGAAACCCCAAGGGGTTTCTAGATGAGCGAGGGATCAGGAAAATCCCACCATTTGCCGGAGCATGATGCCACTCAGTATATGGCATCACATACACCCACATGTTCCACTATGCCCACTTTTCTGGGTGCAGACGTAGGGGTAGGAGCACAGCAGGAGCCAGAGCCTAGCCACATGGGTGATTATTTCGCCAAGTATAAGGCATATGGGTAGGAGTTCAGGGATGCCCTTCCATTCATAGATTTTTTTCAACTCCAGTGAGATAGAAGACCGTGCAACTTTCACAAAGGGAACAAGCACTCACATGACCGGGGCTTGCAGCGCACAGTGGGCAGATTCCATTTACCGACATTTGACAAGTCATCCAAGCATTCGGAAAAAGATTGGGTGGAGAAGTTGGATTCCTCTTTCTGGCTTGACCGAGTATCGAAGGGGGAAACCATCAAAATGGTTACCTCGCACTTGGAGGATGAGGGCACATGAGATTGCAGGGAGTTCGAGGATACACCTAGTGTGACACAGGACTCACCCTCATTGGAGACCTCCTTGACTGTGTCGGTTGATATTGTAGGGGAGAAGGTAAAGCCTACCCCAGTAGAACCATCCATTGAGGGAATGACCAGAGTCGTGTCTGAGTCTTCGGGTGGTAGCAGCACATGACAGATGGGTGAGGTGTCAGGAGATGTATCCACCTTCGATGAGGCACTAGGAGATACAGAGGTATTGGATGATGGTCACAGAGAGCAGTATCATCGGCTTCGGGCAAACCTTCTAGTTTTAAAGGGGAAGGCCATGTCAGTATGGGAGGCCATTTTGTTGCAGGACAGGGAGCTGGAGGGCATGAGAGTGGCTTGTGCCGAGTTGGTGGCCAAGTTGGCCCGCATTGGGGAACGACTGGATTCCCTGATGGTACAACTAGAGGGCACGTTGGAGCATCAGATCATTCCCCTTCAGGCATGCATGGACAGGACTAGCAGCGTTGTTGGGACACCTCTTCCCATTGGAGAGAGAGAGACAAAATCACCTAGTCAGATCTCATACATTGACTTGGTTAGTAGGATGAGAGGATCAGGGTTGCACAGGGTGAAACATCCACATGTTGAGGTTGGATGGCGAGATATTTTGAGTTGGTACCCGATGGAGTGGGTTATGGAGATGGTGGTGGACCTGGATGTATTTTAGTAGGAATTCCTAGGTGCTGGGAATACAGGGACCCTAGATTGGCATTGGGATCTAGGCGGGATCACCTATCATTTCCCAGGCAGGTCAGTTGACTATGTCTTGGAGGGTACAGCTGGCCTAGCAGTGGAGAATGCACATTCGCTAGGGGATTTTTGGTCAGCTCTAGTGGCCAACCAGTTTATGGGAAAACTCCCTAGGTTGTCTTGGTATGACATTCATACATAGGATCACGGGGTGGTCAACATACCTTGGCTGGAGCCTGTTGAAGGAGGTGGCATTAGCAGGCCACCAGATGGCGCCTTGTATGGGGCCAACGATTCTTCACCTTTGTGTGGGGCACAAAGGATGCAGCGGAGTTGAGCAGTGGTGGTAACACTACTGACACATAGGGAGATTCAATTCTCAGACCCCTCGAGGAGGGTTTGGAGTGATGATCCATTCGTCGGTGGGTATAGTGATGCGACGATGGAGACGATGATACTTATTGGGGGTAGTCTGACATGTAGAATCACAACTCTAGGTTATCACATCCGCGGGTGTGTGGGAGCCTCTAGCATTGAGCAGTGGACTACCGGTGGACACAGAGTTGCATGGTGGTGTACTGTAGTGTGTGGCACTGCATTGTGGAGTAGGGGTGTCCTACATCACATTGAGAGCATGCAGGGAGAGACCAATGCCTGGACATAGTCAAGGCACGAGACAGTACACGGTGGTACAATAGTAGCATGGGGTATCCAACAGTTTACAGGGGTATGCCTCAGTGTACAGTGGCATGTCGAGGAGTATAGGGATGATTAGTGGTATGCGAGGGCATATGGTGCTGCAAAACAGGGTCTTAGAGCATTGCCTCCAGGGAGACTCACGGACAGGGACACTGGGCTTACCTTTGGGGGTATTTCACCAAAGATTGATGGGGAGACAGATGAGTGATACTTGGAGATATCTGTGGGGACTCACACACCTGACCCTCTACTACATCACTCATGGGCATAGTCGATTTTGTCGATGTCCCTTGCACCTTGGGCATGAGTAGTGGGGTAAGCGAGGCTCACCAAAGATATTTGGAGAGACTTCTCAGCAGTGGCACTGGGTTGGGGCGCTAGTTGACAACCATAGGTTAGGGGATGAGATGATCCTCTACAAGGGTGGCACATCAGTCATCGCTGAGCCTACGCTTGGGGAGCGGGTCATGAGGGAGACATGCGTCACTTTTACCTCAGGGCATGTCAAGATCATGCATAAGCAGAGGATACTGGGTACAGCAGAGGTAGCATCCCAGTATGTGTCTGGGCTCCAGACATTGTATCGACACGTTATCGAGAGGGTGGATGGCATATTCAATGCAGATGAGGTGGCGGAGGTAGAACAGGAGGGCATTCCTTCTGTATGCCAAGGTGAGGAATCTTTTTCATATGAGTCCGTAGGATTAGTTGAGGACGCTTCTGAGAAGCGAGAGCAGTCATGTAGAGATGGTGATAGTAGACCGGAGCTGCATTCTAGTGTTCAGGGTGAGTAGTCACGAGACTCTGCGAGATATACTCTGGGTGAAGAGTCACTTGTGACGATTCAGCTAGAGCAGCAGGAGATGGAGCCTGAGTCAACAAAGGAGGACACTATTCACATCAGGCATGATATTCCTTTGGGGGAGAGCCAGATGGGTGCCTACATTGAGCCGATGAGGGATATGCGACTAACATTGGGGTCAGCCATTGAGGTGGGGCAGTCAGATGTACTGGCATCGAGTACGGTGACAGCTGTTGTAGATCCATATCCTCTAGAGGTGTTGGACGTTGATGGGATTGTTCTGCAGGGCGCCAGTAGACAGTGGGAGCATGACATTCCTGATCAGGAGTGGGAGGAGCTGTTGGATATGGTGGAGCATCCATTTGTGGGTCGACACAGGGATGAGACGCATATAGACGTACACGCATTCAATAGAACTTCAATTTTTTTAGTGGGTAGCACTCTCCAGGAGTACATCGATGGATCTTGCAGCATATCTTGCCCACTTTGGCCCATTATAGAGAGAGGGGATTCCTTCTACAGGCAGATTTCATTGGCAGACAGGGTAGAGCAGTGGGAGTTGATTACGGGCTGGCGGCAACACTCCATGCGTGTTCCATATGCAGTTGTTGTTGCTACATCAAATTCTTCTTCCAGGATGGACTGGCAGGAGATCATGAGTTGGTACCCTCTTGATGGTACGGTATTCTTCATAGGGAGCACAGTGGAGCAGGGGCCTTTGGACATAGTAGATGTTATAGATTCCAGATGGCAGGGGGGCACAAGTCATCATTTCTTCAGCACTCCATCCCGATTTCAGCAGAGCAGGATCAACGTGGGATTGAGTCAGGACTTGTATTGGAAAGAGGTGGTGAGTTGGTACACAACTGATGGGACAACTTACACAGTCACAGATACAGCGCAACATGGGTCATGGTCTTTGCCTCTTAGAGCATCAATCATAGCCAGAGGCAGTGCATAGTCTGAGCCGTGGGACTTGGGCAATTATTGGCCAGGGTGGCGATGGGATCCAAGAGGATTGTTGGTTGGTGAGAGATCAGTTTGGGATCCTAGCATTGAGAGATCCCTTCATATCAGGGTGATGCAGAGGTTAGAGAGGTTTCAGTGGTGCATCTGGGACCGAGGCACATTTTGTAGTGTCAGTGGGGAGCATCAGCTAGAGAGGAGGCTTGTTCAGGCATTGCTTGAGGACAAGCAATTTTTGGTGGGGAGGACTGCAATATTCCCAATTAGCAGTAGCTAATTGGAAATATTTATTTTGATCAATTTTGCCTTATATAATTAAATTATAAATAAAAGTGAGTAGAGAGGGACATAACTCAATCTAAAAATAAAGTTCACTCCCTAGTAGAGACAATGTTGTAACTTAAGTGAGCCAGGGGGGGGGGGGCAAGAGATCACGTAGAGAGGGGACCCACATATGCTCTAGAAGCTTTTGCAAAGATAAGGATGAGCATGTGGCAATAGAGAGTCTATTTTTGGGTTTTGGAAGGAAACCAACGTTATAAAATGGGAGGAGCCTTCTCATTTCATTCATTATTGAGTTGATTTTGGAATGACAGTTATGTCTTCTTGAGCATGCTGGTTGTTTAGCCTGTCTGTAGCACTGTTTAGTGCATTGAGTGTCTCCGGTTGGAGATCTCGCCCTTAGCCCCGGGGAACTTTGAGTGCTTACTCGGGCAAGGTTATTTTTTCAGCATTTTGTGTGTCGTTTCATTGTTTGGGTTTGTTGCGGAGCTATAGCTTATAGAGACTACACAGTCACTGGGAGAGAGGACGTAGTCCACTATGGAGGAGCTTTGAATTGGGGTTTCTGTGGGTGATTTAGCCGCGATTTTGAGCAGAGGGTCTGTATTTTCCCGTTGGAGGGTTTTGGCGGAGTTTGTGGCAGTATTTTAGCTGTTTCTATCTAGCCACTGCGCAGTGCCTTGTAGGCCAGTATAAATCACTGGGGAGGTAGTTTTTGGTGATTTATGGGGTTGGCCATTCTTGGAATGGTTTGTGGATCTTGTTCGGGTTGTTGAGAAGAGAAGGATTGCCGATTTTCAGCTCATTCTGGAAAGGGGATCAGCCGCTAGTCTTCATTCCATTCTAGAAGTAGCAGTTACATGGCATTTTCTAGCAGCTAACACGCAGTTCCTAGAGCAGCCATTTTCTGGTATTCTCTAAGAGTGTTTTATCACTTGCCTTGTGCAATATTAGCCTATTGTACTCCATTACATTTCTCAGATTAATAAAATGGCTCAGCATTTCTTCTCTATGTTTTCTGGATGAGTTGTCATAGTTTCCGTAGTTGCCATCAATGCCGTATTCTCTTTCTATGATATTATATGTCTATTGTTGTTTTTGAGAATTCTAGTTCTATACCAATTGGTGTGTTTATCTTTCACTCTTAGACAGAGTCTGGAAAGGGCCAGGTAGCCTCCGGATCTCGCCCTCTTTTTTAGAGGTGAAATATCTGGTAAATTCCCTCCCAGTCCATCTCTAGTTGGAGTTTGCCGTGTTCTAGAGATATCCCCAAAATGGGATATTACAATATGTATACTGTGAAAGATGAAAAGGGGGTGTATAGTGTTGATTTATTTTTATGTAGATGATCTAATCATTACATGAGTTTTTTTTGATCTAATAAAAGAAATCAAGAAGAAAATGTCACAAGATTTAGAAATCAAATACCTTGGTGAACTAAGATATTGTTTGGGTCTTGAAATCTGGAGAGATTCAGGCCAAACATTTCTATCCCAGGGTTAGTATGTCACAGGTATACTTGAAAGATTCAGGATGTATCAGTGTAAGGCTACATCAATACCATTACAAAAAAGTATTAAACTTCATAATGAGGATGGCTCTAAGGAGGCATATGCAACACTCTATCAACAACTGGTTGGGAGTTTAATCTACTTAACCACTACTAGACTAGATTTGGCTTATGCAGTTAGTGTGATAAGTCAATTTATGTCCAAGCCACTTGAGACTCACTAGATTGTAGCCAAAGGCATTATAAGGTATCTACATGAAACTATAGATTATGGTATTATTTATATTTATTCTTCTGATGTTAGATTGACATGGTTTACAGATTTTGACTGGGCTAGAAATGTAGATGACCGAAGATCCATAACACGCTATGCATTCAGCATTGGATCCAGGGTGATTGCACGGAGTAGTAAGAAACAGAACACAATTTCCTTTTCCTTAGTGGAAGTGGTGTACCAACAATTTGCACAACAACATGTGAGGCAGTTTGATTGCGGAGACTTCTCCAAGATGTTGGGGAAGAAGAGAAAGATGCAGCAAATATCAGATGTGATAACCAGAGGTCAACCAAACTCACTAATAATCTAGTGTTCCAAAAAAACACTAAGCACATTGATACGCAATTCCACTTCGTCATGGAGAAAGTTCAATCTAAAGAAATCCATCTTGTATATTGTAAAAAATTTGATAACGTTGATGACATTTTCACTAAGCCTCTTGGAAAAATTAAGTTTGAAATTTTTAGGGAGATGTTAGGTACATTTGTGAACCCCTTCTCCATTAAGGGGGAGTGTTCAAAGATAATGAATAATCCTTAATTTGTGAGAATTGGCTCACGAGACCTTAGGATAGGAATTAGTTTCTATTTCTTAGGGTATGGTTCTGACTTCCCTGCATCTATGTATGCTATATATTGGTTGAGTTGTATTAAGAATGTAGAGCATTCTGTAGAGTCAAACTCTCTTGGTTTAGTCTCTCCATTGTAGAGCTGACGAATTTTTTATTAATGAATTCAATCCATCATATTTTATCAGGTTTCCCTCATATTTTATGCTTAATGAGCCTCACACGAGCCCATAAAAATCGCTAGGGCCACAATTATCATCATCCCAACTGCTGCAATCTTCATTATCACACAGAAACAAAATGTTACAAATAGTTTTTTGTATGAAACTGAGAAATGCAGGATAATGGAATGGAAGAGGGTATTTATAACAAGCTATAGGGGTTGTGTGGGCACTTTTCAAAACCATTGGATTTGTGCTAGAACAACTTACAAGAATCTGCAAGACAATTCCTAGGCGGTTGTTCAACGCTAAAGTGGAGGGACTTTCAAATAAATTCCAATACAATATTTTTACTTGGGTACGTTCAAGGCATTGAAATATCACCACGGATTTTCATAGTTGGCGTTGAATGTCACATCACTCTTCTAGATGATTGGGAAAGATTTTGTAAAAAATATTATCGTGCGTTACCCAAAAAGGCTTTAAGGATGTCTTGCACCTGTCTCGTGTCCAATTTGTCTTATAGCTAAGGATATGAGGTATTGGAGTATAGTGTTTTAGGTAATGACCAAGTTTTCCTATGATATGACTTATGTTTCATGGATATTTTTCTCAAAGTCAATTGTTCTTGTCTTCTTTTCCACACAAAGATGAAAAGTCACTTTGAAATACATGAAGTTAATATCTCTCTATATATATATATATATGGAAGGGTAAGAGATAATGTTGGTGTTATTTTTTATATTTTTATGTTTTCATTTTAATTTTCCCTTTAGCTTCTTATCACAACAATTTGAAGAAGTAATAAGTAGCCAATATTTAATAAACTTTTCCACCCACTAAACTAAAAGGGATTTTGGTTAAAGTTTGAAAGATAATGGAGAATCCTTTATTTGTGAGAATCAGTTCACAAAACCTTAGGATAGGAATTAGTTTCTATTTCTTAGGGTATGGTTCTAACTTCTCGACATATATGTATGATATATATTGGTTGAGTTGTATTGAGAATGTAGAGTGTTCTCCAGAGTGAAACTCTCCTGATTCAGTCTCTCCATTGTAGAGCTGACTAGTTTTTTATTAATGAATTCAATCCATCATATTTTATCATGGTATTAGAGCTCCAAGGTCGAATCATAGTCGGAGTGTTGTGATCCTAATGAGTATCTAGGTGGCAGACGAGAAGCCCCTGATGAGTGAGTGAAATTTTTTCTTCTCTCGAGTTATTGATCGATCAATGCATTTTTTGGAGGATCAGTCGCACTGACTAGTGCGATCTTGTGGCAATCATCCATGCTAATAAGAAGGAATCTATGTAGGAGAACCAAGAAGATAATCCAATTCCATTCCCAACGCGATTAGCGCAGAAATTGGGTCAGTAAGCGCGCCGATGTGGGAAAGAGAGGTGATTCGGAACAGATCTGTGCCAGTGTTGGCCCACTGATGAAGGGAAGAGATATGAGATCTACTGCAAGTAAAATTTTTCCAATTATGGAAGAGATATTTCACAGATCTACTGCTGGTGAAATCTCATTGATGAAGGAAGATATCTGAAGCATATCTGTTGCCGTTGTAATCTTGGTGCAGAGGAGTCGAGAGCCTGTGGTGCAACGTGCAAAGAAGCCTTCTGGATGGATCATAGGTCAGGTAGATCTGTATCGTAAAATTTATTTTTGTAAGGATTTTGGGTAGATCCATAATATTTTTTTCCTATCAATTACTCAATTTTTTTTTTTAGAATCATCAAGATCATGAATGATAAAATAATAGAAGTATACTTGAACAAGAGCAACAAGATCGTTGGTTCCAATTACTCTTATTGGAAGTTCAAGGTGCAGATGGTGCCAGAATCACAGTTCTTGATGATTACAAATGGGGATGAGCCAAATCCAACAACAGGAGTCGATTCAACCACAACGATTCAAGACTAGGAGAAGAGAGAGAGAAGGGAAAAGACGCCATTTAAGATGTCAGTGAAAGACTATATCACACCGCATATTAGAGAATGAAAATATGCAAGCGAAATTTTGACAGTGTTGAGGGATTTGTATGAGACTAGGAATACAAATCATCTCCTATTCTTGAAGAGAAATATTCTCTCTATAAATATGGAGGAGAATGAAACAGTTGTTGCCTTCATATCTCAGATCAAATATCTGAAGAACAAATTGGCAGATATCAGTGAGATAGTTGTAGACATATATTTGGTCATGATTACCATGACTGGTATGATTGATGATTACAAAATTTTCATCACTGGGATAAGTGCGAGGGAGTGTAATATTCCTAAAATTTAGCTTTTAGATAAATGAAATATTATAGATCATGTTTTCACTAGGTAGGTGAATAAGTGGGTAGGGATTCCCTTAAATCTCCTAAGCAACAATACAAACATTTCAAGTGTGAAAGTAGGCCTTCTAAGCAGCTAAATAAAGCACCTTTGAGTGTGAAATGGGGTTGGATCTTGTTGAACGAGTCAATTTTGACCAAGTCAACAATGCTGTTATGGAAGAGTGGAGATTAAATGAGGAATAACACAGTTTTGGAGGGAAATGGATTGCATGGAGGAAATGAACTAATTGAGAAGGGCTAAAGGAAAGGAAGCTCATAATATATATAAGGAAGAGGATGGCAGCTATATGGGGTTATGTTTTGGATTATTATTTTGTATGTGGTCTATTTAGAATTCTTGCATTCTTCAACTGTTTAGTTGAGATTGTTGTGTTGTTTAGCACTGAGTGTTCCCGAGAAGGAATCCCACCTCTTTCCTTGAGAGGGCTCTTGGAAGATCATTGCATTTCATTTCCACATTCAGGTTTTCAGGCCAAGCTGCAACTTTCTTCATCAGCATAGTTTGTGCAGGATATTGTGCTGTGTTGCAGGGTGTTGCAGTGGAGGGTTGAGAAACCCACTCTCTGAGCTAGTTTCTCATAGGAGGAAGGATTTCTTCTCTTGGAAGATCAGTTTGGATGGCTCTTGGACATATTTCAAATATTTCGCACCAGGTGAACTATTTCCCATCATTTACAACATTGTTCAATTTGGGAATTGCATTATTTTCGAGGGAAACTTTAGTGAGGGAACCTGTGGCTCCTTTGGAGTGTTTTCTTGTGATTGAAGGGTTCAACCTTTCATTAGAGGATACCTTTGAGGTGATATACATAAAATTTACAATATTTCAGCATTCCACACTCATGTGCTTTAGTTTGCAGTGAATCTTCAGCCTAGAGCTTTAGATCCCATCTTATTCAGGGTGTATTTCTGAAACCCCTTTCCGAGTTCTTTGTAGGAGTTTGTGTAAAGCCTAGATCTATATTTGTCATGTATTTTGAGGTATATAACAGCCCTACATATTTTTTACATTCCTTTGATGTAGTGGTCTATTTATAACTGCACTGTAGCAGTCTTCTGACATTTTGTATTGTAGCAGTAGTTCATATTCAGGAGTGATTGCTTATGGGAGGCTTGTTTCCTCATTATATATGATTCATGCCCCATTATTTTGTGTTGATTTTCTGATCTAATACATGATTTGATGTCTCCATATTGGCCTCCAATGTTAATGAGTTGATTTACACTTCTATTTCTAGTTTTGTGTTCATATATTGCTGCTTCCCCATTTGGTAATATTACAGTGGTATCGAAGCATAATATTGGCTCAACCTGTGCATTCAGAAAATATGTCACCATAATGAGAAGCTTCTCACAAAAATGGGAGATGTACAGAAAAAACAGAGACATGATTCCATTATTTGGAGGAAGAGAGGAAGAGGAGCTCTCAAAGCTTCTTTTTCAAACTATGCAGAGCATTCATAGAGATATCAAGAAGATGAGAAGGGAGATGTGTAAGGAATCTCCAAAATGGTTTGAATCTGCAGCAAGCCTTAGATTTTTGCATGATGGGTGTGAGCATGCAGCCACACATTATGATTCACAACACATTCATAGGCCTAGATTGACTATGAGGGAGATGGAAGAAGAAGAAATGCCAAAGATGGAGACTCTTAGTGATTATTTGCAAGAATATGAATCTCAAACTAAGAGGTTCAAAGATCACATCAACTTCAAAGAGTTTTGCAAGATCAAGGAGGAAAGGAGCTAGAAGCATGATGTGGGTATATTCTTTCTATCTAATTTTAATGGTTCACCTAAATGTTCAGCTATGGCTTGGGTGGAGGAGCTAGACACATATTTGCAGCAACACCAAGTTTTAGAGAATGAAGCCATCAAATTTGCAGCATTGCATTTTGAAGGTAAGGCCTATGCTTGGTGAATATTTGAGTCATTTTCTTTAAAAAATGAAAATACATCTACTTATGCAAAGTTCACTAGGAGACTAATGGAAAGGTTTGATGAAAAAAATTCTGAAACACCTTTGATGGAGCTAAACAAACAAAAAAAAACAAAACTTTTGCATGGGTTGAGAGGACCTATAAACTCAACTCCACTTCAGAAAACTGTTGAAGAGGCTAACATCTTGCATAATAATTTGCTAGAGGCAAGATATCTATCTCATATTCTTGGACAAGAGGGCAAAGAGATCCCTTTTTCAAAATAGTATCCTCTTATTGAAAAGCTGCCCATTTATATTGAAGAGGAAGAGAAGGTTGGAGGCAACAACACTGTTAAATCCATGGCACATCTAGCACCTCATGCAGAGGTGGATGGAGCACTTGATCCAACAAGAGGAATTCTTGTATCATTGCAAGAAATTCCTAAGGATTTCATATGTGGATATCAAGGCACAATCCATGAACAACAAGTGCCATTATTAATAGATTGTGAAAACTTGCATATGAAAGGAGAAGGCAGGGAGGAAGGTGAGCATCATATGATTAGGAGCGCACACCCCAATCTATTTCAAAATATCGATGTACAGAAGAGGCGGAATTATTTTCACAGTGAGGGCAGGAACAATGTTTTCCATTCATATATATAGTCTACTCTTGATATTGATGTCTCATTGCATGGAGGCATTCTACCAGGGAGACCACCAGATCAGGGGATGATGAGAGATGCTTCACATTTGGTTGCACCACTCATTCATACTAGAGGGGTGAGAACCTTGGGAGGACTTGATACAGTGCTAAGAGTCTTGGGTAGACTCAAGGAGAGGGGAGGCATTCTCCCAACATCATCATTACCCACTCTCATCTCAGATTCTCCGCTATGGCAGGAGCAACATGGGAAGGATAACAGCCTTCCAACTTGTACCTTTGGCATGGGAGATGTTAAATAGGAGAACAACCATATGACAGATGTTATTTGTGATAGATCATCAACGATGTCACTATGGATAGATTAATATTGGAAATCCCAACTATTGGTGGATTATTCCAAGGATCTTTTTACCTGTATGATATTTGATGACCAGATACATGAGGAGGGATATTCAATCAAAGATGAGGTCATATACTATCATGGTAGGATATTCTTATCTAGAGCTTCCAAGCTCAAGGATAACTTACTTCAAGCAGCTCATGAATATTTTCTCTTCAGCCACACTTATTCTATGAGAGCATACCACACCTTCATGGAGGGGTACACTTGGGAAGGCTTTGAAGAGGAGATATATCAGCATTCGAGGAGATGCATGGATCATGTGGAGATGGAGGAGATACATAACTCTTTGGGGGATCTATCACAACCACCTCTTTCCTATTTTCGAATTAGAGGGGATTTATCTATGATCCACTCCATTTGCATGAACAAATAATATGGTAAGGATACTGTTTGGTTGCATAATGATTTATATAATGAATATGTGCATTCCTTAACCATATATATGTAGGAGATTGCTCGAAGAAGGAGAATTCTTCCTTCTAGACTTCATGGTCTACTTCAGGCCATAAGAAGCATTGATGATGGCCACTCCCTAGAAGGTCTTGGGGAGATGGTATCTTATGTAGGGTATGCTCAATTTGCACCATACACCATACACCCTCTCCAAACTTGTGAGGAGATTGTCACAGCAAACAAGTGGTTGGGAAGCCACACATCATGCTATCTTCTGATGCAGTTAAGAGTAAAAATGTGTTAGTTGCACTTGAGGGACCATTGTCCTTCTCCCTTATTACATATGGTAGCTAGCATGATTTTAATTATGATTCCATATGATGATGTTGTTCTTATCTTCATTGGGAACATGTTTGGAGGAGAGACACATTGGTTGGATGTGTCCATGGAGAATGAAATTTCCCACACATTTTATACTTCATGCTTCAAGAGGAGCATGGGACATGATATGGCCACCACAGTAGATCACTTGCTTCTTCATGAGGTGGGTCATGTGATTCTTTGGAGCACTTGGGATATGCCTCTCATGAACAATTGGGAGGAACTTTTCTATGAATTACCATGTTGGAAGGTAATTCATTTCATTTGGATGATAGCATGGAGATGGGAGTCTCTCATTGTGAATGATATCCCCTATGCTTCTCATCACTCCTACCTTGAGGAGGCCATTGGACAGCAAGAAGGTTCCCACTTACACCTTCCACTTTCTCATGATGTGCACCATTTGGTTTTGAATACTTGGGAGGAACCTTTGGAGGGAAGATTTATTGCAGATTATTTTGAGCAGTGGTGGGGGGCTATTGATGAAGAGCCACAAGAGGAAGAGGGGAGGAATTTTTCTCCACCTTTACAGTTTCTTGAGGACAAGCAACATTTTGCAGGGGAGGACTGTAATATTCCTAAAATTTATCTTTTAGCTAAATGGAATATTATAGATCATGTTGTCACTAGGTAGGTGAATATGTGGGTAGGGAGGCCCTTAAATCTCCTAAGCAGCAATAAAAAAAACTTCAAGTGTGAAAGGAGGCCTTCTAAGCAGCTAAATAAATCACCCTTGAGTGTGAACATGGGTTTTATCATGTTGAACCAATCAACTTTGACCAAGTCAACAACGCTGTTATGGAGGAGTGGAGATTAAATGAGGAATAACAAAGTTTTGGAGGGAGATGGATTGAATGCAGGAAATAAAATAATTGAGAGGGGCCAAAGGCAAGGAAGCTCATAATCTATATAAGGAAGAGGATGGCAGCCATATGGGGTTATGTTTTGGATTATTATTTTGTATGTGGTCTATTTAGAATTCTTGCATTCTTCAACTGTTTAGTTGAGATTGTTGTGTTTTTTAGCACCGAGTGTTCCTGAGTGGGAATCCCACCTCTTTCCTTGAGAGGCCTCTTGGAATATCAGTGCATTTAATTTCCACATTCAGGTTTTCAGGCCAACCTAGAAATTTCTTCATCAGCGTAGTTTCTGCAGGATATTGTGCTGTGTTGCAGGGTGTTGCAGTGGAGGGTTGAGAAACCCACTTTCTGAGCTAGTTTCTCATAGGAGGAAGGATTCCTTCTCTTGAGAGATCAGTTTGGATGGCTCTTGGACATATTTAAGATATTTTTCACCATGAAAAATATTTCCCATCATTTACAACACTGTTCCAGCTGGGAATTGCGTTATTTTGGAGGGCATTTCCATTGAGGGATCTTGTGGCTCCTTTGGACTGTTTTCTTGTGATTGAAGGGTTAAACCTTTAATTAGAGGAGACATTTGAGGGGATATACATCATATCTAAAATATTTAATCCTTCCACACTCATGTCCTTCGATTTGTAGTGAATATTCAGCCCTAGAGCTTTAGATCCCATCTTATTCAGGGTGTATTTTTGAAACCTCTTTCCTGGTTCTTTGTAGGAGTTTGTGTAAGGCCTAGAACTCTATTTGTCATATATTTTGAGGTATATAATAGCCATACATATTTTTTACATTCCTTTTCTATAAAAGTGTATTTATAACTACGTTGTAGCAGTCTTCCGACATTTTGTATTGTAGCAGCAGTTCATATTTAGGAGTGATTTCTTATGTGAGGCTTGTTTCCTCATTGTATATGATTCATGCCCCACTATTTTGTGTTGATTTTCTGATCTAATACATGATTTTATGTCTCCATATTTCCCTTCAATTTTAATGAGTTGATCTACACTGGTATTTCCAGTTTTTTTTTCATATATTGCTACTTCCCCATTTGGGAATATTACAGGGAGAAAGCCCCAAAGATTCAAGAATTAACAGGAATATTAATGCAAGAAGATGAAATAAGATTGAATCTAAACCCCAGAGTGCAGATATTGCATTAATGGAAAACAATAAATTCTTCAGAGAAAAATCAAATTCATCACAGCAAAACGGAGGAAATCCACAGAAAATACTGAACCAATCCAAAGGTTTGTATCTGAATCGAAACAAATTTGTACTAAAATTTTTATATTGCAGAAAAATCGATCATATGGCTAAGCATCACAGGAAAAATTAATTTGATGAAGGACAATAGAGACATAAAAGACATGCAGATCATTTCAGAGATGATGACCATGTTCAAGATTTCAGATTGTTCATTGCCGAAACTCATAAAAATGTCGAAGAAAACATTTGGTATGTGCATTTGGGAGCATCCACGCACATGACAGGGAATAGAAAATGGTTTGAATATTTTAAAGAAACCAACAACGGAGCACAAATCTCACAGGGGCTTCACTCAATGAACCTATAACATATCACGTGCGATCATAGAATATTAAACAATACCCTTAATTTGAGTATATATTGGAAAATACCTCTAAAAAACACATTGTTTAACCCCTTACCAATATAAACCCAATACACCTTCCCAATTTAAAAAAACCCTACTTTCATTATATATTGTAGGTATCTATTTTTTCATTATTATTTTTTATACCCTTTATATTTTTTCATTAAATTTGAGCTCAAATTTTTATACATGCAAATATAAAAACCCTTGCCCCCTATATATCCCCCAATATTTTATGTCATTTTTTCCTCATTATATATCCCCCAAGTGAACCCACACACTATGGTATTGCTCCCGCAGTGAATCCCCTATGGAAAATCTACCTTGGCGATGACAAAGGTTATCAACTCAAAGGGTACAGGAACATTCCTATTATTTTGCATGATGGAAATATCAGACATATCCAAAATTTAATGTATGTACCCAGAGTTACAAAGAATTTGATTTATGTATCCATGATTAAATATTAGAATCTCAATGTAGAATTCTTTGAATCTAGTGGTTATATTAAATATTTTTTGGATGGTGTGAAGACTATTGCTTTAGGAATTCGAACAGGAGGTCTATACAAATTAAATGTAAGGACAACACCACATCAAGCTTTGGTAGCATCGAGTTTGACTACATAAGAGCTATGGCACCAGAGACTTGGTCACAACAACTTCAACGCACTGTTGTTACTTTTGAAAAAGGAAATGGTAAGAGGTCTTCCCAGTTTAAAACAAGTGAATAATGATTGTGAAGTTTGTGCATTAGGAAATATGCACGGACAATAATTCCTTGTTCGGGTAGAAAATAAAAAGAGAGATATAATTGAATTAGTGCATAATGACCTATGTGGACCGATGCAAAAAAATTCATTAGGATGCACACTATATTTTCTACTGTTTTTTTATGACTGCACAAAATTTTCCTCGGTATATTTCCTTAGTAAGAAAATCAATACATTTGAATACTTTAAAGAGTTCAGAACTATGATTGAAAAGAAATCAGGGAATTAGATACATATTCTCAGCTCCAACCAAGAGGGAGAATATAGGAAGGATGGACTTATCAAGTATTGTAAATACCATGAAATATTGTAGCAATTCACAATACCCCATACTCCTTAGCAGAACAGAGTACTGAAAAGGAAGAACATAACATTGGTGGAGTGCACTCGGAGCACGGTAAAAGGTAAGGGTCTTTCAAATGGTTTTTGGGTTGAAGCATTGAATGATGCAGTTTATTTGAAAAATAGGAGTCCTACAAAAAGTCTATAGTTTAAAACTCCTTTTGAAGCATTATATGGATTCAAGATTACAGTAAAACATTTGAGAGTATTTGGGTCTAAATCCTTTTCCCATATCCCAAGAGAAGACAGAAGAAAACTAGATTCAAATGCCATCAAATGCACCTTTGTAGGGTATTGTTCACAATATAAATGCTATAGATTGTTTAATCCTTCTACTCACAATTTTTTTTTCAGTGGAGATGTCATATTCCATGAGCAAATTTATGATGAATATAATAAAATAAATGAGGAATGAGATATTCCATTTTTGGTGGAAGGAAGTGAAGGAGAAAGTGACAACCATGAGAAGTAGAAAAAGGCAGAAGTAGGATGTTCAGGTAAATCAATCGAGCTGAGCCCTTAAAAGGGAATTTAGAACAGGTTGGAAACCACACCAACGCTAAAAACATCATGTAGGAAGACTCAATTTCTTGCTAGATATAGGGAAAATTCCTTTGTAACTATCATGATGAATGTTGTAGAAGCTTCTAGTTATAGAGAAGCAAATCGAAGTAGTGAATGGAAAGAATATATGGAATAGGAATATGAATCTATTTTTAAAAACAACACTTGGGAGCTAGTTGAACTACCTGAAGGGAAACAAACCATAATTTGTAAATGGTTTACAAACCCAAGCTTAATGTAGATGGAAGTATAGATAAATTAAAAGCTAGATTGGTAGCAAAGGGGTATTCACAAAAATAGGGTATTGACTATGAGGAAACCTTTGTCCCCATAGATAAACTAAATACTATTAGAAAGATGATTTCTTTAGGTACTAGAAAACACTGTATGATTTACCAACTAGATGTAAAGTTTACATTTTTGAATGGGGAGTTGAAAGAGGAGGTCTACCTAGAGCAACATGAGTGGTTTGTCTATAAAGGGAAAGAGAATTTAGTCTGTAGATTTAAGAAAGCCTTATATGGACTAAAACAGGCACCTAGGTCATGGTATGAAAATATAGATTCATTTTTTCTGTAACACAGTTACAATAGAAGTAAAAACGACGCTAATTTGTATATTGTGAAATATTAAAAGGGGTTTATAGTGTTGATTTATTTGTATGTAGACTATATAATGATTACAGGAGATGTTGTTGATCTAACCAAATAAATCAAGAAGAAAATTTCATAGGTGTTTGAAATGAAAGACCTTGGTGAACTAAGATATTGTTTGGGTCTTGAGATCTGGAGAGATTGAGGCCAAATTTTCTATCCCAGGGTATTTGTGCTAGGAGTCTACTAGAAATATTAAGAAAGGATCAGTGTAAGGCTGCAGCAATACCATTACAAAAAAATATTAAACTTCAGAGTGAGGATGGATCTAAAGAGGCTGATGCGACACTCTATTGACAACTGGTTGGGAGTTTAATCTACTTAACCACTGCTAGAGTAGATTTGGCTTATTCAGTTAGTGCAATGATTCAATTTATGTCCAAGCCACTTGAGAGTCACTGGATTGTAGCCAAAGGTGTTCTGAGGTACCTACAAGAAACTGTAGATTATGGTATTATTTATATTGATTCTTATGATGTTAGATTGACAAGGTTTATAGATTCCGACTGGGCTGGAAATGCAGATGAATGAAGATCCATAATAGGCTATGCATTCATAATTGGATCCAGGGAGATTACATGGAGTAGTAAGAAATAGAACACATTTTACTTGTCCTCAGTGGAAGTATAGTCCCAAGTGATGTGTGCAACAACATGTGAGGTAGTTTGGTTGTGGAGACTTCTCCAAGATGTCTGGGAAGAGGAGAAAGATGCAACAAATATCAAATGTGATAACGAGAGCTCAATCAAACTGGCTAATAATCTCGTGTTCCACAAAAACACTAAGCACATTGATAAGAAATTCCACTTCGTCGGGGAGAAAGTTCAATTGAAATAAATCCATATTTTATATGGTAAAACTTTTGATAATGTTGCTGACATTTTCACGAAGCCTATTGGAAAAATTAAGTTTGAAATTTTTTGGGAGATGTTAGGTATATTTGTGAACCACTTCTCCATTAAGGGGGAGTATTAAAAGAAAATGTAGAAAACTTAATTTGTGAGAATTGTTCCACGAAACCTTAGGATAGGAATTAGTTTCTATTTTTTAGGGAATGGTTCTAACTTCCCTACATCTATGTATGCTATAAATTGGTTGAGTTGTATTGAGAATGTAGAGGATTCTATAGAGTCAGACTCTCCTGGTTCATACTCTCCGTTGTAGAGCTGAAATTGTTTTTATTAATGAATTAAAACCATTATATTTTACCAGGTTTCCCTCAAATTGGATGCTTTTTGAGCCTCGCACGATCCCATGACAATTTCCAGGGCCACAATGATTATCATCCCAACACCTGCAATCTTCATTCTTACACACAGAAAAAATGCTACAAATAGTTTTTTTTATTAAACTGAGAGATGCAGGAGAATGGAATGGAAGAGGGTATTTATAACAAGCCATAGGGGTTGTTTGGGCACTGCCCAAGAACATTAGATTCATTCTAGAACAACTATCATGAATCTGCTAGACAATTCCTAGGTGTTTTTTCAATGATAAAGTGGAGGGACTCTGGACTAAATGCCAATCCAATATTTTTACTTGGGTACCTTCAAGGCATTGAAATATCACCATGGATTTGCATGGTTGGTTTTGAATGTCACATCACCCTTCTAGATGATTGGGAAAGATTTTGTGCAAAATATTTCCCATGCGTCACGCACAAACGTTTTAGGGATGTGTTGCACCTGTCTTGTGTCCAATTTCTCTTATAGATAAGGATCCAAGGTATTGGAGTAAATTTTCTTAGGTAATGACAAAGTTTTCCTCTGATATGACTTATGTTTCATGGATATTGTCCTTAAATTCAATTGCTCTTGTCTTTTTTTTCACACTAAGATGAAAAGTCACTCTGAAAGACATCAAGTTAATATATATATATATATATATATATATATATATATCTGTGTGTGTGTGTGTGTGTGGAAGGGTACAAGATAATTTTGGCGTTCTTTTTTATATTTTTATGTTTTAATTTTGATTTTCCCTTTATCTTCTTATCACAACAATTTGAAGAAGTATTAAGTATCCAATATATAATAAACGATGCCACCCACAAAACTAAACATGATTTTGGTTGGAGTTTAAAAGATAATGGAGAATCCTTACTTTGTGAGAATTATATCACGAAACCTTAGGATAGGAATTAGCTTCTATTTCTTAGGGTGTGGTTCTAACATCCCTAAATCTATGCATGTTATATATTGGTTGATTTGTATTGATAATGTAGAGCATTCTGCAGAGTCAAACTGTCCTGGTTCAGTCTCTCCATTATAGAGATGACCAATTTTTTATTAATGAATTCAATCCATCATATTTTATCATGGCATCAGAGCTATAGGGTCGAACCTTAGCTGGAGTGTTGTGATCTATGTGAGTATCCATGTGGCAGAGGATAAGCCCCTGATGTGTGAGTGATTTTGTTTTTCTCTCCAGGTATTTATCGATCAATGCGTGTTTTGGAGGAGCAGTCGTGGCGATCATCGTGATCCTGTGGAGATCATCCGCGCCTATAAGTGTGGATCTATGCAGGAAAACTGCGCCAATAGTCCATTTCCATTCCCAGCCTGATCAACGTGTAAATTGGGTGAGTATGCACGCCGATGCAGGAAAGAGAGGAGATCTGAAACATATCTGTGTTTGTGTTCGCCCATTGATGAAGGGAAGAAATCTGAGGTATACTTCCAATAAATTTTTCTCAATGAGGGAAGAGATTTGACACATATCTACTGCCAGTGAATCCTCGTTGATGAAGGAAGAGATCTAAAGCAGATCCGTTGTTGGTGTAAGCTTGGTGCAGAGGAGCCGAGAGCTTGTGGTGCATCTTGTAAAACAACCTACTCGATTGATCATATATAATGTATATATGTATCATTATATTTCTTTCTATCAGTGTTTGGGGTAGATCCATTATTTTTTTTCTTATTGATTACTCAATTTTTTTTTTAGAATCGTCAAGATGAACAATAAAATAATCTAAGCATACTTGAACGAGAGAAAGAAGCTTGATGGTTCCAATTACCGTAATTAGATGTTCAAGATGTAGATGGTGCTAGAAGCACAAAGTGACTGGAATATTGCAAATGGGGATCGACCAAAGCCAGTGGCAGGAGTTGGTTCAACCACAACAATTCAAGACTGGGAGAAGATAGAGCAGGGAAAATATGACATTGAAGAGTTTAGTGAAAGACGGTATCATATCATAGAGAATGCAAATCTGCAAGAAAAATTTGGACGATGTTGAAGGATCTATATGAGATTAGGAATACAAATAATCTCATGTTATTTAAGAGCAAGATTATCTCTATAAATATGTAGGAGAATGAAACAATTTCTTCTTTCATATCACGGATCAAATTTCTAAAGAAAAAATTGGCATATATCAGTGAGAAAGTTGTAGACATAGATTTGGTCATGATTACCATGAATGGTATGACTGAGGATTACCAAATTTTCATCACTCGGATAGGTTCAAGGGAGAAAGCCCCAAATTTTGAAGAATTGACATGAATATTAATGCAAGAAGAAGAAAGAAGATTGACTCTAAAACCCCAAAGTGCACATCTTGCGTTAATGGAAAAGAATAAATTCTTCAGAGAAAAAGGAAATTCATCACTGCAAAACGAAGGAAATACAAAGAAAAGACCAAATCAATCTCAAGGTATGTATTTGAATAGAAACGACTCTGTATTAAAATGTTTTTATTGCAGAAAAATTGGTCATATGGCTAAGCATTACAGGAAAAGTAAATTTGATGAAGGACATCAGAGACATAAAAGAAACGCAGGTCATTTCGAAGATGATGACCATGTTTAGGATTTCAGATTGTTCATTGTTGAAACTAATGAAAATTTCGAAGTAGACATCAGATATGTGGATTCAGAAGCATCCAAAAACATGATAGGTAACAGACAATGGTTTGAATATTTTAAAGAACCCAACAACAGAGTACAAATCTACCTTGGCGATGTCAGAGGTTATCAGATCAAAGGATATGGGAAAATTCCTGTTATTTTGCCTAATGGAAATATCATACATATCCAAAATTTAATGTATGTACCCATAGTGACAAAGAATCTGATTTCTGTATCAATGATTACAAATCAAAATCTCAAGGTATAATTCTTTAAATCTAATTATTATATTAAAGATTTGTTCGATGGTATGAATACTATTTCTTCATCAAATCAATGAAGAGGTTTGTACAAATTAAATGTGAGGACAACACCACATCAATATTTTATAGCATCAAGTTTAAATATAGAAGAGCTATGGCATGAGAGACTTGGTCACATCAACTTCAACGATCTGTTGTAACTTCGGAAAAAGGAAATGGTAAGAGGTCTTCCTACTTTAAAACAAGTGCATAATGATTGTGAATCTTGTGCATTAGGAAATATGCATAGAGAAGAATTCCCTATTTGAGTAGAAAAGAAAAAGAGAGATATACATCAATTAGTGCACACTGACCTATGTGGACCGATGCAAACAAAGTCATTAGGAGGCACAATGTATTTTCTATTGTTTGTTGATGACTGGACAAAGGTTTCTTGGGTATATTTTCTTAGTAAGAAAAAACATACATTTGAATACTTTAAGCAGTTCAGAACTATGATTGAAAAAAAAACAGGGAAGTATATAAATATTATTCGCTCTGCTCAAGGGGGAGAAAAGAGGAAGGATGAAATTACCAAGTATTGTAAAGACCACAGAATATTGTAGAAATTCACAGTACCCAATACTCCTCGGTAGAACAAAGTAGAATAAAGGAAGAACTAAACATTGTTGGAGTGTGCTCGGAGCATGTTGAAAGGTAAGGGTCTTTCAAATGGTTTTTGGTTGAAGCATTGAATACTGCAGTTTATTTGAAAACTAGGAGTCCTACAAAAAGTCTCGAGTTTAAAACTCCTTTTGAAGAATTATATGCATTCAAGCCTGCAATAAAACATTTTATAGTATTTGGGTCTAAAGCCTTTGCCCATATTCCAAAGGAAGACAGAAGAAAACTAGATTCAAAATCCGTCAAATGCACCTTTATAGGGTATTGTTCACAATATAAATCCTATAGATTGTTTAATCCCTCTACTAACAAATTATTTTTTAGTAGAGATGTCATGTTCCATGAGTAGGTTTGTGATGAATCTGATAAAAGCAACGAGTAATGGGATATTCCTTTGCTGGTGCAAGGAAGTGAAGAAGCATGTGACAACCATGAGAAGCAGAAAAAGGCAGAAGAAAAAAGTTCAAGTACAACAATCAAGCCAAGTCCTTCAAAGGAATTTCAGAACAGGTTGGAAGCCACACCAACACTTTGAAGATCAGCTAGTTAGACTCAATTTCCTGCTAGATATAGTGAAAATTCCCTTATAATTAGTATGATGAATGTTGTAGAACCTTATATTTATAGAGAAGTGAATCAAAGTAGTGAATGGAAAGAAGATATGGAACTGGAATATGAATGTATTCTTAAAATAACACTTGCGAAATAGTTGAACTACCCGAAGGGAAACAAACCATAGGCTGTAAATGGTTGTACAAACCCAAGCTTAATGTAGACGGAAGTATAGATAAATTAAAAGATAGATTGGTAGCAAAGGGGAATTTACAAAAAGAGGGTATTGACAATGTGGAAACCTTCACCCCCATAGATAAAATAAATACTATTAGAATGATGATTTCTTTAGCTACTAGAAAACAGTGGATGACTTACCAAATAGATGTAAAGTCTACATTTTTGAATGGGGAGTTGAAAGAGGAGGTCTACCTAGAACAACCTGCGGGATTTTTGCTGAAAGGGAAAGAGCCTTTATTCTGCAGATTAAGGAAAGCCTTATATGGACTAAAAAGAGCACCTAGGTCATGGAATGAAAAGATATATTCATTTTATTGCAACACAGTTACAATAGAAGTAAAAACAACCCTAATATGTTTACTGTGAAAGATGAAAAGGGGTGTATAGTGTTAATTTCTTTGTATGTATATGATCTAATAGTTACAAGAGATGGTGTTGATCTAATCAAAGAAATCAAGAAGAAAATGTCATGAGTGTTCGAAATGAAAGACCTTAGTGAACTAATATATTATTTTGGTCTTGAGATCTGGAGAGATTCAAGCCAAAATTTTCTGCCACGGGGTAAGTATGTGAGGGGTCTACTAGAAAGATTCAGGATGGATCAATTTAAGGTTGAAATAGTACCATTACAACAAAATATTAAAGTTCAGAGTGAGGATGGCTCTAAAGAGCCAGTTGCGACACTCTATTGACAACTAGACCAGATTTCTCTTATGCAGTTAGTGTGATAATTCAATTTATGTCCAAGCCACTTTAGATTCACTAGAGTGCAGCTAAAGGCATTCTAAGGTATCTTCAAGGAACTGTAGATTATGGTATTATTTATACTGATTATTCTGAGGTTAGATTCACATGGTTTACAGATTCCAACTGGGCTGGAAATGTAGACGACCAGAGATCGATAATAGGCTATGTATTCAACATTGGATCCGAGGTGATTGAATGGAGTAGTAAGAAACATAACATAGTTTCCTTGTCCTCAGCGGAAGTAGAGTACCAAGAAATGTGCGCAGAAACATGTGAGGAAGTTTGGTTGTAGAGACTTCTCTAAGATGCTGGGGAAGAATAGAAAGATGCAAAAACTATTAGATGTGATAACCAGAGCTTGATCAAACTGGCTAATAATTTGGCGTTCCACAAAAACACTAAGCACATTGATATACAATTCCAACTTGTCACGAAGAAAGTTCAATCTAAGGAGATCATATTGTAGATTGTAAAACTTGTGATAATATTGTTGACATTTTCACTAAGCCTCTTGGAAAAATTAAGTTTGAAATGTTTAGGGAGATGTTAGGTATATTTGTGAACCCCTTCTCCATTAACAAGGAGTGTTAAAAGATAATGGAGTATTCTTAATTTTTGAGAATTGATTCATGAAACCTTAGGATATGAATTAATTTCTATTTCTTAGAGAATGTTTCTAACTTCCTACTTCCTACATCTAAGTATGCTATATATTCATTGATTTGTATTGATAATGTAGAGGATTCTGTAGAGTCAGACTCTCTAGGTTCAATCTCTCCATTATAGAGATGACTAGTTTTTTATTAATGAATTCAATCCATGATATTTTATCAGGTTTCACTCACATTGGACACTTTATAAGCCCCACAGGAGCCCATGACAATTGACAGTGCCACAATGATAATCATCCTAACGTCTGCAATGTTCATTCTCACACACAGACATGATGCTACAAATAGTTTTCTTTATGAAACTGATAGATTCGGGAGAACAAAATGGAAGAGGGTATTTATAACAAGCCATAGGTGTTGTGTGGGCACTATTCAAAACCATCAAAGTCGTGCTAGAACAACTTACATGAATCTGCTAGAAAATTCCTAGGTAGCTATTCAACGCTAAAGTGGAGGGACTCTGGACTAAATACTAATCCAATATTTTTACTTGGGTACGTTCAAGTCATTGAAATATCACCACGGATTTGCATAGTTGGTGTTGAATGTCACATCACCCTTCTAGATGATTGGGAAAGATTTTGTACGAAATATTTCCCGTGCGTTACCCACAAAGGTTTTAAGGATGTGTTGCACCTGTCTCGTGTCCAATTTGTCTTATAGCTAAGGATCCGAGGTATTGGAGTATAGAATTTTAGCTAATGACCAAGTTTTCCTCTGATATGACCTATGTTTCATGGATATTGTTCTTGTCTTTTTTTCCACACTAAGATGAAAATTCACTTTGAAATACATGAAGTTAATATATATATATATATATGGAAGGTTTTATCACACTAGTAATTCTAAAGTTGTGAGATTTTGGTCTATAGTCTAAGAACACTAGAGGTAACCACAAACCTAGTTTTAAACTCTAGGTTCTAGCCTTCCTAGGGTTCGTAGAGGGCTCTCTTTGAAATATTTAACTTTGTTTTGATTATAAGATATTAGACTAGTTATGATTGTGCAATTTGGTTTTGATTTGGTTTGGTTTTGTGGGAAAAATCACTTAATGAGATGGATAGTGGAAATCTGTTTGTCCATTGGGCTAAGGAGTCAAAATTCAAGCAGACATAACTATGATCAAGGTCAAAAATTCAAATGTTTTCAGGGAATGATAGATAAGTCTTGCAAGATCTTGGAAGGCTGTTTGGTGGCATTGTTTGATCGGGATAAACAACAATGAAGGGTTCTTTGATCCAGAAAAAGTAAGTAGTAGGCAGAGTTCAAATGAAACAGTGAGCAATTAAGGGTTCCCTACTCTGGAAATCAGTAGAAAACATAGAAATGATAAACAATAAAGACAAGGTGCTTTTAACAAATTCTAAAATAATACTCTTGTTTATTCATTTAAATTTAGAACACATAATGGATGCATGAAAACATGAGAAGATAAACAATGACAAGTGGAAAGTACTTCACTTCAATGGCTCATCACATGAATCCTGAAATATGATTCTAGTTTATCTGATCCAGTCTGCTACTCGAAATTTGCAACAAAAAGCTTCCAAGTCCAACAAAAATACTATAGAAACCTTTAACAATTTATTCCACAATATTACTTCAAGGTATGAAGTATTTATACAAAGTTGTTTACAAAACATCCTAGATTTCTTCTATGAATTATCTAAGGAAAAATAAAATATCTTTACAAAAAAATAGTGACAACTGCTTAACAAATCAGCAAGCTATCCTATTTATCCAAATAAAATAGAAAACTATTTGTGGATTAGGTGCAACTGGCTGCCTTGGTGTCCTCTTTGCTGACCAAGATATTTCAAATCTGTTTTGAAATATTATCTCTTTATCTTATACTCTTTAACTATGATTTATCTTTACCCTCTCATACTCTTTGACTCGGATACTCTTTAATATCTGTAAAAACAACCTTACTGTTGTAATAAATTCTTCTTTGACTATAAAAATCAGCAAATTGTTTTGTCTTTCTCTCTGCACTTTTACTTTTACAATAATTCAGTAAGTGATTTCCAAGCTTCATCATTACAAATTTGTATCTTTTTCAACCTCTTGAAAATTTCATCTGCCTCAGTATATCGAGAAAATGTTGGTTTTATGAAAAATAAATGTCTTATCTCATGCTATAGATAAAATAAGTCTTCAAAACTTCTGAGTAAGATCTTCCCTGTTGGAATGCCTTGTCTACTTGTCTTTTCCACTTGTTCTTTTGCACACTCTCTGATTTTCTTATTATAATGTTCCCATGGCATAAGTTTGTCATTAATTACCAAAATGTTAGGCAAACTTCTTTGCCTCAAATTTTCAAATTTAACCATGAACTTGGTTATGGCTATGTTCATATTTTCACATTTCTCTTCAAGTTGTTTCATCAGATTCTTCTTTGAAAGGAATTTATGTATTTCAAGGATTGTCTCTATCCTATTAGTGATCTCAATTTCTTCTAACTCCTGCTTGGTTTTACTATTGAGAAATTTTATCAATTCTAGGACTTGCTCAGGTTTGTCATCTAGCTCATCTTTTGTTTTTCTGAATTTTTGCCTGTGCTACCTTCAATAAATCCCTCTATTCATATATTACCTGGATTTAGGGCCACATATCATTGATGGCTTCAATGATTTTGTTCCATAAATGTTTTTTCACATATGATATTGGCTCCTTCAAGGTTAAATGTTTTTGTAGTTTTTTTGGTTCTTCATTTAACGTATTAGCCCTTTTCTCATGAGTTTTGGCATTGATTTTGGCTAACTTCTTTGTATCCTCAATATTATCAATCATCTTCTTCAATCTGTTAATCTAATTTGTTTGAAGTGAAATTTCTTCCATGGCTTTCACTAGTTTACTAGCCTCATATGTGGGCTGCACTGTCGATGTAGAAGATTTTGTGGCTGAAGTTGTGCATGATGTCACTGGCACTGCAGTAGCCAGTGGTTCTTTAGGTTCCAACTCTTCTGCCAGAGTTGAAGGCACAACAATACTAACCATGGGAATTACTATAGGAGTTTCCTGAGTTTTAATAGTTTCTCTTTCATGGATGGGCTTGTCCATTTGAGTATCCATTTCTTTGATCTGTCCTGTTAACTGAAAAATTAAGTTCATCATGTCATCCTTCTGAGTCTGTTCTTGTATAATTTATTTAGCTTGAGGATGTTCAGTTGATGGTAGTTTCAAATTTTTCCTCAATGCTGCAATGTCCTCATTTTTCTTCTTCACTAATTTTTCTGCTGCTTTCACATTTGCAGGATGATATCCTACTTGGAGAACCAGCTCTTCTAAAGATTTAATCCCAAGATATTTAGCATATAATGAAGCTTTGCCACCTTTCATTTGATCTTTCATGTTTATGATTGTGTTTTGAAGTTTTTGAACACTCATAGCCTTGGTTTTAATGGTAGAATACAACACCTCTCAACTTTCCCTATGGAATTCTATTTGATCTAGTGCATGCATTTTTTCGGTTTGTACTTCTAGATCAACCTTTTTGTAGTCTGCAGCTACCTTTGGAGTATTCACTATAGGCTATAATACTGACATGATCAAATTTTTATTTGAGTAATCAAAGGCTGATAAAAGTCTGTTTTGTAAACTTGGTGTTTGCTTCAAATATTGAGAGTAAATCTCATTTTTGATCTCTTCATTCTTTGTTTTAATCTGTTTATAATTTTCCCTAATATCAAGATCCTTTTCCTCTGCTGTTTGTGAAGATGATGCTTCTATATTCTGTTTTTTCTCTATCATATGTGTATTTGAATTATTAGGATTTCCTTCATTAAAATTCTTTGTAACTGGCTCATTTCTGATGACTGTAGCAACATCTATATTTGTTACTAGGACATTTGTGTCTTCAACCTCAATAATCACTTTCTCTTTACCCACTGGATTTATTTTAGGATTTTTATTATATATTAACTTCAACCTAGTATCAGTGGTGGTCTTTGCAATGTAAGTACCTTCTTCTCTGACTCTTTTGGTGGCTTTCTCTACTTGATTTGCAATTTGTAAGGTGTGACTAGTATCACCCTACTTTACTGCATCTATCAAAGTTTTTTCTATCCGCTCAATCTAGTTGACATACTTCTCAATCTCTGGTTTTTTCTCATGAATGTAGGGTGTTAGTTTTCACTTAACCCTCATTTTACTCAATATTCCTTGTGGATCATATTTCCATGAGAAACTCTCTTCAAATCTGTACTCTAGAAATTGTTTGGGGGCCTCTGTTTCTGCATCTCTGTGATTACAAATAAATGGCCCCACCTAATTATTTAACTTGAATTGTGTTTTCTTTTTAGCTGCTAGGAAGTTAATAGAATCAAAATTCAAGATTTGCTTGATATACTCCAAGGAAAATATTATCATTGGTACATATTTGGGTAGTTTGTAGGGCAACATATTAGACCCAAAAACTCTGATTTCTTTGTGTTTTTCATACAAATACCAATCTCCAGTTTTAGTCTGTTTAGATAGTTTTAGAATTTTCTTCATTTCATCATTGATCCTTGGCTGTTTAGTATTTGTTAACATATTTATCAATGGATGGATAAAGAAGTCTAAAAAATCTATATAAGTAAACTCTGTGGACTCCTTTCTGATCAATGAAGTCCAGAAGATGACTGAAAGTGGATTTTCTTCTATATCAAGCTTCTGGAGGGTTACTGGAAACTTTTCTTCTTGAAAATACAAAAACATATGGAAGAGAAAATATGTGTATCTAAACACTCCATCAATTGCCAATTTAACTAGCTGATCATGGATATTATTAGCAATGTACTCAGCATAATTGAAGATGACAAAAGGAGGCTATCCTAGTGTGAAAGTAGATAGGAAACCTAGGATTGATTCATCAGTATGCTCATCTGTAAAGTATCCTAGGATAAATGACAGCATGGAAATGACATGCCTAGACCCTTATGGAAATTTTGAAGTAGAATACAGAGGGTTGATTTGTGGAATTTCAACATGTAAAGGAATGAACACTTGAAAAATCTAAAAACTTCTGGGAAAATCAAGACCAATGTACAATTTGGTAAGTGCATGTTATAGGTCAAATGACCTCCTCATCAGCTCAGAGGAGAAGATAAATATGGAAGGAAGAAAGAGACCTAAACTAAACCTACTTATGCTAAGGTAACGCGCCCCTATAACAGCCAAAGTGCGTTATAATGCTCTTGATCCATGAAAAGGTCACATTAGTGGCTAGGGAAATGCTCTATTTAGCCTAGAGGGAAACATTACCTGTGTTTTGAGTTTGAAATAGGAAAAACCTGCGAAGAATGATTAGAAACTATAGATTTTTCTCATAGAGAGTCAGTGCAAAATGGAAACTGCAAGGCACTAACCTCTTATTAGGTCTTGCCAAAAACAACTAGACTCTCAAAAAGGCAGAAGCATGGAAAGTTGAGGAAACATCTTGGATTTTTCTATTTAGAACTGGTGGAAGGAGAAAGGCAAGGTTTGCACTCTCCGTCTCTTATAAAATGGAGTTGTGGGCTCTTGGTCCAATGTCGAGGGTTTTTTGAATAGATGTGAAGCAGAGAATTTATTGTAGTAGTGTGAAGGTCAAAGGTCAAAGAAGTTCATTGGGAACTTGTTAACTAAAGACATCACCACATTCATAGAAAGAGAGAAAGAGATTGGAAGACTGAGGAGGGCTTGGTACAACAGACGGTTGCAATCCTCCTTTTTATAAATCAATAGAACTGTATCTGTTTTGTCCATTCAATGCGTCAATATTATTAATTATTTCTGAATTACTTACATAGCATGAAATGAATGGCTTAGGTGTGCATTACTTAATGTTTATCGTATTTTAACTTAATTGATAGGAAATATATTATGCTAGAGAATACACGGGTGCTTTGATTGATCACAGTGTTGGAATTTGGAGCTAGTGAAGGAGGATCCCTGTTGTGTTGTTTAGTGCTCTCCAAAGACTTCGAGATCTAAAAAGAGGTAATCTTCCATCTCATTTTATCAAGTTATCTAAAGTTAACATGAACATATATGCATCTTATTTGTCAACTATACATCTAATCTTATTGTCTGCCTCGGGCACCGGAAAGCCCTGAGAGGGATATTCGATAACCAAAAACCCAAGAATTTTACCCTATAGCAGAATTGGCGACTCCGCTGGGGAGTTTAACCCCAAGTTTCTGGACTATTTCTTTCATTCCTCCTTCTTTCCTCTGTTCACATATCCTTCTGACCAGCTTTTATGCCCAGTAGACATTTCAAAATCTCACAGAGTTCAGTTCAGACACTATTTGGCCATATGAAGAATTTTACCCTAGCTATCACTACCTTTATTAGTGTTCCAAAGCGTTATAACGCGGTCTCTGCTTGATTACAGTGTGTTAGTCCCTGCATTAACACAATCTTTGCTTAGAACCAGTGCGTTACTCAACCAAAATTTGTTGTTCACCCCTATTGTCTCCCCTTTTTTGGTTGCAGATTTTTTTATCCAGTAGTACCACTCCTTTGCTAAATCCCTGTGCTTGTCTACCAGCTGGCATTGCTGTTTGTTTGTTCTTATTTGAAAATTTAGTGTCGAATACATCTACTTTTTAGAGAAAAGAATTTTTTTTTTTTAGTTTTTCTGCATCTAGCTGGATTAATTCTAAAAATTTTAGTTAAAAGACTATTAAGATGAGATAAATAGATGTATAAATCTTTAAGGTTGAACTTTTCTATTTTAATGTTGGTTCATGGATGTTGAAAGGAAACCTCTCCTTGTAGAAATACTTTTCATTGAATTGAATATTTAGAGCATATTTTTGCATGGTTTTTTTGAGTCAGAGTCTCATTACATTTCATACGTCCACTCCCCCTCCACAAGACTAATAATCAAGTACACTAAGAATCAAGTGATAATAAAATCAATCACATAACTTTTTCTGAGCTCACACCAACAATAGTTCAGGCTAGGATATTGAGTTAGGAAAAGTGAGAAAATCACCCAAGATCTCAAAACTTGAGAGTAGATTCATTAATGAGCGAAATCCTATTGCACTCATATTATCGAGACCACACCTTTACTTTAGAAAAGTGCGAGACAACAGTTGGGTGCATGCAAAGGTAGCTCGCCTTCAAGTGCATTCAGTGGGCATTCTATATATTGGGTTCCCTTCGGGGATGTCAAAACTAGATCTGGGATCTAGGTGTTCTGCCCATATAGCGTACTGTCTATGACCGTGACCCCCCCGATGATGTCTGTGATTTTAGGTATCCTTAGTGGCCAAAATTTTTATAGACTTACAGAAGGTGACTAAGACAAGCTATCCTAGTACTTAAAATAGATGGACCTACTCTGTCTTCGGTCTTTAGGAGGGTACTCGTCTCCACGAGAGTACTTACACCTATCGTTTGAGGTTCGGGCGAAGCTCTAGAGTAACCATAACTATACTTTCGACCAACCCTCTCTGTATACTATTTTGATACTAGGTTTCATCTCTAGCAAATGGTAGTACTCAGACAGGGCACCCTATTCTGGCTGCTTGTTGATTGATTTTAGTGAGTCCTTTTTTCTTTTTTTCTTTTTTTAGGTGTGTGGTTACTGTCACTGAGACTTTATAATACATCACAATTTATTAAAATTTGTTAAAAATAAACAGGTCACCGTGGCGTCTTCTGACCATCTCCGTCTGTCTCGACGACAGCAAGGACTCCCTCCTCTGACACCAAAGGAAGAACTAAGTCTTGGTGAACCTGTGCCTTCCACGGAAGAGCAGCCTCCATTGACAAACCTTGATTTTCACATAGCCTTGTATCACACGGAATTTCCAGAGGACCCTTTTATAGAAGGCGTTGTACCTCATTACAATCCTCCACTCACTGATCCATTGGCACCTATGATAGTTCACATTACACTGCTAGAAATGTCTTTGGTCACACCAACATCCATTTCACAACTGGCACCTATTGGGTCAATACCAATAGAAACCAACCCTGGTTTTCCACCACCCTCCACACCGGTAGTAAGTTCTATACCAACAATCGGTAACCGCAGTAGTCAACCTCCGCTTGGTCCCAACCCTATAGTCATCACAACTGTTAGTGGATTCTTGATTCCTTCGGGATCTACTCCTACGATGACCACAATGGGAAAGTGGGACTACTTAGGTTCCTTTTAGCAACCCTTTTGGCTAGAATCCTTTGTAGAGTTCAAACCCCTTAGCCTCCATACCAGGGGGCAGTGTCACCAGCACACAAATAACAGGGAACATTTCACTACCCCTACAATCGTTATGACAAACAAGACAACCTATTGTTAACACTATTCCCTTTAGTGGCCTAAATCTTGGTGTAGGATCCACGTTGTTGCTTAATTATGCACATAACAGCATGCCGCCGGCTGGCTCTATTGCGCCCATATGGGCCAATCCACCACAACATCCATCTAGATAGGGGGGCACTTTTATCCTGGGGGCAACCAACTATTCGCCCCGTAATACAATATTTCCTATGGACAAAAACCATATATCCCTACCCCTCCACCCATAGGAAATTTTTATCAAAGTCCTACTTATCCTACTGGTAACACATTGATGGGCGGACCCTATGGTCCAAATAGTCAGCGAATACTTCCTTGGATAGATTCGGGGGAAAACTTGCAATTTCCATTTTTAGCAGCTCTAGACATCATCGACATCTATAAACTGACTAATGATCCCATCAATCACAACCCGCTTTGGCCTCCAGTTCCACACAAGATTCCGTCTGACATCCCAAAATTCGATGGGAAACAAGGGGAGGATCCGGCTTCACACATCAGCACCTTTCATCTATGGTCTATATCTAATTCCATGGTGGATGATAGTATGTAGCTTCAACTGTTTCCCCGCACTCTCACTAGCAATGCCGCCAAGTGGTATATTGAGTTACCACGCGCCACCATCAACACTTTTGGTGCTTTAGCTACGGAGTTCCTAAAGAACTTCCAATTACCAATAAAATGTGAAACCGGAACAGAACTATTAACTTCGATTCGCCAATACACCGCCACCCACATCTCTGATCACATTCATGAATGGAGGTGTAGGAGGAGGCTAGTCAAAGCGCCAATCCTGGATCATCTTATATATAATTGGTTTTGTAATTCCCTCTTACCCCACATCTCTAAAGACATTGGCCTATCTGGTGCGGTTAAAGAAGATCAATGCATTTGTCATGCCCAGCATTTGGATTTGATCTACTCATAATCTGGCATGCTATATGATTTACTCCCCAATGCCCCTGGTAACCCAAATTCTCCCGCTACTCAGAAACCTGGAGTACATGCTAACGGTCTCGTTGGCACAATCTCTAGCATAGCCACAAAACAGTCTTAGGGGAAAGCCTCCCATCCATATTCAGCTACCACTGCCCCTAACTAAATGAATACCCTTCCTGCCACTGAGGTAAATTCTGTGAAAACTTCACGAAAACCTAGTGGAAAGAATAAGAAAAACAAGAAAAAGACATCTTCTTCCGAAGAGCAGTTAGACCATCAGAATAATCCTAATCAGAAAAAAGATGCTAAAAATGACAAGGGGAAGCAAAATACCATGAAATTTCCTTGCAAAATCTGTGCGGAGGACCACTTGATATACAAATGCCCTCGACTACAGGAATGCACAGATTTTATCGCAAACAAGGACTCTGGGAGGACACCTACCGTTCTTCATAATCCTTTCCCTAATCAAAAACAGCAACAACAACACATGATTGAAAACCCGCCACAACCCCTACCACAGGGAAATGGTGGTTCACATCCTTCTGGTGAAGGATCATCTACCATTTATGGCATTGAAATTGTTGAACTTCAGACATGAGCCAAGCTTTATGGAAATCCTACCATAGACACTCAAGAACTCGGTACCAGTTCGAATCCATTTCTTCCCAACGATCTGCATATCGAACGCCCTACTACTGACCCTGTGATTCATCCCACTAAAGGGACACTTCGACACACGACTCATAACACCTTTGCACATGCCACCCAAAACTACAACATTGTAGAATATTTGGCATAGGCACCATCAGCCATGTCTGCTCTCGAAGTATTGAAAACTTTTCCATCACAAAGGAAAGCCTTGCTTTCGGCCATTGGTGGAATAGACCCCCAGGATTCCATGCTAGCTATCTTTGATATGGAAAAATCTCAAACTCGCCTCTCACACCAACTCGCATTCCAAGTGCAGGTTGTGTCGAAAGGTAGACCAATCCATCGCACTGTCATTGACAAAGGTGCTTCGACCTGCAGTATGTCGCATGCTTGCTGGCTCGCTTTAAGTTCTCCTACTTTGTCACCGCCGTCGAATCCCCTCAAAGCTTTCGATGGCCACACATTCCTCCCAAAATGATACCTTGCTAGCTTTCCCATCACTCTGAGTTGGAAAACGATAACCGTGGATGTTGAAGTCATAGATCGCCATCTTGACTATAATCTAATGCTCGGTCGCAGTTGGTCTTATGCCCTGAACGCCATTCTTTCTTCGATCTTCCAACTCATCCTATTTACATTGGATGGGAAAGTAGTCATAGTGGATCAGTTATCCTTCTGCACCCCTGATTATACCACGTTACCAAGTAGCACTGTACCCCTAATAGGAGGCTTTCCTGACTCTTATGTCAGTATTGGTACCGGTCTTCTAAAGGAATCTTCCCTAATGGGTTGGTTTCCTCTCTCAACGCCTGAGGCTCGAAATACAGTTGCAATGATATCCACCGCTTTGGATGGCTCTATCGACCCATGGATCCTCCCGGCACCTTCAGACATTGCTTCCTATGGAAATCAGATTCCACTCTCACCAGTCGAGTTGGCTTATCAAGCCATCCAAATTGCATCTGAACCCTCCATGGCTATGATTTCGACCAATTGTACGAACTCCCCACCCATCACAGTTCCTTCTAAAGATCTCCTCGATGAAATCCTACATATGGACGAAGCTATTCAAGAGATCGTGTCTGTAGAAGAACGACCTTGGGGAGAATTCCACCATCGCACTTTGATTTTTGATTCGAATGCAATAACTACTCAAATCCCATCCTTTGACCCACCTGAGATAATCCCTTCCATTTACACAATTTTTCAAACCATCGATTTGGAAGGGAACATGGGAAATCTTTCTAAGATCATGCTCATAGATATCTCTGTCAAAACGGGTATCGTAGAAAACATTTAGATTGGAGCATATTGCAATCTTGAGGAAATTGCACGCTTCACATCCATTTTCAATGAATTCCACGATGTGTTTGCTTGGTCTTATGATGAAATGCCCAGCATAGGTCCATCTATATTCGAGCACGAAATCAAAGTTTATGAAAATGCCAAACCGATTTGGTAGTGACTCCGACCTGTCCACCCATGCAAAGTGGCCGCCATCAAAACTGAGGTAGAAAAAATTTTAAGCATTGGTTTCATTTATCCCGTTCCTATGACAAAATGGGTTTCCAATCTGGTTCCCCTAGAAAAAAAAAAAGGCACCATACGAGTTTTTGTTGATTATCACAATCTGAATGGTGCTTGTCCCAAAGACAATTATCCCACACCGTTCATAGATCAGATTCTCGATGATTGTGCCAAATGTGAATATTTTTCTTTTATGGATGGATTCTTGGGCTATAACTAGATTGCGATTAAAAAACAAGACCAACATAAAAATTCCTTCATCTGTCCTTGGGGAAATTTTGCGTATTGTAAACTCCCATTCAATTTGAAGAATGCTGGAGAAACATTTCAGCGGGCTATGGACTATGCCTTCCACGACATTCGACATATTGTACAGGCTTACTTGGTTGACCTTCTGGCCCATTCCAAGAAACGACCTGATCACCTTGCTCATTTGAAAGAAATATTTTCTCGGTGTAGGTTCTACAATATACATATGAATCCTCATAAGTGCATATTTATGGTCGAGTCTGGGCATCTTCTAGGCTTCATTGTCTCCAAGCATGGGATTAGGGTTGATCCTGATGAGGTTAAAGAAATTGTTGAATTGTCGACGCCACAATCCATCTTGCAACTCCAACTTTTGCAAGGGAAGGCAAACTTTTTACGTCAATTCATTGTCAACTATGCCAAGATGACAAAAGGATTTATGCGATTATGAAAGAAGGGAACACTATATTTGTGGGATGACCAAGCTCAATAGTCATTTGACGCTTTAAAACAGACACTTGTTTCAACCCCACTCCTTAGTGCCCTCGACTACTCACACGACTTTCCCCTCTACTTGGCAGCCTCACCATCCTCACTTGGAATGGTTCTGGTTCAAGTTCACAATGATGACAGTGAACATGTGATATACTACTTGTCAAAAGGTCTGATTGGACCTGACCTATGTTATTCACATGTGGAGAAACTTTCTCTGGCAGTAGTCTTTACCGTCACCCGAATCTGACACTATATATTGCTGCGACACACTACTGTTATTTCTTTGGAGAACCCCATGCGAAACATCCTGTCTTGAAAAATTATTAGTGGAAAATATTCCAAATGTATTATAATCCTCCAACAATTTGATTTGGTCTTCATAGCTGTCAAAGCAAAGAAATCTCTAGTCTTCGCTGAATTGCTATCGGACCTTCCTAGCATTGACCCAGGACAAGTAGCTCATGATCCATTTCTTGATGAATCTATATACTTGGTCGATTCTTCGGACCCATGTTATGGAGACATTTTGGTCTACCTACAAACCCAACTCTTCCACCCAACTCTCACATCCGACGACCATCGTCATATTCGCCACCATGCAAAACACTACCTCGTGCTGAATGATACTTTATATCATCGTGGTATCGATACTATTCTCTGGTGTTGTCTGACTCTTAATGAAGCAGAACACGTTCTGAATGACTGCCACGTAGGGGCGTGTGGATATCATATTTCAGGCATATCTACTACCCAAAAAATCCTGCGCGTAGGTTATTGTTGGCCCACTTTTTTTAAAGACTGCATTGCAGCGGTCCAGAAGTCCCATCTGTGTCAAATTTTCACGAAAAAAATGAATGCTCATCCCGCCCCTCTTCATCTGGTTGTCATCATTGGTACTTTCGATAAATGGGGAATTGAATTCATCACCACAATCCCATTTCCGAAAATGGACACAACTACATCGTGGTTGCGGTCCACTATTTTACGAAATGGGCGGAAGCCATTCCCACTTTTAAGGTTGAGGGTGAAACCGCCGCTCTATTCCCGTTCAATCAGGTGGTCTGTCGGTTCGGCGTACCCCTATCTATTTTCACAGATCATGGATCACACTTTCAGAATCATATGATGACCGAATTAACCTCCATGCTAGGTTTTCAACAAGATCAATCTTCTTCCTACTATCCTTAAGCTAATGGTCAAGTCGAAGCCGTAAATGGCATCCTCAAAACCATGATTCGTCGATTAGTCTGAAACCATAAAACCACATGGCATCAGAATTTTTATTCTGCGTTATGGGCATACCGAACGTCAGTTAAAACTGCAATAGGCTTCATGCCATTTCAACTTGCATTCGGCCTAGAAGTAGTACTCCCAATCGAGTGTGAGATTCCATCACTCAAACTTGTTATTGAACTCATGCCCGGCACCACTGCCACAGAAGAGCGCTTTCTCTCGCTCGATCATTTGGATGAAACTCGTCGAGATGCTACACTAGCACTCGAAGCTCACCAATGCCGATTCAAAGCTCAATACAACAAATCTGTCAAGTGTCGTTCTTTCTAAGAGGGCAATCTAGTTCTACTCTATGATCAGAAACATGACCTCTTGAGGGGAGGAACACTCCAACCATTATGGCTTTGTCCTTACATCGTCACTAAGGTCCTTTCAAAAGGAGCTTACACACTTCAGGACTGTAATGGAATTTCGTACACGGAGTCCCGCAACGGGCTCTATCTGAAGAAGTATTTTGCCTAGTTCCCCACTAGGAATATGCTTTGTAATTTTATGTATATAAGTTTTACCTATTGTTTTGATGTCTCTGGATATTTTTGAGTTTTTAAGTGTTTTTTCTCATATACAATCTTTTTCTTTCACATAGATGTCGTCATCCTCCTTATCATACGTCGGATATGCGCACGGTGCTAGTCGTCACATTAGACACATTGCTTCAGCTGCTTGGGTCCTCTACACACCTGAGTCAGAACTTCTTGGTTCTGGGGGAATTTTCCTAGGTAGCACCACCAATAACATTGCCAAGTACATGTCAGTGATACAACTCCTCATGGAAGCTGCATCTCGTGACATCTCCAATTTAGTGGTCAGGTTAGATTCCCAACTCGTAGTTATGCAGTTGAAAAATCATTACCGTGTCCGTCATCCAGTCTTATTATGTTATTTTTTAAGGGTGCGAATTTTAGAACGTCAGTTTCAAACCATCTCATTTGAACACATCCCTAGAGAATTTAATGCATTAGCCGATTCATTGGAAAACTATGTATTAGATTGGCATTTGTCACATTTTTTATAAAAAGATTTACATATGAGTATATATTTTTTTCCCATAGAAAATACATAAACATTAAAAAACATATAAGACCAAAAAATTTCCAAAAGTATGTATATATATATATATATATATATATATATATATATATATATATATATATATATATGTCGTGTCCAGTACAATAGTTACATCAAAAAATCTCTCAAAACTTAAGTCTTTTACAAACATTTGTCTACACTAAGCCTCACTATGACATTTATACAACTGCTCCGATAGCTAAGCCTGATGCTCAAAATAACATAAAAATGCCCTGCCTATCCTTCTCAGAGGCACTAGGTATCTCTCTGGCACACCCATGATATGCCGTTGTAGATGAATTGGAATCTCCCGCATAGGAAGAGGTGGTACACCCATACTCAAACCCTCTAGATTTCTGGATAGCTCATGTAGGATCTGGGCATCATCATCTCCGATGGCCTTCACATCCTCTGCTGTTGAGCCAGCCCCGGGTAGCCGCAGTCCTCACCGTGCATAAAGAGGGGCCCCGGCTGGGCAGACAGGTGCCACACCTGTGTCAAGCAAACAAGCTTCATGTCAAAACATATTTTCACCCTATTTAAAAAAAAAAAAAAAAATTACATAAACATTCAAAAGACAAAAATACTTTCAAAGTACGCTGATTATTCCTTTCTTACCATCTAACCCCCACTAGGTGCCAGGGGGCAACACTATCTCTAGATCTCTGGTGAAGTTCATCCTTGCATAGGGATAATCCTCAATCATAATGATCTGATAGTTGAGCCAATCAAAGAACCCATCATCAAAGCAGTGATGAACTGGACCCTCTCCAGTCCGTGGGATCAAAGCTTCCCATCGAGTCTGTCTTAGCTTGCGTGGGCCCAATACCTATTTAATCATCCTGGGTCTCATCACTGGCACCCGCTCTAGTAGGAAAGATACGATTAGTGTACCGTACCCAAACTCTCTTTGAGTACGGGACTTGCATGCTGTAAGTTTTGCACAAACTCGACAGACAACCCCTTCACATCAATCAAATACCTGGGGTTGCATACAGTCTAAGGCTAGCAACATCTGGGCCTTAGTGGCCACATGCTGACTCTTGGACCTTGCCAAGCGAATGATCATCCATAGTAGAGACCTCAGTGGTCTCGAAGCCACCTGAGCAATGGGCACCCGATTACTAACTGCATCTGTGTTCTGTATACAATGAGCACGAATAAGATCAACAATAGAGCGAGGATCCGCTCTAGACCCCATCAAGTTGGGCCTTGGTCCATGACATGACAGGCCAGTCAAAAAGTAGATATCGTCTTTATCAATGGAGAGATCATTTCCCCGAATTCGAAAGACGTGATAATGCTCTTCCCACTATTGAATCAGTCACTGCAGCAGGTCCTCTTGACCCCTCATTAGTTTCAACAGTGCATATTTTAGCAAACCACACCTGTGGAGAGCTAACAAACTTGTAGCATTGATGACCATATCTTATTCTTCCTGTCCATTTTCCCTTTCTCACCAGATACTCATGATAAATAGCTGATTACCTGCCAGAACAACATTTTCAATGGATTAGAATTTTCTTGGAATGCTTAAAAATGTTAAACAGGAGGTACTTAGAACATGTTTTCCACCTAACGCAGTCTATAGAGAAAAAAAGAGCGTGCTAACGTGCGCTTCCTTCACGAGATGTGCGTTTAACATGGGCCAAACACTTCTTGCCCACGTTAGCCACTAATTTTTTTTAGGGCCTACCAAAATCCACATTTTGGACCAGTAAAACATCATAAGAACACTATAAAATGATAGTAGGAGGTTCCTGCTCTTAAATAGATCTCACGAGGAGAAGAACTGTTGCCCGGATTGACCGCAATCGCCAGCTGAAGTTTTCACACTTTTTCACCCTAGAGCTCCTTCACAGCATTCAAAACAGTGAAAATGAAAGTGTTCTGACCTTCTTATAGCCATATTTGGGGCATGACTCTCTCAGCTAGTCTGCAAAAAGTCGTGAATTCTTGCTGCATATGTGTCACAACTATTGAGTTTAGTTACCGATGTTCTGATCAGTGATTAAGATCTATATACAGATATAACCATGTTCGACCCTTATTCAAGAATTATTTTTATGGTATTTTTCTTGCTCGTTAATCTAAAAAACCTCTAGTTATCTTCTTTGGACTCGTTAAACTTACACGAGGTCGACTTTGAGCATTATTTTTTATGGTCTTTTTCTTGCTCGTTAATCCGAAAAACTGGGAGTTCTCTTATTTGGAATCGTTAAAACTGACATGAAGAAGAATTGAGATTTCTTTTTAGGGACTTTTTCTAACTCATAAAACTGAAAAAACCCCGAGTTACCTTTTTCGGGCTCGTTAAACTACCACGATAGAGAATCCAGAGCCATTCTTTTCCTCTTTTTCAAAACTCTTTAAATAGAAAAAGTGACCGAGTTTTTCTCCGCTTGACTCGTTAAAATTTCACGGAGAGCACCGAGTTTTTCTCTGTTGGACTCGTTAAAATTTCACAAATAATATTGAGCTTACTTCGTCTCCTCGTACTCATAACAAAAGGAGGTAGAAATCCATCGAACATAGATTTCTCACTTTTCTGGCTTCGATGGACTAACTCAAGGAAAATGAACTGTTTCGAGCTTACTATTCTCCCTTTGACGTGCCTGGTTATCAAGACATGACGAAGGCACCCCCCCGGAGTTGTCTTTTACGACATTTTTCAGACTCTCTAAATATGAAAAACTCACCGAGTTTACTCGTCTGGACTCGTTAAACCTAATCAGACATGGAAAATTTTGGAGAAAATGGATACTACCTCTGCTACGTTTAAGAAAGGTCGATTTGGAAGCAAAAATCTTGAACATGGCACTTCCCATAAAAATCTTTCACAGTTAGGCGAACCCTACCATCTATGAGTTTAGCCTTCATATCCTAGTGTTCCTACACCTGTAAAATCCTAAAATACTCTTTGGTGTTCATTAAGCGTTAGCTACCTAGTACCCTATCAGAGTGCCTTCTATTGTTCAAGAAAATCTCACTATCTAGTGCTCCCCATATCAACCAAACCAATCATTATGCCAGAAATGATTTTTCGTCAATTATCCCCATTTTCTCTTCATTCTTTCCATAAAGAACAAAATCATCCTTTTCCTGTTTCATGTTGACTGATGTAGGACGCCTCAGTGCCTACCTTTCGACAGATCTCTTCCTATTGACTTCAACATCTTATCTAGGAAGTTGATCTAGAAACTCATCAGTACCTAGATACTTACAGACATTAGTGGCAGGTAATCTTGTGTTTGATTGGGGGTCTTCATTATTGGCTCCCAATCGAATGATTCTATGAGTGTTCGACTTCAACTCCTTTTATTCACACTTGCTAGATTGTACTGTGCATCTTAGGGACCATCATCATTATTGGTGGCCACCTACGCATTTGTTAACAATTTTCATTATCAATTGGTAATCATATGATTTCTCACATGTTCGACGATAGATCCTTCATTCACATGTCGAGAAATATGCAGTTTAAGTGAAGTGGTGGCCAAGATCTTGGGGCAAAGGTTACATCATTACAATTGTATTTTCTTCCCCAAGTTGCGATATTGTTTATGGAGACAGATTTTCAGTATTGATCCTAGTATGACAAACACTTCCACATTATGCTTATCAGTGGACATATTGTTCATATCTCTGTACTAGAGAAATCATATTGATTAGCTACTGAGCATGGGAATGCCCAACTCAAGATATATACTATATTTTCTGACATATTTTGTCGTTTCAGGTTTTCCTCAGTCCTCCAATCTCTTTAGCTCCACTACACATATTATAAAGTATTTCGGCTATCATCTTCATCTATGACCCCACACTTTAGGGGGCATCTATTACAGGTCAAATGACCTCTTCCTCAGCTCAGAGGAGAAGATAAATATGGAAGGAAGAAAGAGACCTAAAATAAACCTACTTATGCCAAGGTAACGCGCCCCTATAACAGCCAAAGTGTGTTATAACGCTCCTGATCCATGAAAAGGTCGCGTTAGTTGCTAGGGAAACGCTCTTTTTAGACTAAAGGGCAGCGTTACCCATGTTTTGAGTTTGAAACAGGAAAAACCCATGGAGAATGATTAGAAACTCTAGCTTTTTCTCATAGAGAGTCAGTGCAAAATGGAAACTGCAAGGCACTAACCTCTTATTAGGTCTTGCCAAGAAAACTAGACTCTCAAGAAAGGAAAAAGCATGGAAAGTTGAGGAAACATCTTAGTTTTTTATATTTATAACTGGTGGAAGGAGAAAGGCAAGGTTTTCCCTCTCCATCTCTTATAAAATGGAGTTGTGGGCTCTTGGTCCAAGGTCGAAGGTTTTTTGAATACATGTGAAGCAGAGTGTTTATTGTTGTAGTGTGAAGGTCAAAGGTCAAAGAAGGTCATTGAGAACTTGTTGACTAAAGACATCACCACATTCAAAGAAAGAGAGAGAGAGAGATTGGAAGACTGAGGAGGGCTTGGTACAATTGACGGTTGTAATCCTCGTTATAAATCAATAGAACTGTATCTGTTTTGTCCATTCAATGCATTAATATTGTTAATTATTTTTCAATTACTTATATAGCATGAGATGAATGGATTAGGTGTGCATTGCTTAATGTTTATCATATGTTAACTTAATTGATAGGAAATATATTGCAGTATAGATTACACGGGTGCTTTGATTGATCACAGGTTTGGGATTTAGAGTTAGTGAAGGAGGATCCCTGCTTCGCTGCTTACTGCTCTCCAAAGACTTCAAGATCTAAAAAGAGGTAATCTTCCATCTCATTTTATCAAGTTGTATAAGTTAACATGAACATATATGCATCTTCTTTGTGAACTATACAGCTAATCTTATTGTCTGCCTCTGGCACCAGAAAGCCCTGAGAGGGATATTCGATAACCAACAGCCCAAGCATTTTACCCTATAGCAGTGACGAGTTATCGCATTGATTAACCCACCCTCTGACTTGACCTCAGAGGTGTGAAACGATGCGCTATTTGTCGAAGGCGAATGCGCTGGCGGAGGTGGGCAATCCCTTATTGCACAGTGTTGGAGAGGCGATGAAATCAACACGAAATCATGCAATATGTTTTTGATTGGATGCCGGGTAAACTACGTGGTATGGTGGGGGCCGGAGTTATCACACGTTCAAAGCGAGGTGATGACGTAGGCTCCAAGGGATGTGATAAGTGTTCATTAGCAGCAGAGATTATGACGTGGACCTGGTGGGTTCCACAGAACTGGCGTGGGGTATTTATATTCAAATCAAATGTGTGGGACTAATGTATGGTTGGTGGAGCGTAATGGCTCGCAGGTGCAGGGATAAATGGCAGAGGTTTTCATGTGGTTTAAACCACGAATATCACTACAGAAAAGGGCTACGACGTTTATAGAAAAAAATTGGATTTGCAGGGTTCTTAAACAAAAATTCAAATGCACTGTGGAGTGAAAAACTAAACAAGAAATCACTTTTCCTTCTGTCCTTGATCCTTCAAATAAAAAATTATTTTTTGTCCAAATTCTGCTCAGGTTTTCATTGGGGTTATCTCCAACACTCCCCCTTAATAACGACTATTGTTCTCTTACATACCCTGACATTTTCTAAGAAAATTAAAAATTTTATGCCCCAATGGTTTTGTTAAAATATCAGCGAACTGCTCTTCTATTCTGCAATGCCGTAAAACAATTTCTCCATTGTTCACTAACTCTCTGATGTAATGATACTTTGCATCAATGTGTTTTGTCCGCTTATGAAACATTGAATTCTTGGATAAAGCTATAGCTGAGCTATTATCACAATAAACTTTTGTGCCTTTTACCTATTCATGACACAAACTTCTCCACATTCTCCTCATCCATACTGCTTGACATGTGGTTGTTGTAGCTGTCACATACTCTGGCTTTGTAGTTGATAAAGCCATAATTGGTTTTTTCTTAAAAGCCTACGAGATGACTCTTGATACATATGGAAAAACATATCTAGAGGTGTTTTTCCTGTCATCTATACTTCGAGCCCAATCACTGTCAGTATATCCAATTAATTCAAAATTTTCTGAAGAGGTGTATAAAATACCATACCTCTTTGTTCCTTCCACATACCCTAGAATTGTCTTTGCTGCTTGTCAATGTGTCTCCTTTGGCCCTTCCGTGAATCTTGAAATTAAACTTACAACATGCATAATATCTGACCTAGTTGCAGTCAAATATATAAGGCTGCCAACTATGCTCTTATATAAACTTGGATCAAAATCCTTGCTGTTGTTTTCTTTGCTTAACTTCAATTCCATCATTGTAGGATTAATTATTGCTTTGCAATCTTGCATGTTAAATATTTCCAAAACTTCCTTTACATATTTTTCTTGAGAAATAAAAATTTTATTTTCATTTTGCTCTACTTCTATTTCTAAGAAGTATCTCAGCAATCCCATATCAGTCATCTCAATTTCTTCTTTCATGACTGTTTTAAAATTGTCAATGAGGTAAGAATTATTACATGTAAATATAACATCATCAACATAAAAACAACACTGAACATCTTACCATATTTTTCTTTGATGCAAAGTGTAGGTTCTCCTTCACATTTCTCAAACCCATTTTCCAATAGATAGACATATATTCTACTATACCATGCTCTTGGTGCTTCTTTCAGCCCATATAGAGATTTCTCCAGCTTGCATACCTTGTGCTCTTGGCCTTATTTCTCATAGCCTAGAGGTTGTTCAACATAAACCTCTTCCATCAATACTCCATTTAGGAATGTTGATTTCACATCTATTTGGTAAACATTCCATTTGTGTTGTGTTCCTATGGACAACACTACTCTTATTGTTTCCATTCTTGGCAATAGTGCAAAAGTTTTTTCATAATCTCTTCCTCCTTGATTCTTGTAGCCTTTGACAACAAGTCTAGCCTTTTGCCTTTCAATCTTACATTCAGCATTGCTTTTGGTTTTATAAGCCCATTTTACTCCAATTACTTCCTTAACTTTTGGGAGATCAACTAATTCCCATGTATTGTTCTTCTCTACTGCATTCATTTTTTCATCCATAGGATCTATCCATTTCTTACCTTTTACTGCTTCTTAAAAATGAATAGGATGTTCTATATGACAATATAATGCAAATAAAGAGTTCATACCTTCTTCTTGCTCATAAATTTAATTGAAACTTCTGAATCTCATTCCTCTCTCACTTGTTGAACTTGTGCTTGTAGAAGCACTCAAATCTGCTCCTTGTGATGTGCTTGGAGAAGCGCTGCCATCACTTCTAAAAGGTGTTCTCATACCTGCTTGTGGTGTCCCTTGTTTTCCTTTTATTGGTGGAGGTGGTGCTACTAATGATGTATTTCTTTCAGCCATTTCTTCCTCATCTTCATCATGAGACAAACAACTTTTTACATTCACTGTTTTCTCAATGCTTCCATCCCAAGCTTCTTCCTCAGTAAATTATAAATCTCTGTTTATCATAAAATTCTTGGTGGATGGGTTATAGAGTCTATATGCCTTGGATTCTTCACTGTATCCAACAAATATGCACTTCTCCCCCTTACTATCCAACTTCTTCCTTAGCTATCTGGAATGTGTGCATAAGCTACACAACCAAATACTTTCATGTGGGCGACAAACTGTTTTATGCCATTCAATGCTTCTTCTGGAACTCGGTTCATAACACTCTTTGTTGGGTATCTATTCAAAACATATGCTGCACAATGTACAACATCAGCCCATCAAATGTTTTTCCTTCAACATGCTTCTTACCATATCCATGATGGTTCTATTTTTACTTTCAGCAACTCAATTTTGTTGTGGTATGTACGTTGCTGTAAATTACTTGTGTATCCCATTTCTCTGCAAAAATGCAAAAAATATTTGGAAATATATTCTCCTCCTCTATCTGTCCTTAAGACTTTAATATGCTGCCCACTTTGATTCTCAACAAGAGCTTTAAAGTGGCAGAACTTTTCAAACACTTCACTCTTCAACTTCAAGAAATAAACCAATGTTTTTCTTGTGGAATCATCAATAAAGGTCAGCATATAGTAGCTGTCTGCTAATGATGGTGTTTGCATTGGTCCACACAAATAAAAATGGATTATTTCTAACGGTGCCTTTACCCTTATGCTCTTTCTTGAGGGAACTATTTCTCTCTGTTTTTTGCCCAAGATGCAGCCTTCACATAGGCTGTCTGGCTTTTCAATCAATGGTAATCCCTTTACCATTCCTTTTCTGTGTAACAAATTGAGACCTCTGAAGTTGAGATGTCTAAATCTCAAGTGCCATAACTATTTTTCATCTTTTTCTTTTCTTTGGAATGTCTCTTCTGTCACTGCTGCCATTGTAGATCCTTTCTTCAAATTTGTTCTCATCTTGAGAGGAAACATTATGTTTCTTGTCATCTTGTGCAATTCTCTATTTTCTCAGTGGTATGTCCATGATGGTACATACATCATCTTCAAAGATAACATTGTATCCTTTCTAAATGAGTTGTCCAATGCTCAAAAGGTTACACTTGATACTAGGTACATAGTTAATATGATATGGTTTTCTTTTCTCCAGACATGAAATCAATTTACAAGGTTAACACAACAAGTCAACCCAAGTCAATCAAGAAAACCTATCATCTCAGCTGAACCCCACTTGCATGGAACCCACTTGTAAATAGAGCCAGATCATTCGTCGCGCCACCCAAGAGGAACAATCAATATAAACAAGAAACCAGGTCAAAATCTATAATGGATTTCCCAACTTGTTGTTAATAGAAGGTAGGGGTCAAGGAATGGAGGCTTGTCCCTACACGAACACCAATATATTGGAAAGAACTCATATAGCAAATAAGCTAATAGCCCATCGTGCAGGCCTCTATTCCTTGACCCCTACCTTCATACCAGGTACATATTTAATCTAATATGGGTTTATTTTCTCTTTTCTTTGTTAGAACACTTACTCTGCCTTTTCCCCTGAAAAATACCTTACTATCTGTCCCCAATGTTGCATGAGACTTCACATTTTCATCTAATAGGGAAAACATAGAGATGTTTCCAATCATATGGTTGCTACATCCTGAATCTAGAAACCAAATATATTCATTTTTTTCTTCAGCCATATTACATGCTAAAAATAAATTCTCTTGACTCAGAGTCTCTTCAGTAAAATTAGCACTGGGTCTATTACCCATGTCACTATGTTTCTTCCTATATTCATTGGAATAGTGCCCATACCTTTTATAGTAATGACATTGGACTTGGGATTTATCATACCTTTGTCCATATGCTTGATTTTTTACACCTTGTTGCCTGTTTCCTTGGCTTTGATTTTGACTCTGGTTGCTGCCCCTTCCACTTGTATTTGCAGGGCTATTTCTTCCTCTTTTCTGGCTTCTGCCTCTACCTTTTCCTCTATAGTTCGATATGCCTTAAACTCTTCCTTTTCAAAAGGAAATTTGGGTCTTGAAGGCATGTTCCAAAGATGAGTTTGTTGTTCTTCTCAGTGTTTGATCATGTGTCATCAATGATGCATGAAGCTCATCAACAATAACATTGAGAGATCATTTATCTCTTCAATGGTTTTTACTATCACATCAAATATTGAGGGTAAGCTCCTAAATAATTTCTCCACTATTCTTCTTTCTTCTATGGTCTCTCCATGAGATCTCATTTGTGTAACCAACCCAATCAATAATGTGAAGAATGATTCTATTGTATCAGACTCTTTCACGCAAATGACTTCAAAATCTCTTCTCATTAATTGAAGCTTTTTTGTCTTTACCTTCTCCATTCCTTGATAAGCTGTCTAGATGGTGGTATATCGTGCATCCTTGGACTTCTTTGTTTCTACAGTTCTTGGAAATATTCTTTCATGCACTTCGTGCTAGAGATATAAGAGGGCTTTTGAGTCCTTCTTCCTATTACTCTTCATAAAATATTTCTCTACCTGTGTTAAGGCACTAAATGCTTCTTCATTTGTTGGTTCTTCTAAGCCATCTTCAACTAGCTCCCATAAATCTTGAGGGGAAAACATGGCTCTCATTGTGATTGCCAATAGTCATAGTTCTCCCCATTGAACTGTGGGAGTTGAGTATTTCCCATACTCGTGCGTGTGCTGGCTCCTGCCATTGCTAGCCTTTCGAAACTATGCTAAATACTTGACTGTGTTTTTAAACAAACTTTCTCACTGTTGGAGAGAACTTAAACAATCTTCTTCTTCCTTCCTTCAGCTTCTTCAGCAATTGATGAGAGCCTAGACTAGCTCCAATAGCTTGGAATTTTTGATGATTCCTTAACAATCAGTAAGAAACAAATGTCCTTTGTCAACACAAAGAAAACAAAAATACAATATGCATAGAGGTGGAGCAAAACACACTATTTCGTTAAAAACAATCGACTGTTAAAAAATAAATTTTCCCTCAAAACTTTTGTTCTAGATTAAAAAAAAAATGGTCTATGTTCTTGGCATACACACAGTCTTTTGCTTGCTGATTTCACTGCTACGCACACAGCTCTTTTGTAGTCTCACTGCTTCTACTCTCGGCATATATTCTTATAAACTTTCACTGCATTATATATATATATATATATATATATATCTATATATATATATATATATATATCTATATATATATATATATATATGTTACAACATATATAAGCCTAAGTTTAAAACCTTTTATAAATAAAACATGTCATGGGCATCAAACACAAATGGTTCATGTTCTTGGCATAATACGTCTTTGCTTGCTGATTTCATCATACGCATACGCCTCTTTTGTAGTCTCATCGCTTCTACTCTCGCATATATTCTTATAAATCGGTTACCTATTATATATATATATATATATATATATATATATATATATATATATATATATATATATATATATATATATATATATATATATATATATGTTACAACATATATAAGCCTAAGTTTAAAAACCTTTTATAAATAAAACATGTCATGGGCATCAAACACAAATAAAAAATTAAACTCAAAGTTGAAAACCTTATAACAATTACATTGTGCGGATTTAAAACCATAATGCGAAACGTTTTAATAAACTAGGGGATAGGTTATCGCATTGATTAACCCGCCGTCTCACTGGACCACAAAGGTGTGCAATGATGGGCTATTGGTCGAAGGCAAATGAGCTAGCGGAGGTGGGTCATCCCTTATCGCATAGTTTCAGAAAGGTGATGAGATCAGCACAAAATCGTACGATATGGTTTTGATTTTCTACCGGGTAATCTAGGTGTAATGTTTGGGGGTGGAGTTATCACGCATTCAAAGGGAGGTGATGACGTAGGCTCCAAGGGATGCTATAAGCGTTCATTGGCTACAGAGATTATGACGTGGACCTAGCGGGCTCCACAGAACTGACGTGGGGTATTTGTATTCAAATCAAATGCATGGGAGTAATGTATGTTTGGTGGAGCGTAATGGCACGTAGGTGCATGGATAAATGGCAGAGGTTTGCGTGTGGTTTAAACCACAAATTTCACTACAGAAAAGGGCTACGACCTTTATAGTAAAAAATAGGATTTGCAGGGTTCTTAAATAAAAAATTGAATGCACTGTGGAGTGAAAAAATAAACGAGAAATCGCTCCTGATTCTGTACTTCATCCTTCAAATAAAAAATGAAGTTTTTTCCTCCTTCTACTCAAGCTTCAGTTGGGGTTATCTCCAAAAATGTCGATCTGGTTGAGAACACTCACATCGAAATCCAGTCCACCATTGGAGCACTGATCAACAATTCTCGTTATCACAAATGCGCTAGTGCCTCTATTAGTCACCTTCATTAGCAAATATAAATCAGATATTTGGATGTAAATAAGATATTTGGTCGATAAAGAAGAATTGTAAATTTTAGAATATTTTAGAATTAGATAAACATTTACTTATTGTAATATGGTTATTCTTGATTCTTAGTAAGAAGTGGTAGAAACAATGACATGTTATCTTTTCTACCTAATTTCAAATCATGAGAAATATTTTTGGAGTGAACTCCCAAACTCTCATAAAATCTAGACTCTTGCTAAATCATATATTCATAATATATCTAACTTGAAAACTACTCTGTTAGATATACTTAGATTTAATGATTTTAAATCCGTTAAACATGCAGATAAATATTGAACATATACTATTCTACAAAATGGAATGCATAGACATGCCTTCAAGCATTTTCCACAAGATGCCTGGCCATGGGCGCCAACAGGGCCATAGAAGGAAGTCCACCCATATTTCTTCCTCCATTCTAGAGGCTTGTTGGCATCCCAGGTAGCGCAGTATGCAAAGGCCTTCCCCAAATCCCAACCGATGCTTTGTGGGTTATATTAATTATAGGTTGCCCTCACATTGGACGCTTGTTGAACCTCACACGACCCCATGACAATTTCCAGTGCCACAATGGCCATTATCGCAACACCTGCAATATTCATTGAATGCTACAAATGCTACAAATAGTTTTTTTTTTAATGAAACTGAGAGATGCGGGATAACGGAATGGGAGAGTGTATTTATAACAAGCCAGAGGCATTGTGTGGGCACTTTCTAAAACCATTAGAGTCATGCTAGAACATACTACATGAATCTACTAGACAATTTGTAGGAAATTGTTCAACGCTAAAGTGGAGGGACTTTGGACTAAATTCCAATCCAATATTTTTACTTGGGTACGTTCAATGAATTGAAATATCACCATGGATTTGCATATTCGGTGTTGAATGTCAAATCACCCTTTTATATGACTGGGAAATTTTGTGCAAAATCGTTCCAGTGCGTTACAAAGGTTTTTTCATTAATCACTTTCGACATGGTCAAGGATGTGTTGCACCAGTCTCGTGTCCAATTTTTCTCATAGATAAGGATCCGAGGTATTGGAGTAAAGAGTTCCAGGTAATGAACAAGTTTTCCTCTGATATGATTTGTGTTTCATGCATATAGTTTTTTTCTCTGGCGCACTAAGATTTTAACTAAAGTAGCGTTAAAAAGTCAATTTTTCTATTTTTTTTGCACACTAAGATGAAAAATCACTTTAAAATACATAAATTTTCTATATATAAATGCAAGGGTAAGAGATAATTTTGGTGGTTTTTTTTACTATTACCTTCTTATGTTTTAATTTTCATTTTCCTTTTTTCTTCTTATCACAACAATTTGAAGAAGCAATAAGCAACCAATATCTAATAACCTGCCACCCACTAAACTAAAAGGGTTTTTGGTTAGAGTTTGAAGTTATATATATATATATATATATATATAATCAAATTTATCACTTAATTATCATAAAATATAATATTAAAAAATATTTAAATTTCATCTATGTAAAAGCTAAAATTATGTTTCAATTCATTTCAAATTAAATTTCACCTCTAAAAAGTTACAATAAATATCCAAATAGCTTTAGTTTGTGTTAGATGTTTCTTTATCAAATGGTACATTGTTAACTAAACAAAGATAAGTAAAAACCAATACCCAAACAACCTTAGATCATGTTAGACATTTCTTTATCAAATAGTACATTGTTAACTAAACAAAGATAAGGAAAAACAAAAGTTAAATAATTTAAATATAGTCCAATTAAATTTATTTTAAATTTGAATTTTATATTTTCTAAGTATTTATTTTCCATTATAGAGAAGGATCGCGTACTTCTCACCATTGGTTTGAGAAACCAGTGGTGCCACATACCTCACAACATTCTACCATGCCCACTTTCTTAGCTGTGGGGATAGGAGGACCTCAGGAGTAGGAGGATATTGGTGATTATTTTGCGGAGTACCAATCTCATACATAGGATTTAAGAGATCATCTAACTTTCTGGTAATTTTTCCAACTGTAGGATAACCATAGACCCCGCAGCTAGAACCGATGAAGGGGGTATAGCACGTAGAGCTCAGATTACAGGGTATCATTGGGAGGATACCTTTTTCTAGGTATGATGGATTCGCCGAGTCCATGGCTCAGGATTAGGTGGAAAGGTTAGATACCTCCTTCCATCTTAACTGAGTAACAGAGGGGGAAGTCATTAGAATGGTTGACTCACACTTGGAAACTGAGGGCACACGGGATCATGGGGAGCATGTGGATATACCTAGTGTGTGCAGGAGCCGCCCTTGTTCGAGATCCCTTTGGTATCTTTGGTTGATGAGGACTTGGTAGGTACAGAGGCATCTAGATTTGTGATAGAGTTTCTAGACGGTAGCTACTTATCGTTGATTGTTGAGGATGTTATGCATGATGAGCTATCTTTGGAGGTATTGTTAGTGGTTCATGTTGAGCCCATGGTGGAGGATGATGAGTAGCCATCCTTAGAGTCGGTCATCGATGCGTAGCAGTCAGATTCATCAATTTTCAACATAGATGTCATACTTTTAGATGGAAGCCCCATTCAGGCATACGTCGATGGGGCTTGCAGCATTATTGGGCCACCTCTGCATATTGGTGAGAGAGAGGCTGTGTTACCTAGGTGAATTACATGGATTGGCCAGACTAGCAAGATTGGGTGACACAAGTTGCATAGGGTGCAACACTCATGGGATGGATGACCTCTTTTGCATATGGTTGTTCATGCATTCAATCCCTCTCTCGGTGTTGGATAGCGAGAGATTATGAGTTGGTACCCGGTGGAGTGGTCTAGGCTGATGGAGTCAGTTATAGGCTAGAGTGAGAGTCAACAGACATGCTCAAGCATTGAGGATACTAGGGCCCCAGGCTGACATTGGGATATAGGCTGGACTACCTACCATTTTCCATATACGTAAATTGAATATGGAATTAGTGGTATTGTTGACCCATCGATCAAGAAAAAACATTTTATAGGGAGGTTTCAGTTAGCATCAATGGCTATTCAATTTGCAAGGGAACCCTATGGGTCATTGGGTTATGTTGTGTATGCATGGAGTCATGAGATAATCAACACACTTTGGTAGGGGATTGTTGGAGGAGGTGGAATTGATTAGCCACTAGGCAGTGCATTGTATGGGGTTTGCGATTCTCCATAGCTATGTAGGGCACATAGGACATGGAGGAGCATAACAGTGGTGACACTGCTACTGGTACCTAGGGAGATTGACTTCTTGGGTCGCTTCAAGAGGATTTGGAGGGGATATCCATTCATTGGAGGGTATGATGATGCAAACGTAGAGGTGACGATGACATTCAGGTGGAGACTAACACATATTTTCTAAGCTTTTGGCCATCACACCGAGGAATGGGTAGGAGCATACAGTAACGAGTAGTGGCCTATAGAGAAGCATAGAGATGCATGGTTGTTTGTTGTAGCATGTTGGGGTGCATTTTGGAGTAGGAGGAGAGACTCCCGTCGCATTGAGTACATGCAGGGAGTTCCATGTACAGTGACACCGGCGGGATACAAGACGATACAGGATGGTCTAGCAATGGCATGCGGTATCTCATGGTGTATAGGGATAGGCCGCAACGCACAGTGGCATGTCGTTGAGTACATGGACTTGGTGGTATGCAGTGGCATATGGTGCGACACATTGGGGTCTTGAAGAATTGTCTCCAAGGGTGCTTATGGACATAGAATTATATGGAGATATTTCTCTCTCATTGATGCATTGGGCCTTAGAGCTACTATGGTTCGACATGGTAGAGTTATTCCTAATTTCATGTGAGGAGTTGGGACACTTAGGTGTACCTTGGCAGATGAGGATGTGTAGATCACATCATGGTGGATGCACTAGTAGAGTGGTGGATGCATGGGCACGTATGGGATGCCATATGGTACATGGTGGCATTGGAATCTAGTGGTGCATGGAGTTGTGCCATGGAGTTCAGTGTTATGAAGTGGAGTGTAGGGGTACATATTTGAGTGCAGTAGAGAATGATGATGCATGACAGGTGGTTGAAGTGTTTCTGGTAGAGAGATCCCCAGACAACAAGATCATGCACACTATTGGGTTTGGGACACTCATATTTGAAGAGAGAGTTGAACACAATGCCCATTGTGAGCTTCTATTTATGACTCTCTAGCATTTCACATTGACATGGGGGACTTGGATATCATCTCTTGATGCTTAGATCACGAAAAAAAGGACTAAGGAGGATGGTATGAGACAGTTGGTTGATGAGACACTTTGTTGTGATGAGCAGGATCAGGACAAATAGTGACTCATATCACTCTTGGTTTAACATATGGAGGAGCACTGAGGCCTACGTCACATGGCAAGGCCAATTTTCCTTGTTACTACTCCGGACCAATGTTGAAAGTATATGGACATACGTTTATATCATGGAGATGTTAGGGCAGTATGAGCTTGGCCTTGATAGATTTTTCACCATCGGGTTCCAGAAGAGGAGGGTACAGTCTTTGCATGATGGGCAGTATGTCATAGTCAGAGTGGTGCAGTGTCAGTATGGTGGCACCCTTCTGAGACTTCAATGGGATTCGGTCATCACTGGATTTCATGGTTCAACTACCCTTTGGGGTGATCTGGTTCCTACAAGGGAAGGTCATTTATATCTTGCAGTGCATTTTAGTGATTCTTTATTGGCATGGGGGACTTCACCGACATGTAGTGGTGTTCAGCAGGGGGAGTTTAGGGGAAGCTCATGCAGGGAAGGATTTATTTCCATAGGAATCAGATTTTATCTTCAGGTTCCCACCCTTGGAGTACATGAGATGGATGACTTAGCAGAGAAGTTTTACATGGAGACATATATTACTTTATATGATTATGATGCTCTATTTATTGGTGGTATGCAGAAGGCTTCTTGTACCTATATCTAGTTGGATAGCGAGTGGATCAAGGTGTGCTTCACATTGATTAGGATGGCTTGAGATCTTGGTATTGAGAGATCTCTTCATATCAGGGCGATTCATAGACCATGGATGATACAGTGACACATATGGGACCCTGGAAAATTTTGTAGTGACCGTGGGGGAGTGTCAGCCAGGGAGGATGCTTGTTCAGAAATTTCTTGAGGACAAGAAATTTTTGGTGGGGAGGACTGTCCTAATTAGTTGATAGCTAATTAAGAATGTTAAATTTTTCCAATTTTTTTTCTTAAGTTTAGTAGCTAAATAAAAGGGTGAAGGGGCCCATAAACCCAAGAGTTTCAATAAAACCTCTTTTCTAGAGCTAGTGTGAACAACGCAACATATTGTGGGGCCAAGAGACCAAGAAAGAAGTGCAGCATGTGTGAATGCCAATGGGCCAAGTGATAATGCAATTAATGGGTGGACCCAAAGCTGTTGGGGTTTCATAAGAATAAGAAGGGCGTGACGGCAACCATGGAAATTATTCTTGATTATTCTTACTTTCTAGTCTTTACAACTTGAACACGCTTGAGCTATTTAGCCAAGTCTGGAGTGATGTTTACGACATGGGTGTATCTAAGCGAAGATCCCAACCTCATCCTCGGGGTACTTCGAGTGCCTGTTGAGGAGAGGATTTTTTTATGGGACTTTATTCAAGAGTTTCACAAAGATTCAGGAGAGGATGCCTACTATCCGTCATGAGATGATTTTATTATTCGGAATTAGGCCACTTGTGGCTCCTCTATAGAAGTGCAACCACTCAATGAATTACGCATTCTAGTAACAAAGAGATTCAACAGAGGGTGAAATTCCATAGCTTTCCCACTTGCAATCTAGTGAAGGGGTTAGCCCTTTAATAGTTGAGCTTTGGGGAGTAGTTGTAGACATTTTCTCTTTCATTTCAGCTCATAGCTCTGCATACCCATCAAAATTCAAAATTTGAAGATGGTCAAGCATAGAAAGGCCAAATTTCGAAGATTTGAGTTTGGGGGAAATATTTCTTGGTTTTTTCAGGATTCTTTGAGTAGAGTCTGCGGTTACAATATCACAATTTTTTGAGAAGCATATCAACCCATTTGCACAGTCCCTACTCAGCCAGCAACTATAGGTTCTAGGAAAAAAAAGGGGATATTTTAAAGTTGGAAATAGAGAAAACCATTTCTCGGTTTTTCTAGGTTTTGGGCAAGGATCTCCTTCCCAAATTCCTAGAAGTTAATGAGTAGTGGAAGTAGCACAAATAGTTGTCCGAAGTTGGACAGCTGCAGCATTTCAAGCAGGGCAACACAGAGGAAGAGTCCAACATCAACAACAGTACAACAACAGATCATATCAATTTCAGATCATATATTTTGGTGTGCAAACTTGAGGGTCATTTCAATGCGATTTAGCTGGCTAGAGTGCTATCTATTTTTAGCACTGTTGTATTTGTTTTTCACCTCCATATTTAATAAAATAGGTTAGCAGTTTTTGGCCCTTTTCTGGAATTTTTAATGTGTTTTCCATATTGCTATAATTTTAGTCTATTATTTCTTATATTAATGAAATTTTTCCATTTGGGGTACTACAACATGCTTTTAAAATATAAAAGGGTGTTTTGTTTGATTTTGGTGTTTCGATCAATGATAAAGGGGGAGCATGTTGAAATATGTTATCGCTAATGGAAACTAGGGGTTGGAAATAAGTTTTCATTGATGTCAACAAGTCTTAGCCAAAGGCATAGGTGTCAAAGAAATACCTAAGGGAGTAGGTTCCAGGCACACAAGAAGGGAAAAGGATCATAAGTAGTGTAGTAGATTTGGAGCCAATTCTAGAGCAAAAGATCATCTTAGGAGTAGATGGAACCACTTAGATGGATATAGATTTGGAAGAGCTTACCAAAAATGTACGAAAGTTCGAAAATGGATTCCTCGATCATGAGATAAATCCAGTTAAATTTGGTGAACCCAAGTCTAACATAACATAGTTAAAGGTGGGCGGAGTCTTGCGGCCACAAAACTAAAGTTGGTAAAAATTTCAAACTCGACACTAAGATCGGTGGAGCCTCTAAGGGAGAGCTTTGGGCAGATGTGGCAGCATCAGCTTGGACCATTGGTGGAGCCCACTCGATGGGTTCACCCCACGGGATACACCCTAGCAGAATTGTTGTTGTGCCTAAGTCTAAGTGGCCAAGTGGTAGTCGTTGGGACACGACAGCTAAGCTATGTCTAATGGCAAGTGAGCAGTGGATCCCGTAGTGCAAGCTATCTCGGTAGTGATAGCCCGAAACTTTATTTAGGGCACATATGGCTAAGCGTTGGGAGGAAATCATTGTGCTACATGGCGGCTTTTTGATGGCACTAGAGGCATCCCTTTAAATTTTCTTTGTGGTCACAAGAGGTGATTTCTTGGAAAATTGATCATGCATATCAATGACAAAGAGCTACTCCAGGTACAGTCCTCCCAATACCACAATCTTCTCAGGAGTGGTGTCGAGGAAAAAAGGCTTGAAATTGGTTGTTTTTGAGAAAAAATAATTATAAAGGAAAATGGTCGCAAAAAAAACCTTGGAGGATTTTCTCTCTCCTCTCTAACAACAGGACATGTGGTAGCATATGATTGATCTGGGAAGAAATAAATGATGATTTCAATATGGACATGTGTAAGGTGCATTCATCGTTTTTGGGAACCCAAATGGCCCTTTTCTTGATCAAATGTGTCACCACTCATAGGTTGACACGTGGAAAGAGTGACATCATCCCGGTGGCAACTTGAAAAATTTAAAATGGTCTGTAAGAGATATTTTTGAGCAACAGGTGCTAGGACAAGTCTAAAAATAGAACATAGAAACAACCAAGTAAATGAGTGACGGGCGGTCCCCACAGACACAATAATCAGGTGGGTGAATAAAAGCAGAGTTAAATAAAGCACAAGGATGTTGAGGGCTACGGGTTAAGTGTCTGCAAATGGCCCTATCCCATAGGAATAAACCAAGGGAGCTGAGGTTATAAATTTTCATGAAGGCTCTTGGAGTGGCTGAGCACCAACTCCTTGGTTGCTTTGCGTTGAAGCCTGACCAATAGTGCAGAGCTGTTAACAAAGGATTTGGTCTGCGTAGGGATAAAAAGGGCTTAGCACCCAAAGTATTAAGTTGTGGTCACATAGAACCAACTTTATGGAAGAAAAATCGGTAATGGAGGCGAGAGAATAGGGGGCTTAAAGGAAAAACAGTGGAATTTTTAGTTTTGTGAGTGAAATCAGGCATTTAAGCCAAATTAATTGCAGATAAAAATAACAAGCAAAATTCTATATCTTCTAAAAAACTAGAATGCAAAAGAAGCATAAAAACATAGTTCAAGTTGAAAAAAATGTGGCTAAGTTAAGTTTGACCTAGAGATGAAGCCCAAAAAAATAAAAATATTCCAAAACATTGAAATGAGAAAGACAAAGGCAAAAAATAAGGCTGCATGCACAAATTAAAAAATAAACAATGTCAAAGTTAGCAAAAAGAAAAATGTATAAAAGAAAGCCTAGTGAAGCAGAACAAACAAAAGTTTTTGAGACAAAACTTATGGTGCAGCAATGTGTTGCTATGGTCTTCACAGTAATCAGAGATGGTTGTATGTGTTTCTAATTGGTGGCTAAGATAAATTGATTTTTTTTGAAATGAGAGAAGGTAGTCATTGATCCTAGTATGAAAATGGATGAAAGATTGAAGTGTGAGTCTCAAAGAAAATTGTAGCTTACTCATAGGGGTTGGTGCTCTTTCTAGTGGGTTTTGGAGAATAGTTGGGGTTGTAGCTCCATTCAATCGTAGCTGATAAATCAGGGAGCTATAGCTTCCTGTTGGTTGTATTCAGAGAAATTGTAATGACAAGTTACACCTTTCAATATGAATGAATTGAAAAGTAGTTATAAAAGTTACTGGTTCTTGTTTGTTCCATTGTGATTTTCGACATTAATCTATGTTTTTTTTATTTAAGTTGTTGTTGAAGTATTTAATGATGTGTTCAAAGTAAAAAAAAAATAAACTGCTAAAATTCCTACACTACTAAATCACCCCCCTTCTTAGTAGTGTCTTGGTTTCCAACAATCTCACCTGCACATTTTTTTTTGTCAAACTTCATATGAACATATCTTTCTCATAGAGAGTTGGATTGAGGTGTTGTTCATTTTGTTGGAGTCATCTCCATGAGATATATGACTTGGTGTCGTTTTTTCCTATAGTTGAGGACTTCTAATTTTCAGCCCTTTTGCATCCTCCTCGATCAAAGCTTTTAGAGCAACCACTATCATAATTCTTTTCTTTTTATTTTGATTTTGCTTTCAATGTCTAACAAATACGGAAACTAAATCACTCTCCATCGTGTATTATGTCACTTCAATGAAAAATTAGAAATAAGATTTTAGAAAATTAAAAATGTATTTTTCAACTTATGGAAAAATGAAATTAATAATATTTCTCAAAAGATTTGGTTAAAGTTATCAAAATTTTGCAGTCAAAGAACTTTCATGGCTAGGTAAAACCCCCTAGCCAAAGCATGGACTAATAATTTCTTTTTTATTCTTTTGATAAATTTTTATAAAGAGTACCTTAATTGTGTACCCCTTTATCGTTAATCCAAAACAATATATTTATACATTAATTTTCATTTCAACATCCCAAAATATATAGACCATGTCACACCATATATATATATATATATATATATATATATATATGCCTAGATTCATTTTAACTTGAGATCTACCAAGCATTAAAAAGAAACAAATCTATTTTCACTAAAAAAAAAGTTGGCACTTCAAAATATTTGATCCTTCACTTAGTAGATATAAAATTAAAATATATTTAATTCACATATATATATTAATTTAAAAATTAAACAATATATATTAAAAATTATTTTTAATGTTAAATAAATTTATTAAGATATAAATAAAAATAATAATTAATTTTTTTATTATTATTATTTCATTTTTACTCTATATAAAAAAAATAAACCATTGTATCTTAAATTTTAACTATATCCATTATTATAATTTTTTTTAATTATGCATTAATATACAAAGTCATCGGTCATTCTTTATTGCTTTTCCTTTTCATACACAATCGAATTGCACATATATGAACACATAATAGTTTATATTTTAAAATATTAGGAACAAATACCCACCGTAATTAACCAGCATAGTTTATTTTAACTATTTTATTTATGAACATAATTTTCTGTTCTCATTCCGGGTCAATGTATTTATGCTTTGGAATAGCCATCTGATTTGTAAACACAGCCATGTACCCTGACTGTAAACACAGCCATGTAGCAATATTATTTTTGTCTGAGAATGTAATTTTTTGTGATTCATAGTAACTTTTTAGAATATATTTTTAAGTAAATCACATTATATATATTATATATTTTAGAATTGATGTTTTTCTTATTAAGTGTAATTCATCATTACCATTATCCATATTTATTTGAGATTGGTCGACCTTTATCAACTACTACATATCTATATTTATTTCACTAATATTTACATGACATAATATCTTTTTCGAACTAAACTAGAAAATATCTTTAAATATAATAATTATTTTATATTTATATTTTTATATAATTTAATCAATTTAAAATGCTAAACATGACCAAACAGAATATCACAATATCTATTCAAAATTCCATGTTTTCCATATTGAGTTAGACAGGCCTCTTAGTGTAATAAAACTATTATATATATGTTAACCTTACTGCTTTCTTTGATGCCATTCTTTCAACATATGCATGATTGCAACCAATATTATTGGAAAGCTTCATGTCATATGATTCATATAATAGTACAACAAGATTGAACGTTGAAGAGCAATCACAAGCTTACTTTTAGGATTTTGTTATTTTCTCAAACCCTTAAGCTAAAGTCTATCTTTCACTTGTGATGTGTAACTAATTCAATGTCCGCTTAACAACTTACGAATTTATAGTCAACCATGAGATGACCGGCGTTGCGTCCCTTGCCATTGGTGTCGATCTGGTTGAAAACGGTCGCATCCAAATCCAGTCCACCATTGGAGCACTGATCAACAATTCTCGCTATCACAGATGCGCCAGTTTCTCTGTTAGTCACCTGTATCAACAATATAAATCAGATATTTGGTTGACAAGGAAGAATTGTAGATTTTAGAAATATAAAATCAATAAACATTTAGTTATTGAAATATGGCCATTCTTGATTCCTAGTGTATCAATGGCAGGTTATCCCTTCCATTTATAGTGGGGAGTGGTTGGAACAATGACATGTTATCCCTCTACATAGTTTAGGATTATTTTTGAAATAAGCTTCGAGCTCCTGGAATCAAGGCATCATAAATTTATAGTATATCTAACCTAAAGATCGTTAAACATACTTTAAACATGCTTACAAGTATATCTAACCTAAATATCACCATGGATTTGCATAGTCGGTGTTGAATGTCACATCACCGTTCTAGATATGCACTCCATTGGTTATTATTGTTGATATGTGTTGTCTTAGTATGAAAATTCTTAATATGTGTACCAAAAATGCTTCACGAAAGTCACTGGTGACAAGTGACACTGACAACAACATGTGGCCGATAATTATTCTTTAGATCTACAAGAAAAATGATAAAACCCTTCAAGAGAATATGTGATCCAAGACCAAAACATATAGCATTAGTAAAGGGAAGTGTAATAACCCAATAGAAGACTTTAAATGAATTATAATTTTATTGAAAAACCTAGTGAAAAAGATTTAAAACATGGGTATGTAAATTCCCCTTTGTGGGATGGGTAATTTTGATGTCCTTGCACTTCACTGATCTTGTTCTTCTCTCTCGAATATGCAGAAAACCCAAAAGCAACATGAAACTCAAGTGGGAGCCAAAGTATTGTGAGATGATGATGGGAACGATGATATTTGTTGGAGAGGAAAACTATATTCAAAATAGTCAAATATATTTATTTAGAAAGTAGTTGAAGTAAATAAAAAATAAAAAAAATTTGTTCATCACTTTGTGATGATTAAGAAAAATGTGAATTTGAAATAATCATCAAATAATGATTTAACAATTATTCCAAAAATAAGAATAAGGAAAAATAAATAAATGGTGATTTATTTAATTATTCCAAGGTGATTTAGTCAATAATGTTAACAAATAATTATCAAATAATGATTTAATAATTATCTGTAGAGAAAATTAAATAAATAATGATTTATTCAATTATTCTTCATCTAGGTCACTCGAGAGACACACACAGGACAAAGAGGGCTAATCGAAGCTCAAAAATCAAACTAGGACCAGAGTGGATATCTCATCGTCCTGATCACATTGGTGTGAATAGTTCATCAAACCCAGATCGTATGCGAAAGTTAGGAGCAATTAAATTTTTGGGTTGACTAGGTGACTTGGCAAGCTTAAGGAAGGCACAATTTCGACCTTTTCCAGTTAGCCCTGACCGGATTCTAGGCAAATTTGTGGGAAATTTAATTTGTCTCCTTCGGCCTATTTTCGAGTATTTTAAAAATGGTTATTGTTGTTAAATAACGAAAAATATTAAAAATAATGGGGGTGGCGGGCCACCACCCCTGCCACCCCACTCCATGATATGCCATACTACAAAAATAAATAAATATCATGATTTGACGGGTTGTGACCCCCGTTGAACCACCATAATCGCATCATATATGTATATCAACCATTGTAACTAGGGCGAGCCACCGACGGTGGACCCAACCCCCACACCACATATGACATCACATATGTCACCGTAAATATATGGTTACAGCGGGTGTCGAACCCACCCGGCTTAATAGTCGGCCGGTCCACCGGCGGAAGCCCAACTTAAACACTATTGCAATGGAACACCACCATAACCCGCATATAAACAATGTGCCATATGATGACACATGGGTCGAGTCAGGGTCACGGGTTGTGGACCACACCCACCCAATGGTCAAACATTTACGTATTAAACAAATAAAATTGTGACCCTTTTAAAAGATTTTAAGCTATGTTGGGAGGGGTGGGATTTGACCCCTCGAGCCCTCCTCAACCACATGCCAAACTTAACCAACGTGCCCAATAGGCCCTTTGTAAACTACACCACTTTTTCTTATATAAACTCAGTTTTTCACAAGTGCGTCGAGGCCAACAGGATTTCAAGAGCAGCGTGCAGTTTGAGGTGGGGAAATTTTTCGATGCAGGAAAAACCATGAGCAGGCCCAAAAATAGGGATCAGAGCCATGATCCTTGAAATTTTCCCGCGGAGGTAAATTTTCTTCATGTTGGAATTTATTCAAGTTTACAATAAATTTTCACGGTTTTTTGCAGGGAACCCAATGGAGAGGACAGATTCGCCTTTTGAATTGCATATTTCTAGTCCGCTCGTGGAAAAAAATCTTTGAGGAACCTAGGGGGAATTTAAAAGATTATTTTTTTCCCCAACTTTTCACTTTGTCAGAATTTAGAAATTTGCTAGTCGATTTTGCAGTATTCGACAACAGGAATATGATGGTGTGTTTATATTTTCCATCTGAGCTTTATATTTTTTAGCCACTTTTCAAATTGGAGTTGCAGGTGTTAGCATTCAGTGAGAAAGCAGTCGATTTCACACATTTCTACGTCACGATTGTGATGGTGATTTTAGATCCAGCAGCGGAGCAGCCCATTCTTTAGTCATCCTCAGTGTGAGGTATATGAGGAGTTGATTTCATGTACTTCTTTGTCTCTTTGCTATGAGATGCATTGTGTTGTAGAGATCCCTATTGATGTTTGATGTGGTGTCTTTTTTTGTTCTTGATGTGAGATGTACTTTCTATCATGGATTTGTATTGTGTTTGAGATCCCTTTGCTGCCATCTTGGCAAGATATTCATGGTCAAATGTATGTTTGTTGAGATCCCTTTGTTTCTATGTTAGAGGGATACTCATAGTCATTATTTGTGAGTTACTGGTATACTAATAGGAGTCATTTTGTGAGTAAGAGTTCCTATAGAAGAACATATCATGGAGAGATCCAGCCACTCCTGCATGAGGGAATTTTCCTTTTATGATAGAGAAAACACCATCCATGTATATCTTAACTCCTTACAACACTTAATGCACTGGCCTACACCATCTTGACGTAGAGGCATGAAGACGTAGTCCATCCTAGACAAACTCTGTTATCAATGTTTTATGTTGCTCATGGTTGTTATGTGCCTCTTCTTTACACCATGGGTTGTTCATTTATGTTTATTAACACATTCATAAATAGTAATCCTAATTCATCAACCGAAGTAAAAGATCTTGGTTAAGGGTATCAAGAATTTACCCAGATAAAGTGGTATCAGAGAAGGTCATCTTGCTGATTGGATTGCAGGCGCGAGCTATTAAGCATTCGCTGAGTTGAGCCATGGAGAATGTTAAGGACATGTACGAGATCATTCTGAGGTTGTCTGAGAAAGCGGACATGTTGTATGAGGCTTATGAAAAACAAGAAGTAGAGAACACTGAATTGAAGACACTCCTACAGGAAGGGAAGGAGGAAAAACATCAATTGCAGCTTCAGTTGCAAGCCACAATAGAGGCGTTGGAAGAATTGAAGCGCAACAACGAAAGTCTTCAAGCAAATCATGATGCATTGAAGGCACTCCTATAAGAAGAGAAAGAGGTGAAGAAGTGGTTGTAGCTTTAGCTACAAGTTGCGATAGAGGCCTTGGAGGAAGTGAAGCACAAAGAAGGCTTAGAGATGCATTCTTCACCTATGTCAAAATCGACAGCTAAGGTAAATAGTGTTGATTTGTCGTTAGTTTCATCTTGACCTAATATCATTTCTGTTGGAAGTGTGGAGATGCCCATTATAGGAACTAGCATGATACTCCTCACTAAAATGGGGTACAGAGATGGAGGACTTCGTGTTCATGGCCAAGGCATAACTCAACGATTGGAGGTTTTGGGTACACTAAAGAAGGATGTTCGAAGGACATCAATGGCAAACAGACATTTTTGAACTCACAAGGGAAGAGGATTGATGGGACCACTTCGCCATCATTCCATGGTAGTGAATGTTGCAGTGAAAGATCTTAGGCAAGCTTTCATCACATTGATCGCACCAGAGACCACGAGAGAAGGTATAATAATTCTCAGTATTCCAGAGTGCATTTTGATTATAAGAATCTTGATAATAATGATCGTAAATTATGGCATCGAAGAAATTTTCATTTTTGTGGTTTACATAACCATGTGTTTTATAAGTTTTGGAAAAGGATGGTAGCACAAAGGAGGATGAGGCATGGAAAGCCTTCTCCATGGCAGGGAAAGAAATCGGTTAAGAAAGTTTGGAGGAAAAAGACCTTTTGCACCCATTACAACTGAAGTGGCCATCAAAGAGCCACATGCCCGAGACTCCATCCAAAGTAGGGCCTCAAAGACAAGACATCTATGTAGAGACCAGTCAAAAGAGCTGATTGACAAGTGAACTCCCCATAGGGGAATTACCCATTCACTTTGATAAGTGAGAGATGGTTTTTCTAGTTTGCTTTTCTAGAGGTGTTAACTTGTAATGGCCTTATATTGTAAATAATTTGTTGCATTTTACATTGTAAAAGTGATGATGCATTTTTCCATCACTTGTTTAAGCAATAATGATATTTTGGCCTTGTTTTATAAATCGTGTGATGCATATCTTTCATGTAAAAGTAATGAGGTGTTTTCCATGACTTTGAAATGCATTGATGATTTTTTTGGTCTTGCAATGATAGCTAGGGTGTGATTTCCATTTGATGTAAAATTGACTACCAAGTATTTAAAATCGTGGCAAGTATGGAATGCTTGGCTCATAGTTGATCAAATTTGAGCATGTAATTTTCAAGGTATTGTACTACAGGTTTGCAGAAGGTGCAAGTGTTGGTTCATCACTTAAGGCTCCGAAGAAAAAGGGTGAAGGAGATGAACGGGTGACCTTCTTAGGACGCTTGTGGTGGAGAGATAGTCCACATCCATTGTAGATTATTATTGATGTTTTGAGGACCAAAAGCTCCTCATTTGGGAGGATTGATCTAGGTGGCTCCAAAGATATGCACAGGACAAAAAAGGCTAATGGACGATCAAAAATCAAAGTGTTCAGAATCCTTTCGAACCAAGAACAGAGTGTATATCTCTTTGTCTTGATCACAACAATGCAAATGGTTCGTCAAACCGAGCTCGTATGCGAAAGTTAGGAGCAGTCAAAGTTTTGGGTTCACTTGGTGACTTGGCAGGCTTAAGGAAGGCACAATTTCGACCTTTTCCGGCTAGTTTCAACGAGATTCCAAGTGAATTTGTGGGACACTTAATTTCTTTCCTTTGGCCTATTTTTGGGTATTTTCAAAATGGCTATTTTTGTTAAATAACGAAAAATATTAAAAATAATGGGGGTGGCGGGCCACCATCCCTACCACCCCACTCCACGATATGTCATATTATAAAAATAAATAATAATCATGATTCGAGAGGTGGTGACCCCCACTGAACCACTAGAACTACATTACATATGTATATAAACCGTTGTAACAATGGTGGACCACCGATGGTGGACCCGACCCACACACCACATATGCCACCCCGTCCGCACAACGGTAAAAAAAATTCGTATTAAAAAAAAAAAATCGCTACCCTTTTAAAATATTTTAAGCTATGTTGGGAGGGGTAGGATTTGACCCCTTGGCCCCTCCTCAACCACATGCCAAACTTAACCAACGCCCCCAACAAGCCCTTTGTAAACTATGCCACTTTTTATTATATAATCTAAGTTTTTCACAAGTGCGCCGAGGCCAGAGGCAGTTTAAGAGTAGCATGCAGTTGGAGGTAGGCATGTTTTTCGATGTAGGTAGAACCATGAGCAGGCCCAGAAATAGGGAGCACAACCATGATCCTTGAAATTTTCCCGAGGAGGTAATTTTTCTCCACGTCGGAATATAGTCAAGTGTATAGCCATTTTTCACGGTTTTTCATAGGGAACACAATGGTGAGGTCAGATTCGCCTTTTGAGTTGCAGATTTCCAGTCTGCCCATGGAGAAGCATCTTTGAGGAATCTAGGGGAATGTAAAAGATTCTTTTTTGCCCCAAGTTTTCTCTTTTTCAAGATTCAAAACTTTTCTAGTCGATTTTGCACTATTCGATGACACGAATTTGATGGTGTGTTCAGATTTTCCATCTAAGCTTAATATTTTTTAGTCACTTTTCATTGTGGTGTTGCAGGTGTCATCATTTAGTGAGTGAGTAGACAATTTCACACCTTTCAATGCCATGATTGTGATGGTGATTTCAGATCCAGCAATGGAGCAGCCCATTCTTCAATCATCTTTAGTGTGAGGTATATGATGAGTTGATTTCATGTACTTATTTGTCTCTTTGCTATGAGATGCATTTTTTTGTACAGATCCATGTGAATGTTTGATGTGATATCTTGTTGATGTTGATGTTATATGTACTTTCTATCATGGATTTGTATCGTGTTTGAGATCACTTTGCTGCCATGTTGGCAGGATACTAATTCTCACATGTATGTTTCATTGAGATCCCTTTGTTGCTATGTTGGTGGGATACTCATAGTCATTATGTGTGAGTTATTGGCATATTGATAAGAGTCATTATGTAAGTGAGGGTTCCTGTAGGAGAACATCTCGTGGAGAGATCCAACCACTCATACGTGAGGACATTTTCCTTGTATGATAGATAAAACACCATCCATGTACATCTTCACTCCTTACAACACTTAATGCAGTGGCCTACACCATATTGACACTGAGGCACAGAGAGGTAGTCTGTCCTGGACAAACTCGGTTATCAATGTCTTATGTTGCTCATGCTTTTTAAGTGCCTCTTCTTGACATCATTCATTTGTTCATTTATGTTCATTAACAATTTGATAAATTGTAATTCTAATTCATCAACCGAAGTAAAAGGTCTTGGTTAAGGGTATCAGGAATTTACCTAGATCAATTCTCATGGGTTTTTTTAATTTTAAATAAAAATAATTTAATAAAAATGGTTTACTCATTTTTTTCCTATGGTGAAAGTGATTTTTCTATGGTAAAAGTAATATTACATGGTGTATTTCAATTTACCTAGATGGAGATGGCTAAATGGTTATTTGTTAGGTGATAACAATATTCCCTCGAATGTATGAGTGTAAGGAGAAAATCATATGACTGAAATAAGTTGTAGCTTACATTTTGAGGAGACATCAAAGGTTGGGGGGGGGAGAGAGAGAGAGAGAGAGAGAGAGAGAGAGAGAGAGAGAGAGAGTTGGGTATGTGTTATATTATTTCCACGATTAGTCGCACGTGAAAGGGGCTCACAAGGGTGTGACAAACCCCCCCTGTATGTTGCACTAGGCGTAGCAGGGGGGTCACAGGGGGGGCTGCAGTCCCCCTTGTCGGGTTCTCGGGCAGCACCCCAAGAATTGTTTTAACACTATTTTTCGGTGGGCAAACCTACCCATGGTTTTGTGCATGGGTTTGCACATGGTTTTGAGGCATGATGGTTTTCAGCCCCTAGTAGTTTGTAGATCTAGTCAATGGAACTACGGTTATGTTATAATCTAGGGTTAATGGATTGGGGTTTATGAATACTTCGAGATGTATATATATGTGTTGTAACCGTAAAAGGAATATAATGAAAAATCAAGTCGGTAGTCCTGATTTTGGATCCAGGGGAAAAAATCTATGTATATCTATTTTATGTTTTATTCTCTCGCTATTGTTTATTTTCTATTTTTAAGATTTGTTTGCAGTTAATTTCTGTATAGGGTTAAAACCTACATTTTGTATCAGAGTTGTTTCAGCTTCAAGGGGATGCCTTTCTTGCTGAGGGGTTTTTTTTTTAGGCCTGGGGTAAACCCTGTTCAGTGGGAGCTCTGAGGGATCGATTCTTGTGGTGAAAGAAGATAGCGAGTAGTGGAAAGATAGAGATCGAGAAATTTAATGGTCAGAATTTTGAGTTGTGGAAGCTCAAGACAAAGGATCTGCTAGTGGATAAAGATCAGTGGATCGTGGTATATCTAAGTACTAAACCAACGAAAATGTTAGATGAAGAATGGAAGAAGTTGGATCGCAAGGCGAACAGTACGATACAGTTATGTAACTCATATTCGATATTGTTGAATGTATCTGGGGAAGCTACGACGCAGACTTAATGGGACAAGATAGATACTTTGTACCAATCTAAGTCTCTAGTGAATAAATTGTTCCTCAGGAAAAAGTTGTATACCTTGAGGATGAAGGATGGAGACTTAGTAATTTGGAATTAATAATTTGGAGATGACTTCAACCTTGGATGAGTCTACTTTAATTCCATCCACTGAAATGTGACTTCCTAGAACAATTCCTTTCATGAACATCATAAAGAATTTTTCATGACTTAGTGAAAGATTTTCTTCTTTACATATTTTAAGAACTTTTTCCAAATTTTCAAGAGTCTCTTCAAAATAATTTCCATAAACTGTAAAATCATCCCTATATACTTCCACACAATCATGTATTAGATTAGAAAAAATTCCTAGTACTACTCTTTGGAATGTTACAAGTGCATTTCACAATCCAAAAGGAAGTACTCGGTAAGCATAGGTTCCCCATGGAACGATGAATGTGATTTTCTCTTGGTCTTCAGGTTCTACTTGAATTTGATTTTAACCACAAAAACCGTCCAAGAATGAGAAATATTTCTTCCCCGCTAATATATCCAAAACTTGATCTATGAAAGGTAATGGGAAATGATATTTTAGAGTAACATTATTAAATTCTCGATAATAAATGCATACGCTCCATTTACCATCCTTTTTAGGGACAATCACCAAGGGAGAAACCCACTGACTGCCTGAAATTGGATAAATGAAGTTTACATTCAACATTTTCTACAATTCTTCTTTCACAATTTCCCTACAATTTGGATTCATCCTTCTTTGAGGTTGTCTGATAGGCCTAGAGTTTTCCTCAATTTAGATATGATGTATGAAAGTCTCAGGATTAATTCCCTTCATGCCAGTGTACTCCCATGCATATGAAGAAGAATGTTTTTGCAATGTTTTGATTAACTCTTCTTTTTGGAATTTCTCCAGGTTTCTGTTTACATTTAAATATTTTTCTGGAAATATTTCAACTACAAAGTTACCAAATTCTTCCATAGAATATAAATACATCTGCCTGGATGACAAGTATTCAATATTACATTGTTCTTGAAAATTATGATCATCTTCACATTGTGAAGATGTTTCAAAAGTTTCTATTGAATTTAAAATTTTGCTTTCTTCACTAATATGAGAAATAGTAAAGAAACTTTCTATATCGTTGTCATCATCCACCCATTCTTCATTTTCTATTTATGTAATTTTTTTTGCTAGAGGATATAGAGTGAATTTCTTTGTTGAATTACCATCAAAAATAAACATATCATCAGATCTAAAACTAATGAAAGAATCAATTGTAGCTAACCAAGGTATTCCTAATATCAATGGATGTCCCCCTAGGTTATTCTTGGGATTTAAGATCATGAATTATACTGGATATTCCCAAGAGTATAAGGACACATAAATGTCTTCTAATACACCATCTCACTTGATTACTAATCTGTCTACTAATTGCAGTAACGTTGGTGTATATTGCAGGTTTGGAAGCCTAAGTTGTTCCATGGTTTGTTTTCTCATGATGTTTATGGCTTCTCCTAAGTCAATCAATGTATTTTGAATCTCAATACCATTTATGTGTGTTTTTACGACTTGACTTCCTAGATCCAAGTATTTTTGTATGGATATTTTTCCCATCATAATGTCTGCAATTTTTCCTATTAACTGAATCCCTTTTTCTTATTTTGTTTTTCTTCCTGATTTTTTAATGCTCAACTCTCTTATTGTTTTATCTAGGATATGAATCTTTTTAATGGCCTTTAAAAAATGGATTTTGATACAGAAATTTTTCAATTCATCTAGAAAATCATAGTTAGGAGAAAAAAATTGTTTTTCTACCGCTCTATCGATTTGTAATATTTCAAGGAAAGGAGGGCTAGAAACAGATACCGTTTCTCTATGATAGGAGTTGAGTTCATTGGATTTTCTTGTTTTTAATTTTGAGAATTTTGATTTTGTTGAAGGGATGTCCCTTCTCTAGAATTTTTGTTTTGTTGTAGAGAAATTTCTTCATCAATATCATCTTTTTCTTGAATAACAACAGAGGGATTTTGCCTTTCTAATATCATACCATATCTAAGTTGGACATTATTAAGATCTAGTGGAGTAATCATATAAGCCTAAAAATTTTGTCCTTCTATGTTATAATCATATTATGCACTTTTATTGTTCATTTTTGGTAATGGCTAGGCAGGTACTTGATTTGGCCTTTGTGGAAATGGTAATGAAAGTTGTGGGTTATGATTTCGGAATTGAGGTTGTTGATTTTGTTGTGGAAAATGTTGGGGAGGGTAGTTTGGATAGGATTGTGGATATTGGTGATACTGCGAGTATCTTCCATAAGGATTTTTCATTCCTTGTGTCCAAGGTTGAGGCTGGGACTAAGGTTGCTTCCATGGCATAGATGAATTCCAATTGTTTGGTTGGGGTTGAGTATACATTTGATTGTTAAAACCTTGAGTTTGTGGCCCTTGCCATGGTCTTCTAAATACTAAACAAAGAGGTTCTATTGGTTGTGGAGCTACTTCTTCTTGGAAAATAACCATAAGACATGGTATAGAAGGAAATATTTTTGTTTCATGGTTTTCTGCACAAATAACAAATGTCTCTATGACTTTTAAATCAAGAGGAAATTCTCTTAAGGCATGTTTCTTCTGCATTTAGGACATAAAATACTTAAGGAATCATTTTCAACTTTCTGCTTGTTTTGTAATTTTAAGGTGCCTATTTGTTCACTGAAACTCCCTAAGATATTTTTTAAAAATTCATCAAGAATGTTTCCATTTTCTTCCCTACTTACTATTCCAGACAGATTTATTCACTCTATAGAGAATAGGATCTATTGCAGTTTTCCCAATTTTTTATTTTCCTCTCGAAAGATGAATGCATAATTCAACAATTTCAGGTAATGATAGTTGATAGATGTCTCCATTTCCCATCATGTTAATAATATCTATCCATTCATCTCTGATGACTTTCAATAAGAGATATTTTAAAGTATCTTGATCTAAATTTTCCATTTTAGATCTTTTTATATTGTAATTGAATCTCTCAATTAAGTCTTCCAAGTTTTCATCCTCCCTTTGCATCATTTTAAATACTTCATCCTTTTGATTATTAGGTGTGCAATAATACATATATCTTTGTAGAAATGCACTTTTCATCTCATCCCATGTCCTAATAGATTGGGTTATCAATCCCATGAACCATTTTAAAGCTGCACCCTTCAGTGTTGAGGGAAATAGCTTCAATTTTTTAGAGCCTTGTAAGTAGTCATATGATCTACATAAAACCTCAAATTCAAATAAAAATGTTTCATGATATTAACTCCTTAATCCATGGAAATTGGGAATGATGGAAGGTGAAATAGCTTTCATTGTTGCATTTGTATCGTCATCAACTATAGGAAATCAAACAGAGTTATGGTCCTCCCTATTTTATCCTCTTCCTCTTCCTCGTCCTCCACCTACTCCTCCTCCTCCTATTCTCAAGGATTCTCCATTAAGAACTTCTCCTTCTCCTTCTCCTTCTCTAGCCATTGTAGGTTTCTAATTGTAGAGATATTTGTTCTTATTCTAGTTCTTCTATCAATGGGATATTGGAGAAATTTTCTTCTTCTTCGTCACTAGTGATTTCTAACTCGTGAGTTACAATCTTCTCTCCTGTATAGGTGAAAAAGGTTACTCCTTTTGTTGGATATCTAGGATCTTCTTCTTCTAAGACTCCCTCAATAGATGAAGTTGGAGAATCTCCTTGGTGGATTTCTGACCTTAAGACTTTTGGAAGTCTATGTCTTGTAGTGAAAAATGGAACGTCAGTTTGACATGGTGGTGTGGCATTTCGTGGTCTTGGTGGAGTGAGTGGTGTTTCTGGAATCTAACTTCTACCTCTAGCTATGAATCCACCCATACAGTCTCTTTCTCTATGCATTTCATTTTTTTTTTTTTAGATGTAAGAAATAAGGCTTCCTAATAACACTTCCCCAGAAACGACGTGAAAATTTTCAGTCAATTTAATGTCTTAAATTGCTATCATAAATTATCGACCGAGTTTAGTAATCTCATGAAGTGTGGTGCACTATATATGCTTAGATGACCTTATTTCTTACTTTGTTGTGTATTTTTATATATTGTTTTTTGGAGGTTTGTATTTTATTCCTAATGTTTAGAACTAAAATTTATCCAAGGAATTAAATCTAATATTTTAAATGATAAGAAACAACTATATATATGTTACACGTTATTTTGTCACCATGACATTTGATTGTTCATACGGGTCTATCACCACCTATATCATGTTCCCTTAGAAGTCAAAAACCCTAATGTTCCTGAATCAAGTCTTGGAATTGGAGAAAAGCTATGTAAAACCCTTAAAAGTCTACCTCCGTACTTTTTCTAGCCTTTTCTTGTGGGTCCGTGGATGCTTGGTCTATAAACCATGGCAAACCCCACACATTTCGCTACTATTACCTTCGGAACGCCGTAAAAGGTCGAATAAAAGAAAAGTTAAATTCTAGAAGCCTAGTTGGTCGAATATTCTCCCAACTGCAAGCTTCTAGAGTCGCGATTAGTTCAAGATTTATCCCTCCACTTATCGAGCTTATCCCTTGGTCCATGGAGCTCAAATCCCTTCATGAGAGGAATCCATCCCCCTCTTCATGGAATTGAAACTACTTCCATTTCCCTATAAATTGAGCTCAAGTTTCAGTCTCAAGGGTAGATTGTAGACGCTAAGATTGTAAAGGTAACTGCTAAAGATAATTCCCAAGAGTGCATACTTTATACACTAGTTGTTGTTGGCACGAGAATCATTACACCCTTATGTCCATAACTCCATGCTGGTATTTAGAGAGGAAAGCTTATCAAACTGAAGGTGGAACGATTGTTCAGGACCCCGGGAGAAATATGTATGACATCAAGGCATCAGGTTGTAAGATTACTCCTTTTATTCAAGATAATACATATGGATCTCTTTTTCTCATTGAGTTGTTCTTATGCTTATTGAATAACATCAATACTTAGACTGCTTGATCACTAAGTTTGATTAGATTTTCTTAATTCTTATATATTGTAGATGCTTTGATTCTTTTGTCTTGTCTTTGATTGAAGGTTCTATTTATTGAAGAAGCCACTTTGGAGCGACAAGATAAAAACTACATCGAACGTTTGGATTTCAAGGTAGGGGCATGTCCTCTTTACTTTCTTATAATAATTATGAAATGAAATTAGTCTAGAGAAAAAGGTTTTCAAATGGATTTTTGTTTCCAGCTATTTTTTGAATACTAGGGATATCGCTCTTGTCGGCAAGAGGGATTAATCCACATAAAAAATTGGCGACTCCACTGGGGAATAGAACCTAGTTTTCTTTATTTATTTTTGTTTTGAATTTTAGATTTTTCGGATTTTGACATATGTGAGATTGGATTAGGTAGATAAATTTTAAGAATCCCTAAAAAAGAAAAGCTGATTATTTATTTCTTTCTGGATTTTTCCTTACCTCCGTGGTTTTTAGCAGAAAACAATGCGACAACCTCTGCAAATTTTAATTCAAAACAGTTGGGATCCACTTTGTTTTCCATTAGAAACTCTAGACCCATGAATTTTTTTTGTAAAAAATTAAAATTCTCTTTTTTAGAGCCATATCATCTGATTCTGTGTGTTTTCCCTAGTCTATCTTAGCTGTTAAATCTTGTGTGTGAATTTCTTTTCAAAAACTTTGTGTGATTTATCATCCTATTTGCATCTTATGAGTGAGAAGTTTTCCCTATTTTATTGTTGCTCCATACAATATACCCTCATTTACCTCAGCTTACTCATATGATAATATTGTCTTTCTGAGCCATTAAAATCATTACAAACCTTACTTTTATGAAAATTGATCCATTTTTCATTTGCAAAATTGGAAGAGCTTTTAGCTTACTAAAGCATTATATCACACCAAAGCGTTTTTGGATGTTTTCATTTGTGCTGAGATAAGTAGAATTTTTTCTTAGTCTGATCACAAAATAGGTGAGAACATCCTCAAACATTCTAGATAGACATCAAAAATAGATTTTTCTTTGATTTTGAATTTTATGTTTTTAGAGTTTTTAGATATTGTTTTCTTTTGGAAATGGTTTGTTTATTTATTTGTATTTTCTGATATAATTGTTCAAGGAATTTCATTTCAAAGAGTAATTGATCATTTTTGCAAATTGATTTCTTTGCGAAAACGTCTTCTTTTCAAGGATTTTTTTATGAATGAAAGAATGGGTGCTTTGAAAATTGTTAAATCTCTCAATCTTTCCCTTAAATAAGATTCATTGAAAAGAAAATAGTTGCACTTCACATTTAGATGCATTTAGCATATTTTTGAGTCAGGTCACAAACATCATCGAATTTTCAACTCCATACCTCCTTTTTTAAGCAATAGCAAAATTAAAAACAACGTGCTAATAAAATCAATCTAGATATTTTACATTTTCTAGGGCTCATTCCACCAACATAGATTAGGCTAATGTTTTGGAATAGGTTGTAATTAACATTCCAAGACATTTTGAACAAACAAGTAGCATCTTGCGGTAGGAAAATCCAATTGTAGCATTTCTGCTCTGGGAAGCTCTTCTTAAAAGAGTCAAGCACGAGATCTTGTTGGAACCTGTGAGGTAATCGTACCTATCTCGCTGGGAAATATAACAGATGTGCATGTAATGCAAATGGTAAACCTCGGATAGACCATTTTCGAGGAGCCTAGGGTCACTTGTTGGCAAACCTTGGATTTACCATATCAAGGAGCCTTGAAGGGGATTGAGCTTGATACTCTGCCCTTGCATGTATATCGGATCGCGGAATGTTCCTCGAGGTACATTTGTTTCTGTTGGTGACCTTAGTGAGCATAACCTTCAGGATTTTTCCCAAGGTGACGATGGAGGGAAGGTCCCACTGTACCTGGAATAGAAATTGGCTACACTCACATGGACTTTTCGGAGGGTACTCTTCACTTTGAGATGGCATAAGTGGAGGGACATGCACCAGACTATTTCATTAAGTAGGTTGTTGGGGTAACTGATCCAACCGCTAGTTTTCCACATTAGAATTCTACGAAATTGGATTTCACCACCAACTAGTGTTTTAGTGTGGAAACATACTGTTTTAGTGTGGAAACATACTGTTTGTGTGTGGATTGTCTCCTAGATTTTGTAGGTGTGTGTTTGATTTGATTGTTTCCTTAGTGACTTTAGGTTTATTTAGTTGAAATTTGTTTTCATTTTGTGTTTTAAGCTTTTAACCGTGGCTAAATTACTGAGGCACTCCTGTAGAATGCAAGGGAAACCCCTGAGTACACACCAATTCTATTAGAAAAGCTTAAATATGAGCGAGGTCAACCATCAGTGAACAAATCAATTGAATAAGAGGAAACATCAGTAATAATACATCCTAATTACGAAGTAGATCAACCTCAAACAATAGAAAGTTATCCAAGAAAACTAGAAATTTCTGAAGTAGTTAAACTTGCTTCCACAACTAGTGAATTATTAGCTACTGAACCTGAAACTGAACCTGCTACATCTGAGCCTGCTTCAGAGTTCATAACCCAAACCCCTGGTTGTCCTCATTCACCTCAAGTGAAGCTTTGCATCACTGAGAACCTACCTCTCAACCTCATTAGTATCGAAGAGATTACTGACACAGAAGAAGAGTTTATACTTCCTTCACATCAAGAATATTTAGATCTAAGGCAAAGTGAATTGATTTACTATTATAGCCCTTTCAATAAGATCCTTGGTATTCTCAGTTAACCAAATTTCTACACAATAATGGTCTCAATAATTCCCCACCTCGTATTCCTTTTTATGCCTTCTCTAGAGGTAATTACACACCTTCATTAAATATGTTTGGTGAGTCATCCATGTTTTCTTCATCACCAGAAATGTTTTTTTGTGGTGTTCCTTCGATTCCTTTAGGATACCAGTCACTTTCTGGCACTTTCTCAGGAGCATATCCCTCTCCCGAAAAACTTGTACAATCACCTCGTCCCAATGAACTCATATCGAAACTTTGAACACAAAACAAGTATACATGATGTCTGGAAACATTTCTAACCCTGACCCTCAAATTTGCAATTTACTGCCTGGGGGGAAACCTCAAGGTAGTAATTTACCTCCTGGGGGGTAACCTCAAGGACAATACATACCCCAAGGGTAGTACATACCTCAAGGGCAGTACATACCTCAAGGAAAATATCAACCTCTTCAAGGGTAGTACCCTATGCCAGGGCAATAACCTCTCCAAGTACAAAAACATCCTTTAGGGATGAATTTTTATCAAGAACAACAATTTTTTCAAGGAGGTCAACCTTTTAGCGGATATTATCTAGCAAATTATCAAACTTATGTTCTAAATTATCAACCTAGTTATGGTCCCTCTTACGCATCAAAACCTTCAATGGGAACTTATTATCCTAGGGTAAATACAGTGTGGAATCCATCATTGAATAAACAGAATTTGTTATATCAAGGGTAGTATCAATATGGACCTATAGGACAAAATCTAGTATACCAACATTAACTGTACCCTGGTTACACATATCTAGTACCAATTCAACCTCAATATGGTATGGCTAATCCTAGTTATCTCAGAGGCATTCCAATCCAAACTTCACAGGCTATTCTAGGTTACCCTTGATATCCTCCTCCTGGTTTTGGTATAGTCCCTCAAGGTTATCAGTTTTCTCAACCGGACCCTAACTGTGAGTTACCATTCATTGCAATTTTGGATTTACCAGATTTTTCGTGCATCACAAATGATCCAATTTATTATATTCCATTTTGGCCACCAATTCCAAATAAGTTGCCCAGTGATATTCCTAAGTTCGAAGGTAAATCAAGAGAAGACCCCTCAACCCATGTCATGACTTACCACGTCTGGTGTGCATCCAAATATTTAATTGATGACTGCATTCGAATAAGACTGTTTCAAATAACACTCATAGGTTTAGTTGCAAAGTGGTATATTGAACTACCACGTGGCTCATTCAACAATTTCAACGTGTTAGCAACAGCTTTTTTAACACACTTTCAGTTATCGGTCCATTACGACAATGGCACAGAACTCTTAACTTCATTAAAACAATCTACGTCTACATACATTTTAGATCACATACATGAATGGTTACATAGATGACGTCTAGTGAATGTTTTTATTACGGACGAGATCTTGGCATAATGGTTTATCAAATTATTACTTCCAAAGATCGCTGAGGATTTGGCTAAGGGAGGTGTTGTTACAGAAGAATGGATCATAGCTCAAGCGTAGTACTTAGACCTTTTATATACACAGTCTAGTACTTTATACGAAAAAATTCTTGACTTACCACGTCAAGGTGAAATAACTGTAACTCCTTCTTGTTTTCATGCTGTAAATGGTGTAATTGGTTCATCTAGTGTTAAAAAGAGTAAGAATAAGTCATCCAAAATTACTTTTCACATTATAAATTTACCAGATTCACCGAATGGAGATTCTTCCCTTGAAACTTCTACCAACACCCATGTTGTAGACTCATCTACATCTAAATCTAAAACCAGTAATAAGAAGAAAGAAAATAATATATAAAAAAAAATACATCTCCCAAAGATTAAACCGAAAATAATGAACCAGCTGATGAAAAATAGAAACCTCGTTATCCTTGTCTTATCTGTGATGAGGATTACTATACCAAAGAGTGCCCACATCAGTCTGAGGTCTCTAATTTTTTCAAAGGTTCACCTACAACCGTTGTCTTGAAGGATCCTTTTCTTACTACAGATAGTAAAATGATAGGATCTTCTTCAAATTCATCAGCATATATTTTAATGATGTATCAAGTTATGGTTGTGACGAGATCTCAAGATTAAGGAACTAAAAATATTGTAACTGGTAAAGAGACAGAAAATTCTAGTCAAACACCAGCTATATCTCCTCCAATTTCTAAACCACTTCAAATCAAGAAACGTAATCCTTATCTAGTGATTAAACTGCCTGCTAAAGGTGTACTTCTAAAGTCAGCTTTCAATCCACATGTGAGAGCTACTCAAAATTACAACAATGTTGAAGATTTGGCGATATTCCCTTCAGCAATGTCGGCCTTAGAAGTGCTACAATCATGTTCAGTACAAAGTAAATTACTATTTTCAGCTATCAGAGCTATCGATCCTTAGGATTCTAACCTCATGGTCTTTGATCTAGAAAATTTTACATCGAGACTCCCTCATCAAATGGATTTTCAGATATCAGTATTAGTAAAATCCAGACGAGTTTTTCGTACTGTAATTGTTGAGGGAGCATCCACGTGTATAATGTTGTTAAACTGTCGGAAAACTCTTGGTTCTCCAACAATCAACCAATCCCCGACAATCATTAAAGCCTTTTATGGAAGAGGATTTCATCCTTATGGAATACTCTAAGATCTACCTATAGAAGTAGAAGGAAAAACCATTAATCTGGATGTAAAAGTTGTTAATGTCCCTTTTGATTAAAACCTTCTTTTGGATCGTAGTTGGTCTTATGTCATGACTATTTTCGTTTCATCTGTCTTTCGACTAATCATGTTTCCTCATAAAGAAATGATTGTGAAAATCGATCAGTTTTCATATTATTCATCAGACCCTACTTCTACAAATGGTATCCAACATGCTGGAAAAATGACTATCCCATACGAAGATGTTGGCGTAGGATTAGTAAAGGATTCTGCTCTCATGGGAACATTTTCTACACCTCCACCCAACGTACTGCGTACCATTTCCAACATCAATATGATCTCACCAAGCACTATAATAGGCTTTCAGAATCAAAACTAGGCTCTTTCAATGGCGAGATGCCTTTGAGTCCTTTTGAAATGGCATATGTAGTAGTGCAGTCATATTCTAACACACTTTCAACTGCTCTTGATGAAATGAATGTGATCGCCAAATAATCTTGCTCATTATCAAACTCAGCATTGACATCACTTTTCGATCCCTTTCAACATGTGTTCCACACTGATGAAAGTATTCACAAATTTTTGTCATTGGATGAACCACCCTGGCATGATCTGCATCATATATCTTCATTTTTCTCTGATCTTGATAGGTTTGAGAATGATTTTTCGTCTATTTTTACAATTGATTATGTCGAACAACCATAGAATCTCATTTTGATTACACATTTGGATTCTGAGACTAATTTGGGAAATATTTATACAACAGTTCCTATCGACATATCAATTAAACCTGGAATTATTGAAAACATTCATATAGGCACTTCTTGTGTGATCGAAGACATTAACACATACAAAGCCCTATGTCAATAATTCCAAGACATTTTTTCCTAGTCTTACAAAGAGATGCCAGGAATTGATCCTAACATTTTCATTCATGAAATTAGGACATAACCAGATGCTAAGTCTGTTAGATAAATATTACTTCTAATACATCCGCGAGAAGCTGCTGCTATTAAAGCTGAAGTTGAAAAGATATTACGAGAAAGATTTATTTATCCAATTCCATTGGAAGATTGGGTATCTAATATAGTTCCTTCCAAAAAAAAACAAGGGACTATATGAGTATGTGTCGATTATAGGGACATTAATAAAGCGTGTCCAAAAGACAATTATCCTATCCCCTATATTGACCAAATTATCGATGATTGTGCTGGAAATGAAATTTTATCATTTATGGATGGATTTTGTGGTTATAATCAGATCAACATGCTCCCTACAGATCAACCAAAAATAACGTTTATATGTCGTTGGGGAACATTTTCTTATTGCAAATTACCTTTCAGATTAAATAATGTTAGTGCAACTTTTCAAAGGGCTATGTCTTATGCTTTTCATGATATCAAACATATTGTACATCCTTATCTGGATGATTTACCTGCTCACTCTTTACGCAGAGATGATCATCCTACACACTTACGAGCTATATTCATGAGATATAGGCACTAAAAGGTTCGTTGGAACCCGCACAAATGTGTTTTTTGTGTCCAATCAGGACAATTACTTGGATTCTTCATTTGGAAATATGACATTCGTTTCGACCCCTCGAAGGTTAAGGCCATCATCAACTTACCTCCTCCTTCCACACTTCACCAACTCCAAAGTTTGCAAGGGAAATAAAAAATTTTACGTACGTTTATCCCAAACTATGCTGAGTGAAAAAAAGGTTTTACCCGGTTGTTAAAACAAAGTGTTCCTTTTATTTGGGATGAGATTGCTGATAAATCTTTTGATGCATTAAAACACGAGTTGACGCATGCACTTCCATTGCATCCACCAAATTATCACCAGGACTAATTTTTATACTTAGTTGCCTCTAATTCCACCATTGGAATGGTTTTGTTTTAGAAGGATGAATCTCACAATGAACATGTGATCTATTATCTAAGTTAGAATATCAATCTGAAGGAAATAAAATATTCGCATGTCGAGAAATTGGCCTTGCCTGTAGTTCAAGATGTCCAATGATTCTGTCAATACATACTCTTACGTAAAAAAACTGTGATATCTAATTGCACCCCAATGATGTATATTTTGAAAAAAAAATTACTTGGGGGAAAATACTCTAAATGGATTGTCATCCTACAAGAGTTTGATTTGGAATTCGAGAAATATAAATCAAAGAAATCACTAGTGTTTGTGGAGCTTATGTGTGACTTACCCAATACTGAGACAGAAACTGTGGTAGAGAATCCCATAACAGATGAATCTCTATTTCTTATCAGTACATTAGATCCATGGTATGAAGATATCATTATATATCTTCAAACAAAAACCTTTTTCCTAGAGATTTCACGTTCAAATCGACTAAGAATCAGATATCAATCTTAGCAATAAAATATTTTTGGAGACACTCTTTATCCTCGTGGTGCAGATTATGTGTTTTGATGTTCTATAACTAATGAAGAGGCTGAAAGAGTTTTGAATGATTTCCACTATAGAGCGTGTGGTGGTCATATGTCTGAGTTTGACACAGCCCAAAGGATATTGCGTGTTGGTTATTTATGGCCATCATTATTCAAAGATTGTATTATCATAGTCCGAAAATACCATAACTTCCAAATTTTTGATCGAAAGATGTGTGCACCTCCAGTTCCTCTTCACCCAATCATTGATGTCGATCCTTTTGCGAAATGGGGCATTGATTTCATTACAAGTAACCCTCACTCGTCCGGGGGGCATGGGTATATTATTCTCGTTGTATATTACTTTACCAAATGGGCCAAGGCAATGCCTACATTCGTGGTAGATGGAAAAACTGTTGTTAATTTCATATTCAGTCATGTGATTGCTCGTTTTCATGTGCCTCAAGCTATTATCACAGAAAATGGGAGTCATTTTCGAAATATGATGATGACCGAAATTTCCAATAAACTTGGCCTGCACCATGACAATCCTACTCCATATTACCTACAAGCTAATGGTCAATTTGAAGCCGTCAAAATTTTTTTAACCACAATGATTAAATGGATTATCGGAACTCACAAATTGAATTGGCATACCATGTTTTTTTTGGCACTATAGGCATACTGAACCTCAACAAACACTGGTACAGGGTTCACTCCTTTTCAACTTGTTTATAGTTTAGAAGTTGTGTTACCCATTAAATTTAAAATGTTGTCACTAAGATTAGCCATTGAGTTGTTACCAGTCACCTCTTGATGCAAGGGCATTAGACACTAGCCAAAAATGTAAGAGTTTTTTCTACATGTTGTGGCTAGGAGGGATCAAAATCATTCGAATTGTAGTAGCAAGGTGTTAATACCTTATCTGTCTATTGCATTTAGATCAGTTAGAGTCAGTAGAAGTCGAATATTTTTGGTTCATTCCATCTGTCCTATTCAATTATTCAAATAATGTAATTAGGTTTTTGTTAGAGTGTAAACGGTCCTCATCTAGGAACTGAAGAGACACATAATAATACATATAAATCATATCCCCCAGATGTATTGAGGAGAGGAGATTCCTGCAGAAAAAGTTGGTGTCAAGCAATTGCTTCCTATTGAATAAAACACAATGTTCATCGATTATCTAATTGTCTGTGAATTGATCTTTGTGTGACAGGTTTTTTAATTGCGAGGTGGTTGAAACACCATCCTATGTATAATTATTGAATAGAATTGCTGTGTAATCTCCGCATGCCTCTCTGTCCATTGTTGATCGCAGATTTCTCTTGAATTGTTAGAACAAGCTCTATTGAAATAAATCCCTATAAGAGGCCATAGTCGAATGTATTTAGTCCTTGTGACAGACTTACATTGTGTCCAAACCGTCTCTGAGAATGAATTCGTAGAGATGTTTTCCACAAGCTCTGGTTGTGAAGACCCTGCTCACAGAGAAATAATTTTAGTTGTGAACTGAGAGTGTTGCGCCAAGAGTTGAACCTGAGTTTCATGAACAAAAGTGAATAGGAAGTAGGGTGTTAACCCCGGTTTAACCTACGGTCACTTACTGTTCAAAAGCTAGAAGCGGTTTTGATCGAACTGCCCTTGCACAGTAAGCAGTATTTCCAATTTGAATGTGATCAATGCCATATGCTGAAATGTGGCCTTAAGCGGTTTGGAGATACCTCCCTCATCGCATGCCATCATGCGTTAACTGTCGACTGTGGACTCAGTGTGATATCGACATACGTCGCCTGATCAAGAGGTTGGCCATCGAACGATGATCGCACTCAGATATGCTCGAATGATAACCTAAGGTATGGTGTGGGTATTTAATTAACTCCCGTCGATTGTGTATGCAGGGCTGGGGCCCAAAATATATTAACGTGTATTATTGAATTAATACATCAAATTTCCCGATGGCTGGACTTAGGATTATCTTAGTTTGTATTGATAAGTCATAAGGTTGTTGATATCATACCAAGAGGACCTATGTTGTGATTTAATTGCATTTTATATGATTTATATGTGCAGAATTTGAATACCAAGGATAGCATAAATATATATGTGAAGGATTATAGTCCAAGTTGCTTAATGTATTTATTTGTCAATTTCCCTGAAATTGATAAATAAAATTACAGAGGAGTTGAGAAATGAACTAAACCAATTCAAGAGAAATGCTGACAGATTTGAATTAGAGACCCACTCTCCTTGGGGGTTAGACTTTCAATTTTGTTGCTGTCAATTGTGGTATTAGAGCTGTTCTTGAGTTGTCTTTGAAGAGAATTAACATGGCTATCCGAGTTGTTAGAGGTGCTAGCAGAAGGAGAGGCAGACTTGTTGCCAATGCAGAAGTATTGGAGACCTTGCAGAGGGTCCAAGCCAGACTGGATGCCATGGAGCTAGGACAGCCTAGAGATCCTGAAGACATCAGTGATCCTGAAATAGAAGAAGCTGAAGAAAATTTTGAGATTCCTCCTTACATGAGGCTCCTCAGAACTGTTCTGGGGTCTTCAGTTAAGCCTAAGATTGAAGTGTCAAGTTTTGCAGGAGGACTGAATCCATAAGAGCTGGTGGACTGGATTAATGAAATGAACAAGTGCTTTGACTATGAAGAAATGAGCGAGGATAAGAAGGTCAAGTTTGCAATAACAAATATGAAGGGACATGCTGCACTTTTGTGGGATGGAGTGTAGGCAGAAAGAAGGAGAGTTGGCAAATAGCCTATCAAAAGGTGGACAAGAATGGTGGCCAAGCTAAAAGGTAAATTCTTGCCTAGTGATTATCAGCTAACATTGTTTAGGAAAATGCAGAACCTGAGACAGAGGTTGCTGATAGTCAAGGAATATATAGAAGAATTCTATAGAGTAAGCATAAGAGTGAGGAAATTTCAAGACACACCAGAGAAAATTGCCAGATATGTGAATGGTCTTAAGCTGGATATCCAAGATGAACTTGGTCTTCTGTCTCGTAAGATATTTGAAGAGGCCTATCAGAGGGCCTTGAAAGCAAAGGAGAAACTCCTGAAGAAGAAATTTGCCAAAGGGAGAGGTACATTATGTGGAAAGGGAAGTTAGGGTTGTAGAGGAAAGCCTACTACACCTAGAGATGGATCTAATAGTAGCTCACCTCAGAATGCATCTACAGAGAGTGATGCAAGAGGCAGAAGGGGTTCTTATAGAGGAAGAGGAGGCAGAGGTAGAGGTAGAGAATTGAGGTGCTATAGATGTCATCAAGTGGGATACAAGCATTATGAGTGCCCAGAGAATATGGGTGCTGGTCCAAGAAATGCTATTGTTGCTCAGGCTGGAGAAGAGGAAATTTTACCAGAAAATGGAGAATCATTGGTGGTTAATAAGGTCATGTTGAAACAAGCCAAGGAGGTCACTGAGCCTGCACAAAGGAAGACTTTGTTTAGGAGCATATGCAAGGTCCAGGGGAAGTGTTGCTAGCTAGTCATTGATAGTGGCGGCATAGAAAATCTATTTTCCACTGAGGTGATAGAGAAGTTGAAGCTGAAGACAAGGGAGCATCCAACTCCTTACAGGGTATCCTGGCTCCACAAATATATATGTGAAGGATTATAGTCCAAGTTGCTTAACGTATTTATTTGTCAATTTCCCTGAAATTGATAAATAAAATTACAGAGGAGTTGAGAAATGAACTAAACCAATTCAAGAGAAATGCTAACAGATTTGAATTAGAGACCCACTCTCCTTGGGGGTTAGACTTTCAATTTTGTTGCTGTCAATTGTGGTATTAGAGTTTTTCTTGAGTTGTCTTTGAAGAGAATTAACATGGCTATCCGAGTTGTTAGAGGTGCTAGCAGAAGGAGAGGCAGACTGGTTGCCAATGCAGAAGTATTGGAGACCTTGCAGAGGGTCCAAGCCAGACTAGATGCCATGGAGCTAGGACAGCCTAGAGATCCTGAAGACATCAGTGATCCTGAAATAGAAGAAGCTGAAGAAAATGTTGAGATTCCTCCTTACATGAGGCTCCTCAGAACTGTTCTGGGGTCTTCAGTTAAGCCTAAGATTGAAGTGTCAAGTTTTGCAGGAGGACTGAATCCATAAGAGCTGGTGGACTGGATTAATGAAATGAACAAGTGCTTTGACTATGAAGAAATGAGCGAGGATAAGAAGGTCAAGTTTGCAATAACAAATATGAAGGGACATGCTGCACTTTGGTGGGATGGAGTGTAGGCAGAAAGAAGGAGAGTTGGCAAATAGCCTATCAAAAGGTGGACAAGAATGGTGGCCAAGCTAAAAGGTAAATTCTTGCCTAGTGATTATCAGCTAACATTGTTTAGGAAAATGCAGAACCTGAGACAGAGGTTGCTGATAGTCAAGGAATATATAGAAGAATTCTATAGAGTAAGCATAAGAGTGAGGAAATTTCAAGACACACCAGAGAAAATTGCCAGATATGTGAATGGTCTTAAGCTGGATATCCAAGATGAACTTGGTCTTCTGTCTCGTAAGATATTTGAAGAGGCCTATCAGAGGGCCTTGAAAGCAAAGGAGAAACTCCTGAAGAAGAAATTTGCCAAAGGGAGAGGTACATTATGTGGAAAGGGAAGTTAGGGTTGTAGAGGAAAGCCTACTACACCTAGAGATGGATCTAATAGTAGCTCACCTCAGAATGCATCTACAGAGAGTGATGCAAGAGGCAGAAGGGGTTCTTATAGAGGAAGAGGAGGCAGAGGTAGAGGTAGAGAATTGAGGTGCTATAGATGTCATCAAGTGGGATACAAGCATTATGAGTGCCCAGAGAATATGGGTGCTGGTCCAAGAAATGCTATTTTTGCTCAGGCTGGAGAAGAGGAAATTTTACCAGAAAATGGAGAATCATTGGTGGTTAATAAGGTCCTGTTGAAACAAGCCAAGGAGGTCACTGAGCCTGCACAAAGGAAGACTTTGTTTAGGAGCATATGCAAGGTCCAGGGGAAGTGTTGCTAGCTAGTCATTGATAGTGGCGGCATAGAAAATCTATTTTCCACTGAGGTGATAGAGAAGTTGAAGCTGAAGACAAGGGAGCATCCAACTCCCTACAAGGTATCCTGGCTCCATAAAGGGCACCATTTGATTGTAAAGGAACAGTGTGAGATAGAGCTGCAAATGGGAAACTACAAATACAAAGTCCTGTGTGATGTGATGCCCATGGATGTGTGTCACATACTGCTAGGTAGACCTTGGAAGTTTGATAGAGCAGCTGTGCATTATGGCAAGAAGAACACTTACAAGTTCTTCAAAGATGGGGTATATCATACATTGATACCCATGGAAGATGGAGAACCATCAAGCAGAGTAGTTGATCCAAAGACCTTGTTGCTGAGCGGGAAGGAGTATCTACAGCAGATTGAAGAAGAAGAGGTAAGATTTTCTTTAGTTTGCAAACCTAAGGTAGTTCTTACTTCTACAAAGATTTTTGATTTGCTAATAGAAATCCAAGAGATGTTAGACAGTTATTGTGACATTGTTGTGGATGATTTACCTGATGAGTTGTCCCCTGTGAGGAATATCAGCCATCAAATAGATTTTATCCCTGGTTCAAATCTGCCAAATAAGGTAGCCTACAGAATGACTCCCACAGAAAATGAGGAAATCAAGAAACAAGTATAGGAATAGGTGGACAAGGGGATGATCAGAGAAAGTTTGAGTCCATGTGCAGTACTAGCAGTATTGAGCCCAAAGAAAGATGGAGGCTGGAGGATGTGTATTGATTCCAGAGAAATCAATAATATAACAATCAGGTACAGATTCCCCTTGCCCAGAGTTGAGGATTTAATGGATTGTTTGAGTGGTGCTAAATATTTTTCAAGGATAGATTTAAAAAGTGGATATCGTCAGATTAGAATAAAAGAGGGTGATGAGTGGAAAACTGCATTTAAAACGAATGAAGGAGTGTATGAATGGATGGTAATGCCTTTTGGGTTGTCAAATGCACCTAGCACTTTCATGAGACTTATGAATGAAGTGTTGAAAGAATTCATTGGTAAATTTGTGATAGTGTATCTGGATGATATATTAGTTTTCAGCAAAACTAAAGAAGAGCATCTAAGGCATCTTAATTATGTCTTGAAGAAGTTGCACCCAGAGAAAATATTGATAAAATTAAAGAAATTTTCATTCATGAAGGAAGAGTTGGTGTATTTGGGCTTTGTTATCTCTGCAGAAGGATTGAAGATGGACCCAGAAAAGGTTAAGGCAATTGTGGAATGGCCTTCACCCAAAAATGTTTTTAAGGTAAGAAGTTTCCATGACCTTGCCAGTTTTTATAGGAAATTTATAAGAAAATTTAGTAAGATTAATGCACCCATCATTGAGACAATAAAAAAGAGAAAACAACCATTTAAATGGACTGCTGAAGCAGAAAGAAACTTTAAACTTTTGAAGCAAAAGATAACTAAAAAGCATGTTTTAATTCTGCCTGATTTTACTAAACCATTTCAAGTGAAGTGTGATGCCAGTGGAGAAGCCATTGGAGCTGTGCTCAGTCAGGATGACAGGCCTGTAGCCTATTTCAATGAAAATCTAAATCACACCAGAAGGAATTATTCCTCTTATGAGAAGGGATTCTATGCAATTATTCAGACATTGAAAAAATGGAGGCATTATTTGATGTCCAAAGAATTTGTATTATACTCTGATAATCATGCCTTGTAGTACATTGTACAACAGCCCAAGTTAAATCATAAGCATTCCAAATGGGTTGAGTATCTCCAAAGTTTTAACTTTGTTTTGAAACATATAAGTGGGCAAAAAAATAAAGTAGCTGATGCTTTGAGTAGGAGGCACATGCTTGTTCAGGAATCCAATTTTGAAGTTGTAGGATTTGATTTTCTGAACGAACTGTATAAAACAGATTCAGATTTTAGGGAAGAATTCGAAGCATGTTGTAACCCTATTCTAACAGATAGAAGCCAATGGCTAGATTATTTCTTGCAGGAGGACTTACTATTCAGAAGAAACCAACTGTGTGTACCAAAATGTTCCATGAGAGAAAATTTGATCAAGGAGAAGCATAGCGGTGGACTTGTTGGGCACTTTGGTACTGATAAAACTTATGATTAGCTGAGTCACTTGTATTATTGGCCCAAGATGAGAGTAGAAGTGGACAATTTTGTGAAAAATTGCAAAATCTGTCAACATGCCAAAGGAAGGAGCCAAAATGCAGGATTGTACACTCCCTTGCCTATTCCAGACAGGCTTTGGGACATGGTGAGTATGGATTTTGTTCTAGGATTGCCCAAGACTCAAAGAGGGAATGATGCAGTCTTTTTGTAGTAGACATATTTTCTAAAATGGCACATTTTATTCCATGTTATAAAACTAGTGATGCCACCCATGTTGCTAACTTGTTTTTCAAGGAAGTTGTTAGGTTGCATGGTTTGCCCAAGAGTATTGTTTCAGACAGAGACACCAGATTTGTGGGCCATTTTTGGAGGAAACTGTGGAAGAAACTTGGTACCAAACTGAGTTTTAGCTCAGCTTATCATCCTCAGACTGATGGACAAACTGAGGTAGTGAATAGAAGTCTGGGAAATTTGTTGAGAAGTCTTGCAGGAGAGCATCCCAAGCAGTGGGATCATATTTTACCCCAGGCAGAATATGCATATAATGACTCATCGAACAGAAGCACAAGGTAGAGTCCATTCCATATTGTTTATGGAATGCACCACAGAGGGATATCAGAGTTAAGAAATCTGGGAAAGGCATAGCCGAGGAGTGTTGATAGTGAGGAATTTGCTTCAGAAATCCAAGCCATACATGAGCAATTGAAACAGTAGCTACAAGGCAGTAGCATCAAATACAAAGGCAGAGCAGACCCGAACAGAAGAGAAGTCCATTTTGAAGTAGGAGATCTGGTTTTGGCACACTTGAGAAAGGAGAGATTCCCAAAGAAGTAGTATAACAAACTGAAGTTCAAAAAGATTGGACCATGCAAGATACTTAGAAAGTTTTCTGCTAATGCTTATGAGATTGAATTGCCTCCTAATGTTGGGATATCTCCCATTTTTAATGCTGCAAATTTGTACAAGTATGAAGATGATGGTGCAGAAGAGGGACTAGCAGACAAGGAACAGATTGAGTGGGCAAAGCAACTACCTCCAGCACAACCACTGCAGCCAGAGAAGATATGAGATGAAAGAGTGCTCAAGAAAACCAGAGGAAAAGAGTACTTTTAGTACTTAATCAAGTGGAAGGACCAGCCAAAGGAAGATGCCACTTGGATGACTGAAGGAATGTTGCAGAAAATAGGCAGATCCGTGGAAGAACTCATGGATAAGAGTCCATGAAGGAAAACTTCCCTCGAGAGTCTGATGCAGGGGCATTAGACACTAGCCAGTAATGTAGGAGTTTTGTCCACATGTTGTGGCTATGGGGGATCAAAATCATTCGAATTGTAGCAGCAAGGTGTCAATAAGTTAGATGTCTATTGCATTTAGATCAGTTAGAGTCAGTAGAAGTCGAATAGTTTTGGTTCAGTCCATCTTTCTTGTTTAGTTATTTGAATAACGTAATTAGGCTTTTGTTAGAGTGTAAACAATCCTCATCGAGGAACTGAAGAGACACATAATAATACATATAAATTGTATCCCCCAGATGTATTGAGGAGAGGAGATTCCCACAGAAAAATTTGGTGTCAAGCAATTGCTTCCTATTTAATAAAACACAGTGTTCATCGATTATCTAATTGTCTTTGAATTGATATTTTTGTGAGAGTTTTTTTAATTGCGAGGTGGTTGAAATACCATCCTGTGTATAATTATTGAATAGACTTGCCATGTAATCTCCACATGCCTCTTTGTCCAGTGTTGATCACATATTTCTCTTGAATTGTCAGAACAAGCTCTGTTGAAATAAATCCCTGTAAGAGGCCATAGTCGAATGTATTTAGTCCTTGTGACAGACTTACATTATGTCCAAACCATCTCTGAGAATGAATTCGTAGAGATGTTTGCCGCAAGCTCTGGTTGTGAAGACCCCACTCACAGAGAAATAAGTTTAGTTGTGAACAATGAGTGTTGCGTCGAGAGTTGAACCTGAGTTTAATGAACTGGAGTGAATAGGAAGCAGGGTGTTAACCCCAGTTTAACCTATGGTCACTTACTGTTCAAAAGCTGGAAGCGGTTTTTATCTCACCGCCTTTGCACAGTAAGTAGTATTTCCAATTCGAACACGATCAATGCCATATGATGACACGTGGCCTTAAGCGGTTTGGAGATACCGCCCTCATCGCATTCCATCGCGCGTTAACCATCGACTGTGGACTCAGCGCGATATCGATGTACGCCGTCTGATCAGGAGGTTGGCCATTGAACGGTGATCGCACTTAGATATGCTCAAAGGATAACCTAAGGTATGGTGTGGGTATTTAATTAACTCCTGTCGATTATATATGCGGGGCTGGGGCCCAAAATATATTAACATGTATTATTGAATTAATACGTCAAATTTCCCGATGTATTGCGAAGTCATAAGGTTGTTGATATCATACCAAGAGGACCTATGTTGTTATTTCATTGCATTTCATATGATTTATATGTGCGGAATTTGAATACCAAGGACAACATAGATATATATGTGAAGGATTATAGTCCAAGTTGCTTAACGTATTTATTTGTCAATTTCCCTGAAATTGATAAATAAAATTATAAAGGAGTTGAGAAATGAACTGAACCAATTCAAGAGAAATGTTGATAGAGCTACATTAGAGACCTGCTCTCCTTGGGGGTTAGACTTTCAATTTTGTTTTTGTCACCTCTAAAGAGGAAAAATGCTTTCTATACTTAGCACAATTAGATGAGACTCGGCACACCACTTCATTAGCTACCGAAGCTCATAAAAAACATGTGAAAGCTCAGTATGATCAAAGTGTTAACCCTCGTATTTTTTCAGAAGGTGACCTAGTCTTAGTATACGATCAAGCTAACGATAAGCAAGGTGCTGGAAAATTAGAACCAATGTGGCATGGTCCCTACATTTTCAACCGTGTGCTTGCAAAAGGAGCCTATGAATTAACTAATTATGACAGGGTCTCTTTAAATAATCACATAAATGGTCTTTACCTTAAGAGATATTATGCTTGACTTTCGTGTGAAGATCTCTCTTGTACAATAGTTATTTTTATAATGTGCCTTAGATAAGATAAGTGTGCCTAGATTAATTTTGTTGTTAAAACTATCTCTACTTATCTTAATTACTCTTTATATTGCAGATTTCGACACCCCTTCAAATGTACATTGATTTTGCTAAAGGTTCCTGTCGTAGTACAAGAAATATCTCTTTTGTGACTTGGGTTATCTATTCACTCACTGATGAGTTAGTTTCTATTCATGAGATATGCCTTGGTAAAACAACAAACAATATTGTAGAATATAATGCAGTCATTGAGTTATTATCTGACGCCATTTCATTTGGTATTTGAATTTTTATCATTAGGTTTGATCCAGAACTCATTGTATTACATTCAAATACAGTATATGCAATTAGAAATCCATTGTTATTGAGATTATTTTTGAAGGTTCATCTCTTGGAACGACAATTTGATTATATCAAATATCAACATATTTCAAGAAATTTAAACACATTGGCCGATGCATTAGCTAATCGTGTTCTAAATAGACATTTTCAAAATTAACAAAGTAAACCAAAACAACATTTGATCCATGTTGAACAAGTTACTCAAAGAAAATAGTAATATCATTAGCATAGATAGGTTTGTTTTCAAAAACTATTACATTGTCTATGATCATAGGTTCACACACCTTATTATCTAATAGATACTGATACCAAAAAAAATTTGATCCATAATGATCATCCACTATCTATGATGATGATCATGGTAATAGACTATAACACATGCCACCTTACGCAGAAATCTCCTAAATGGTCCTAGAGCACCTATCACATGTCTCTAAAGCCTGAGAGGAATATCATTTGTTCCCATCTCAAGAATTTCTATGGTCAACCTCTCAAGGTTGTGCTCCATATCTGCTAGGATCTCTGCTGCCTGGTCCTGTGGAGGTGATACAGGTTGTGCTTCCCGCCTCTTAAAGTGGTGAAGTGTTGCTAGTAATCGTGGAATGACATCTGCATTTAAATATTTTTGTCAATATTGGACTATAAAAATAAAAATAAAAACTATATTAAAAACATCAAAAGAATTCGCTTACCTGGCTCGTCCTATTGTTCCCCTAGAGGCAAGATGTTTCAGGATCACCTCTGTAATCCATTCCTACATAAGGGAAGTCTTCGATGGTGAAGACTTGGTTCCTAAGCCACATAAAGTATGCCAGAGTAAACCGAACCACTGAAATACCATCGCCACCATGGAAAGACATTAATGCCACCCACCATACCATCCAAGCTTCCCGAGGTTCCCACAATCTAGTGGAATTAGTTAAGGAGCGAGAAGCAGGATTATATCTAAAGCAAATGAAATGAGAATGGCGCCATATCAAGCTTTTCAACTTTGCATTCTTTTCTCTAGTTAATTGGCCTTTCATATTGGTGAATACTCCTTCGCACCAATTAAATATGGTCCCCTCGAAGCACTCTACTGCGGTTTGCAATTGTGACTTAGTGGCCACATGTAGAGCTGCACTACCGCACAATCCAGTTACTGTAAATTCTATCACTTTGAGATATAACCACAAGATAGTTTTAATATCTATGCAACTATCCTTTAAGTCTACCTCATCACTGCAATATTATTCTTTGTAGCTGGCGACAAGAAGACCTCCCTGTCTCGCCCCAAATAAGGATATGATTCCTCATATCCGGGACAATTTGGTAAGGAAATAAATGTCCTCTAGCTCAATTTCGAGCCAGTGGTACCCAATTATGAAGCATTGGTATTGAAACTCCCATGCATTTACGATCTATGCCATCAACTCCACTAGTGCCTTCATACATGAGATAGCCCAAAATTTATATAAACCACAATTCTGCAACTCACGTATTGTTGCAAGATCTTCCATGGCTTCATTGTCTATGAGCTCATGTTCACGTTCTTGCCACTCGAACATGGTGGAACAACCTACAAATCAACACATTTAAAAGTTAAAATTCATTTGGATGAAAAAATTGAACCATTTTTTTGAAAAAAAATTAATTTTAAAACGTTCACAGCGCCCCTAAATTTTTTCTGAGCAGAAAATGCGGACGTCTACATGCACTCCACAAAAAAACCATGGTAGCCCGATAGTTGTTTCTTTAAAAAACTATTGGGGTCTGCAATTATCGCGTGAATGACCTGCAGACCCCCAAAAGAGCATTTTTAAACACAAAATCCTCCTAAAAAATGAAATTAAGACTCAAAAAGAAAAATTAAAGGGATAGAAATGAAGATTAAGATGATGTGGATTACCTGGTTCTGATGATTCAAGGATTGGACAATCGATTCTCCCGATATTTGCTTCGGAAATTTTTAGCCAAAAGCTCTCAATAGACTACTCTGAACACAAAAGGTGAAAATGATTTTGTTTTAACTCCTTTTTGTATTTTTTAAATGAACAAAATATTATATTATATTTTATTTTTCACTTTAAAAGGTCACTTTTAAATATTTTTACTTCTTGCAAACATGTATGTGTAATATTTTGAGTTTTTCTGTAGGATACAAGATTTTTTGGTGAAAATAATTGTTTTGACACTAAGTACACTTTTATCACTTTTTCAGACTCGGTGAAAATTACAAAAAACTGAAACCTTGGTTTTATCTTTTAAGCCCTTTTCAGACTCTCTAAATATGAAAATATCGCCGAGTACTTGACTATTCAAACTCGTTAAAGTAAATGAACAGTCATCCTTTTAGTATAAGTTTACCCCTTTTCCAGACTAAAATGGACTGATTACGAAAAATGTTTACGTTGACTAATCATGGTCAATAAATTTCTCTCCTACATTATTTTATCCTTTTTCGAGCCTGAGAGACTAAATTTACAAAAAATAACAACCATTGAGTTTACTTATATTTTTCTTCAGACTCTGTAAAATTGAAAAACACTAAGTTTCTCCTATATTGGACTTGTTAAAATTTAACAGTAAAGGAACTGTCAATTACGAAAATAACTAAACCAATCATTCTTAGGGTTCGATTTTAATACTAAGATGGACTCATCCGAAGGATGAGCTTACACAAACAAGCGAATGTTATCCTTCTCAAGCTTGTAAAAAATAAAGAGGTACTTGCCAGTAATGGTGGGGGGAAAAGAGAGAAAAATAATCCAGTTGTCACCCTTGTTTAGAAAGAAGCACGACACTCTTGAACACAACACTTTTTCACACTTGTACCTGGGTTGGAAAATATTTTTTCTAACAGTTAATCAAACCACATTAAAATTCTTCAGTCAATTTCTAGGTATTAGCTTTAAGTCAAATGATGTGAAACCATATTCAGTGTCGTTATGTGTTCAAGAGAGATTTCAAATAAACCATTCATTGCAAACATTTGTTTCCATTTACATTGACCAACCCTGAGTCAATCCATGAAAATATATCTTCAAAACTTGATCTAATTCTTTTGCGTCGTGGGATTTCCTACGATGTATCACTTTCTATCGACGTCAGCTCATCATCTAGAAAGTTGATCTAGAATCCTATCATTACCTTGGGATTGGCATGACCTAATTGCAGGTTTCTCACCTTCGAGTATAGGTTGCATCATTGACCTCTGATTGAATGATTATATGAGTGTTCGGCTGCAAATCATTCATTCACACTTCATGGATTGTATTGGAATACTTTGAGAGACGTTGTCATTATTGGTGGTTTCTCTCACACTTGTTAACAGTTCACATCATTGACTGGTAATCAAGTGGTTTCTACCATGTTTGACTTCGACAAAATCAATCGTATGGATAGATTCGTACTGGCTTGGGGAGCGGAAATCAAGACCCTGGATCTAGTTTCCACCATCTAGGCTGCAAGGAGTTTTATTATTCATGATACAATATACTACTCATGATAGATGGTTGTGCCCATACTGTGTCTAATTTGATGTAATATTGCAACCATATCTATACCAAAACATTTAGTTAGTTTTCATCTGAGTATAGGGATGCCTACCTTAGCGATGATATATATATGTTTGCATTGAATGTTTTTAATGGTGTCCGAGTAGTGTCTCCAATCCAATCCTCGAAATGATAAAGCACTTCACTCTTTAGAATAACATCAGACATTACACTTTAGGGGGAAATTTGTTACATGTTATGTTGTCACCATGAAGTTTGACTGTTCATATGGGTCTATCACCACTTATATCATGTTCCCTTAGAATCCAAAAAACCTAATTTTCCTGAATCAAGTCTTGGAATTAGAGAAAAGCTCTGCAAAAACCTTAAATGTCTACCTCCACACTTTTTTTAAAGCTTTCCCACGGGTCCGCAGATTCTTGGTCTATAAATCGTGGCAACCCCTGCACATTTTGCTACTATTACTTGAGGACCCCCATATAAATTCAAATAAAATAAAAAGTAAATTATAGAAGCCTATTTGGTCGAATATTCTCCCAACTGGAAGCTTCTAGAGTCGTGATCAGTTCGGGATTTATCCCTCCACTCATGGAGCTTATCCCTTGGTCCATCGAGCTCAAATCCCTTCATGAGAGGAATCCATCCCCCTCTTCATGGAACTGAAACTACCTCCATTTCCCTATAAATTGAGCTCAAGTTTTAGTCTCAAGGGTAGATTGTAGATGCTAATGTTGTAAAGCTAATTGCTGAAGACAATTCCCAAGAGTGCATACTTTCTACACTAGTTGTTTTTGGCATGAGAATCATTACACCCTTATGTCCATAGCTCCATGCTACTATTTAGAGAGGAAATCTTATCAAACTAAAGGTGGAACGATTTTTCAGGACCCCGGGAGAAATATGTATGACATCAAGGCATCAGGTTGTAAGATTACTCTTTTTATTCAAAATAATACATATCGATCTCTGGTTCTCATTGAGTTATTCTTATGCTTATTAAATAACATCAATACTTAGACTCCTTGATCACTAAGTTGGATTAGCTTTTCGTAATTACTATATGTTGCGAATGATTTTATTCTTTTGTCTTGTCTTTGATTGCAGGTTCTACTTATTAAAGAAGCCACTTTGGAGCGACAAGAAAAAAAACTACATCGAACATTTGGATTTCAAGGTAAGGGCATGTCCTCTTTAATTTCTTATAATAATTCTGAAATGAAATTAGTCTAGAGAAAAAGGTTTTCAAATGGATGTTTGTTTCTAGCTATTCATTGAATACTAGGGAGATCGCTCTTGTTCGCAAGAGGGATTAATCCGCATAACAATCTCAAATAAATTTAATGATGAAAACTTAGTTTTTAAGAAGGAAGAAAAGGAAATGTTATTTTTACTCTAAGAATAGAAATTGATTTAAAAATTACTCTTACTGAAATAAATAAAATATAAAATCTAAAATAAGGAAGAAAATGAAATGTTAATTAACTAATCTATTTTGCATAAAAATAAATCAATCTTTGGATGGTTAAATCTAAGCTATCTTAGACTATTCTATGCCGACAAAAAATCTATTGAAAACATCTAATTACACTTATTTTTCATTTAAACAAAGCACCGTTCTAAATCTTATTGAATTCTACTGAGCTCTAAATGATGTTTTAGCTATCAACATAAATAAAATAAAACCATAGCCTACTTTATCAATTGATAACATTAATATGAAAACATAGCATTTGATCTAATTTGAAATGATCAAAATTTAATTCTAATCTAACTTTGGCCTAGTTTTAAATCTATCTAAAAATGATAATATAACTCTAATTTTACTCTATTCTATATTCCATGGAACAAAAGCATAAAATTTATTACTATGAATCTATGCTAAGGCAAGCAAAGAATGACATAGCATCTACTACGCAAAACAATATGTCTAATTTAAATCCAATGGTTGTTGTGTAATCAAACGCACAAATCTATTTCAATTGGAAGATAATAGAGTCACATTCATGAAATGATTCAATCGAGCATTAGATACAATCAATTGTGTGTAAATGTAAAGAAATGATGCATAAAACATTTAATAACTAATTGACATGAAATTAAACTATGAAATGACAAGAAATTGAACTACAAATTGAGGAGAAATTAACTACGAATCAAGAATAAATTAAGCTATGAAAATGTCTATAAATTGAACTACGAAATGAGCAGGAAATTAAGCTATGGAAAAAAAAAAAAATTTAAACTACGAAATGAACAAGAAATTAATCTATGAAATGACAATAAACTAACTATAAAATGACTATAAAAACCTCCTTTCGGTGCAGGGGCCCTCTCCAATGTAACGAGTGTAGAATATACTTATGTTATACACGCATCAATAATGTGGAACTGATATTTTTCATTACTAAAACTGAGTTTAAAAATGTATCACAATATTATCACAAAATCAAGCTTACTGTTGGTTTCAATAGACCGGTATTTATACATGTTTTTGAATTATCTGTCTGAGACAATTTCTCCTATGGAAAGAAAAATAAAGCGAAGACTAGAATTATATTTAGAAGAAAAGTCTTCATGGTTGTTTCTTGATTTTCTACATAAGAGAAAATCGAGAATCTTCATCCACAGATCTCGTTCCATCTCTAAACTAAGCTTTGACCACGGGTGTATGCATGATCCTTATCAAAATTGAACATGTAAGTAGGACATGATCCATCTATGGACCATTTCAAATCCACTCATATGACTTGTTTCTTCATTTACTTCTTGAAACCTATCAAACAATAACGGTGGCTACAGAAACAAAGGTTAGCTACAGTTTTACGTGAATTTTGTAGATAATTACATAAATTCATCTAAATAATAAGAAACATTATAATATAAAACAGATATCATCTAAATTCCTTCTCAGATGAAAATATGTCAATTATCATTGATTGAGTTTATGGATTTTGCGAAAAAGGAAGAAAATATGGTGGAAAGAGAAGTTAAAATAAGAATAGTTTTGAGGTTCAACAATACCCTTGCACTGTCAGGTCAATCATTCAATCTATCTGACTCCCAGAGAACCTCTACCCAACGAGTGGATATATTGCCACTCCATCCTGGAAAATGAAGAGAGAAAGCAACAAATCCAGAAGTTGTTGAAGAAAGGGCACATCTGACCAAGTTCCTCTCCTTGTGGGAGCTCGATTGTACTTGTACAAAAGAAGGATGGGACCTAGAGGATCTCCAATGATTATCAGGCACTAAACAAAATCACTGTCAGGAACATGTATCCAATTCCATGGATTAACGTTCTGTTCAAACTCAAGGGGGCCAAGTATTTCAACAAGATAGATATGAAGTCTAACTATCACCAAGTTCAAATAGATCCCACAAATGTATGGCAGAATGCCTTCAAATCGAAGGAAGGACTTTCTGAATGGCTAGTTATGCCCTTTAGGTTGAAAAATTCCCCTACTACATTTATGAGGGTAATTAATGACATCTTGCAACCCTTCAACAACTCGTTTATGGTTGTTTATCTAGAATACATACTCATGTTCATGAAGAGCTAGGAAGAACACTTGCAACACATTCGATAGGTCCTTCAAACCCCATGACAACACAAATTGTGTGCCAAATTGGATAAATTCACCTTTCGCATGAGTTAGGTCCAATATGTGGGTTACAACATAGTCGAACGAGGCCTCCATGTGGATCTGACTAAGATTCAAGTCAGTTAGGATTGGCCAACCTCAACCACTCTAACAAAGCTTCGCATATTTTTGGGCCTTGCAATGTTTTATCAAAGGTTTCTGCTCAGATTCTCCTATATCACTTTGCATTTGAGTCAAATTACCAAGGGCGGAGCGAAATAAATTTTTCTTGGTACGAGTCCTAACATAAGGCATTCATTGAGCTGAAGTGCCACATTTTCTCTACACCGGTACTGACATTTCCATAACTACAACAACCATTTGAAATTGAGATAGATGACACTAAATATGATATTGGTGCAATCCTCACTAAACACGAGAATCCAGTGGCCTATCATAGTGAGACACTTTCCGATACAATTCAAAAGTACACCACCTATGATAAAGAGATGTATTCCATCATGCAGGCTTGACGACAATGGAAGCATTACATTGTGGGCAAGGATATGGCCATTGACACTGATCACGGGCCAATATAGTTTAAATAGACATAAGAGAAGTTGTAGAATGGTTTCCATTTGAAGTGGTCTACATATTTGCAACAATTCCACTTGAACATTAAATAAAAAAAGGGAAGCACCTCTTGATGGATGGAACTATAAAAAAATCATCCATAGTTTGCCTCCAGATACCATATGCTAGTATATGGAAAGAAAGTTCTTGATTTCCACCTCGAGGATGCATTATTATGCTACCTAGGCCACCTTCGTGTTCCTTCAAGCAAGCATGGAAATATAATTTAGGAGACGCACTATAGTCGAGTCGCAGGAAAATTTTGTATGGAAACAATTGTGGTCATAATACAAAATTACTTTTATTTGGAAAAACTCTGAGGGGATGTTGGGAAATATATCATATCTTGCACTGCTTATGCCATCGCCAAGCTAGCCATCAAAAGGAAAGCCCTGTACACTCATCTTCTTACTCCAAAACAACCTTAGGAATCCATCTCCATGGATTATATGTCTGGCCTCCCTTCTACCAAGAATGGTAATTACTGTGTATTTGTGGTTGTGGATAGATTTTATAATATGGCTATATTGGTGGCCTACAAGACAAGTATCATAGTAGAGTACACTACCAAAATCTTCTTTGAACGAGTGTGGGTAAATTTTGGGATCTTAGAGACCATTATATCAAACCAGGATAACTCGTTCCTCAACACATTCTAGTCAAGCTTCTCAACACTATTAAACACCAAGCTCACCAAGTTGATTGCATTCCATCCCCATACTCATGGCTAAACAAGCGTTGTCAACATGATGATAGTGCACATAATCGGCATGTAAAACTCCAAACATCCATGAAACTGGGATGAGATCCTTCCCTATGTTCATCACAGTTATAATAGGCTCTCCATAGCTCGACTGGTAACAGTCCCTTTCAAGTGGGTTTATGATTTCAACCATTTTGTCTAATTGATGTTGTCATGACTCATTTGACTATACAGACATAATCCACACATGTATTGTCCAAGGTTTATAAAGAAACTAGATTAAATGAATGCATCCAACACATCCACCAGCAGGTTCATGACATCCTTGAGAATTCCAATGCCAAGTACAAGTAGTGACATGATCAACATCGGGTGCCACAAAAGTTTTAGGTGGGGAAAAATTTTTGGTTGCATTTGTAGAAATAACACCTTACCAGAGCCCATCAAAAGCTCAGTATGGGCCTTATACCATCACCAAGGTTGCAGCAAACAATTATTTAAAGCTCAACATTCCCCCATTCCTTGGCCTGCAGATAGTGTTCAATGTGGACCACCTTTAGCCATACTTTCTACCATTACTAGACACATCAAATAATGCAAAACAAATCACACCAACAAAGCTAAACCCTGACTGCATGGAACAAGCCACAACTGATCAAATCATGGGCACGCAGATCAAGAACACTCGCCAATAGAATATACAACTAGATCAAGTTGTCAAAGTTTGCCAACTCCTGCACCAAGGAAAGTGGCTCACCAGGGATCAGGTTGAGAAGAAGTTTCCCCATCTCATGAAGGCATTCAACACAATGGAGACAATTGCTTCCTAAGGGGGGAGAAATGATCCAGGTCGATATTGGTGGCCACCCGCATCTTCCACTTGGACACCAACCATTGTTTCTTTTAGTTTTTTGGTTTCCTTAATTTTAGCACAATTTACTATTTTTGGAATTTTTTCAGGTCCTAAACGTCGAGAGTCGTTTTGAGGCCCTAAATGACTTTCTTTTTGGAAAATAGGCAAACATAATTTTTTACCCAATGTTTTTAGTCAAAAGTCGTATTCCTCGGATATATATTTATAATGTGGTACCGTGCACATCCAACGAAGATCGTGTACCAAATTTACAACCCCCGAAAGTTGGTGTAGCAATTTAACCCAAAGAGGCTCACAATTTTGAAGATTCATCTCCTAGAGTTTGGTTTTTGGATGTTTAGGGTTTTCCATTGTTTCTCAGTAATAAATAGGCATTTGAGCCTCATTGTAACACATTTCATAGGCATGTATCTTCTACAGATCTTCTTTGAGATACGCTACGGTAGTATGATTCTTTCGTCGTAAAAGATCACTTTAGCTATGCATACCAAGTAGCCCTAACATCAATAATGGCTGCAAAATATCTTTAAGTTTGCTACATATAGTTAGATCTAAGCACAAAAGACATTAAGCAGATAAAATGTAAAATGGCTCCATGCATCCAATGGACAAGACAAGAACAATATATTTAAAAAGAATCTTATATTATATTAAAGAATGGGGCACCTGAGAGGAAAACAAGAAAGGTGTTTTCCGGTTCTCCTCAGTGGGATGGGTCCTTGGAAGTCCTCGGTGTTTTAGATATAACATTTCTCTTTCTTATGGATATGGAAAAGAAAACATGGAACTCAATGGGAGTTCACAAAACAAAATGGAAAATGGTGACCAAGAGAAGATCCAGAGTGATCTAATGCAATGGAGGTGATTAATGAATGGGGAGAACCCTTCTATTTATAACAAAATATTGGGGTGTTCTAGAACTCGGTGTATGAATAAAATATTATTAAGCAAGTTCTAGAATCACCCTTTAGGAATATTTTATTATATTTGTTGGAGGGAAAAGGATTTTTGACTTGGGTCAATTCCTTTATTTAGAAATAAAAAATAAATAAATGATTTATTTATTATTTTAGGGCAATGATGGGAATATAATTAAATAAATAATGGTTTATTTAATTATTTAAAAATGATTTAGTCAAATTTAACTAGAAATAGTATTTAAATAGTGATTTAAATAACTTATTCTTAGGAAATAATCAAATAAATAATGATTTATTTAATTAACTTCCTTGTTTTGGGTTAAATGTGACCAGGAAATATATGCAAATGTTATTTTTCATGGTGAAAGCAATTTTACTTAGGGTAAAATTGGTCTTACATGGTGTACTTGGGTTCATCTAATGGTAATAGGTTAGATGACCAAAAAATGTTGTAACAGATTGCCCCCCAACGTACGAGTGTTAGGAGCAAATCGTATGACCGAAGTACGTTGTAAGAACTCAATCACTAGGTAGTAAGAGGGAAGTGAGAGAGAGGAATGTAAGGTAGTCTAAAGCGTGAAAGGACTGGACCCTGAGGAGACAGACTTACAGGTGCAACAAGTCTCTAGTTTATGAGGTGGTACCTTTGTTAAAGGCGGCGGGGGAGGCATACCTATGCCCGCCGAGACAATAGTACACACAAGAAGGCGCCCGGAAAACCACGGAACACAATAGGAAAACTAGTGTTGGCCTAAACATGAGCCAGATAACTAGAATGATGAATCCCACATACATGTCATGCCTGGAAGAATCGTCAGGACTTATACAATAAGATTTGAGTACATGAGATATAAATACGCCCAAATTCCCTCTACACACGGGGAAGGGCTCGCAAAATCTGACTGATACATGCAAATCGAAGAGGCGCTGCAAGCGGTTGAGGCTGATATCATCAAATGAGAGGAGTTGCATCAAGGGCGGAAATGAAGAAATCATCTGGGCATGTGGGGGGCTACCTGCAGGGCCACCCCCTCATGAGGGTTGAGACATCTCACACACGCCCGGGAATCACCAATAGCTGCTGCTGCATCACTGGACCATCAAGTGTATAGATCACGATCATGATGAAAAGAGCTCGAACCAAGGTACACTGCCCCCTAGACCTGGCTTCTGGAATAAATGAGCTGATGTCGACAGAAGTAGGTCCGCCATAGGTGAGGCAATAAGGGAACCCCAACTAAGGCACGAGGGAAAATAGTAGAGCGACGAACAGATAGACACTAATGATGATGATGGAATGAGGGATACTGAGTAGCGGATGGACGACTTCCCTTGTTAGAGCACAAAGGGCATGAATGGCTTGGCAACGACTGACACAATATCATGAGGGATAGGGGACAATGGGACTGAAGGCCATAATGTGCGACACGAGAGAGGGACCGAGCAATGAAGGATGGAGGGCTATAGCAGGATACAAAGGGACTCGGGATAGATTCCATGAATGCGATGATGACTCAACTCGGATGCTCTAAACAAGGGCGAATCGATGGTGCTGCCACATAGTAAAGGTCCAATGGGGGACCATAATAACATGAGTACAATAGGGTATCTCATGATGAAAATCAACACGAACAAGGACAAGTAAGGAGGCAAAGTGGTGCCCCCAGTACAAGTGTTGTAAGTGAGGAAATTCGATTTGGAGGAGAGGTGAATAGACACTTCGTGGACGCAATGGGTCCTGGTGAAGTATCAAGGGACTAAAATTTAATAGGTACCTAGAGCTCATGAACATTCCAGGTCGCATTTTTTGGGGTTTGTGCTGTGGCCTGGGAAGCAGGTACTGGGCAGAAAAATGCGACCTATCCCAGGAAATGACCTGAAAAGTGCGACCTGTTAGAGAAAGGGGGTTTCGGTGCTGTTTTTGGCTGAGATTTGGGATTTGTATGGTTGAGGGGCCTAGGTGCCCCCAAGCATGTTGTGGGCATGCCAAAATGTATTAAGGGGAATCTAAACACATTTTAATGATGTGATGCGCCATTTGTTTGTGTTATGGTTATGCAGTATGAGAAAGGAAATGGAGGATTACCAATCTCTTTTAGTACTGCATATATGAATCAAATGGACTTTAATTTTTTGGGTTGGCATACCTGGTGTCACTATCCCAAAGAGAGGATTTGGAGATAATGAACTGGTGCTCTCCTAGAAAACCTATAGGTTGGTCAACAACAATGTCTAAAAGACTGGGTTGCGAATGTAAAATGAAGGAACGATAAGGGGTATCATCCCGAGAGTGATCTGAAGTGGTATGGGACTCTAGAGGTTCTTCTAAGTGTGGAATAATAATGGTACTAGAGTTGACATGACCAGATACACTAAGAGAGTTGTGTGGAGAATTACTTCTCCTGGTTTCTCAAATATGGGTGCCCCCTTACCCAAACATTGGGTTGCAATATAATGGCCACAAGATGTATGTCGTTCAAATGCATGGTTTCGATGTAAGGGGAAATAGAGAAAGTCAGGGGAGATGATTCCTACCATAATTTCATCATCGTGATAGAAGATGGGGTGACTGGTGGAAGAAAGACCACCTGATGTAGCGAAGCTACCTAACTCATCATCATGAGGAGAGAGGTTCATATGCGCATTGTCACAAGGGGTGACCAAAGAGTAAGCAGATAAAGGATCTACCGATGTTGAGCCCAAGGTGATCGCTGAAGGAAGGTCAAGCGAAACAACAGGGGAGGATTCAGAGGGAATGTTCCCCGAGGGCCTCATGGATGATGATAGGTAGAAAATGGGGGACGAAGGCTCCGTAATATTGACATCAGGAGGGGGAATGTCGATGGAATCAGTCATGTCTGGTAGTTCTACCGAAGAAAAACACACAAATAGGGGAGAGGTGGACTCGTTGCGCTTGGCCTCGAATTGGCGAACCACGACTAGAGAGGAGCGGAAGTCTTCGAGGCGGGGACAAAGGTGGGTGTAATGGCCATGGAGATCACACAAAGCACATGGGTGGTTGGTGTGAATAGTCTTGGGGTTCTTGGTCGTGGTCGCTGAAGGAGCAAAGGCGTCTGGGAACGTGGACTTAGGGAACGCGACAGTAATCATGGGCTTGAGATGAGGCAATTCAGGACAGGTATGGGTGGCGCGGCTGAAAACATCACGCAAGGCACACTGGATGGTATGCTTGGGAGGCCGAGTAGGGGCAGGGTTTGTCGGGGCAGCCTTGGCCTTTGATGCCCCCTTGCAAGGTTTTCCCTGCTTACCCGAAGCGGTCGCAACAGGAGGTGGTTCCTGTTGAGGTGACTGGGGCACTGTTGCAGCGGGAGAAGTCATGGGGACTGGTGGATCCGGGGTCAAAGCAGGATACGGTTTGGGTTGACCAGGCGGGGTAGTGGCGGGAGGGTCAAGGTACCAGACGGGTATGCTCAGGGTCAAATTGGGGAGGGAGAGGGTGGCCATGATGGGAACCGAAGAGACTCCGGGAGGAGGAGCAATGAAAGGTCTCTGACCAGTGGGGTAGTGGCTAGGAGGGACGACTCCAAGATGGTTGAGACCTGGTGGAACCGACCCAGGAGGATAGAGGGGAGCATGGGTGCTAGCTATAGGAGAAGGGCCAGAAGGAAGAGGTCTGGCTGGGTGAGGCGAAGGGCTAGGAGCAGATGTCGGCGGGCGAGGTTGAGGTTGAGGTTGCTGACTAGCCGAAGCGGGCCGTTTAAGGTTAGATCGAGACGATTGCATCATGCAAACATTCGCTAAGTTGTGATCAGAGACAGGAGGGGGAGGAAGACCAAGGAAGGTTCCAAGCAAGGAGGAGTCTTTGTAGACGCCTAGGGAAACACTGGTCAAATAATCAACGGTTTGCTTAGAAGAGATGGTGGACTCAGGGGAAGTTTGAGATTTAGGTTCATGGTACGTCAACTGTTCGATGGTGACAATCTTTCCATTATGTGGGAAAAACATCTTGCGGTGGACTGCGGATGGGACGACAGACATGGCATAGGTGTAACTACGCCCTAAAAGAATGTTATAGTCAAGAGGGGTGTCGATAACTTCAACGTCGACACGAACAGTCTTGCCCGCAAGGGTGATAGGACAGTTACGGAAGAGGCCAATGGGCTGGGAGGCATGGGCATCCCATGCACGAAGGGTGATTGTGGAAGGGGCCAACTCAGGAGATCCGAGTTGTTTCCAAACCGAAGCGGACATTACACAGGTGGATGCCCCCTCGTCAATGATGCACCGGGAAATGTTAGCGTTCCGGATTTTGACTGAGATTTGGAAAGCTACAGAAGCAGGAAGAGGAGGAGACTCTGACTGATGGGCATCGAAAACAATCAATTGGTCATCTGCTGGATCTACAACACCCAGGGCAGATAGTAGAGCTTTTCTTTGGAAGGGGCACGACTGGAGGAGTTCCAGCGTTGAAATGGCAACAAGAGATTGGGCTAGCTCATCCACTATGCTAAACGAATGGGAAACTTGGTCAGAAGTAGCATTTCGGCGTAATGGTCCCTTAGGAATCTTAGTATGAACCTTGGCGTTGGGCTGAGGGATATGTGAGGCACCATTATTTGTCGAAAGAGGCTCAGTAGAACTTGAAGAAGGTGACTCGGGGATAGATGGAGCAGGAGGCTGGGAGTGCGGACGGGACTGAGTGTGAAGGTTAAGGTTGACGGGTATAGGTTGGTCAAAGTTCATCATGAGGATCTGGTAATCGGAGGTACCAAATGGAGGAGGTTGAGTGGTTACCGATCTGTAAGGTGGTTGGGTAGCCACGAAGCGTTGCTGCGGGAAAGGATTGGTCGCGCTCTGCTGTGCATACACCTGCCCCTAAGGGGGTAGTGGCTGCTGTTGCGGGGGTTGAGAAGACAAGGGAGGCAGGGGTGCTAATGCTGGAGGAGTTGGAGCACTAGGCTGTGGAGATGGATGATAATGAGGTTGGGTAATAGTGTGGTCAATAGGGGGTTGGACAGAAAGAGGAGGCATGCCGGATCCTGGATGCGTGCTATCGGGAGGGGGAGAAGTGCAGGAAGTGGTGCCCCCTCCCCCAGGAAAACCATAGCTCATGGTAGGTTGAGCGGAAGGATGAGAGATAGCTCCAATGATACTGTTGGCGGCATGAGGTGCCCCCGGTGCATTTGCATTACCGGGTCTGGGGAGATCAGGTAGAACAATATAAACATAACTTGTCTGAGTGTAGATCAGGTCATATTTTAACGCCATTTGGAGGGAAGCTTCTTCGGTTTGAGGAAAATGCGATGCGACATATTTCCCGATAGGTGGCAAGAGAGATCTAAGGAACCAGTCCATGTAGACACGGTCTTCGAAGGTAGGAGATTGACATAGGCTCTTTCTTCTCCGCCATTCCTGGACATGATCGGATATGCGGGTCACAGATGATTGAGGGAAAGAAGTCAAAAGTTCGATACCAGTGTCATAACGAAGGGGAAGCTAGAAGTAAGATAAAAAAGCCCGGGCAAGAGTCGCAAAGGTGGTATGAGAGGAAGTGGGCTGATCAACATACCACTTAGAAGCTTCGCCTGTAAGCCTGTGTTGGAACAATCTAAGACGAATGGAATCATCAGTAATGGAATGGGAGGAACACCACATGTGGAAAGATCGGATATGGTTGGAGGGATCCTCTCCAGCAAGGCCTTCGAACTTGGGAATGTCGGAGGGGAGCTTGGTTGGCATAGCATGCCAACTAACATCGTGGTAGATAGGATCATTGATTAACTGATTGAAATCGGGAAGACTGAGGCTTGCCATGAAGGGGAGCAAGGGAGCCGTCGAGGGAGTGCCTGTGGCGGTTCTGTTAGTAATAGTCCCAGCATTAGGGCTGGGGTTGCCACTAGCGTTAGGCCCTGGACCAGACATGGTGAAGGTAACAGGGAGAACCAAAAGTAGGGGGAGGAACCAAAGAATTAGAAAGTGAGTCAGAGTGCGGACTCGGGGGAGGGCTAACTTGACGATGACGGGAAGGAGGAAGTCGACCATCCGGAAACTGAGGGTGAAGGCCAAGAAGTCTCTGGGATAAATGTCTTGCAATGATGACTGGTAGAAGAAGATCCGATAAAGGCAGGGAGGTGCAAGATCAAGTGAGGTCAAGGTCGAAACAAGGGCAGAGAGGTGCGGTGTCAATTGATTTTAAAGTCTGTGCCAGGCGGTGTTAACCAGGCGATTTTTCACTTAGGGTCGGTGTGTGGTGTGCGTTAATTTTAATTTTTAAACCCAGACATTTTGAGAGTAAAAGAAAAAGTGTGATGCGTAACTGAAAATAAATCTGCGGTAAATAAGACGGAAATAACGAAAAATTAATAGCTAACAATGCATCAATCTAACCCAAGAAGGCGGGTCTCTCAAAACTAGTCTGTAAGAGGGGAAAAAAAAATCTAATCAAAATATGCTAAAAAGAGGCCAATAGATCTAAGGTTGGGAGGGACAGGGATCTAAAGGAGAAATCTGCTGAAAAGAGGTGCAGAAAACAGCAAAGAGGCAGAGGCAAGGTTGCTGCAAAAGAGGAGGGAAACAACTAAAGGCAATAGGGAAAAGGAGGTGACCCTAAAGACGAACCCAAACAAAACTATAAGAGGTGATTTGAAAGGGAAAGTAGCTGAGCTTAAAGGGATCTGAAGAGGAGGTATCGGATCTGTAAAAGAAATGGCTGAAACTCTGAAAATTTAGACACTTACAACAACTAAAACTCTTCCACAACAAGTGGAGGGTACTCAAGCCCTTGGGGGCTAGATTCCCACTTAGTTGAGTAAAACAGAGCAAGAAAAGGTCTAAATGGGTGGAGACGAAGGTCAGAAAACCCTGATAGAGGTTTAGACAAAACCCATAAAAATTTCAGAAAAATTCCAGAAAAAAGTCCAGGTCGCAGTTTTTGACCTGTTTTTCGCTCAGGTCGCAGTTTTTGGGGCTGTTTTCCACTACCGAGGACACAATTTTTGGGCCAAAAAGTGCGACCTGCACTTCCAGCACTCTCGGCGAAAGATTTCAGAAAAAATTGTCATCTCAGCTGCGGCTGATGTCGGTCACTTGCGTAATAGGGCCAGAAACACACGGAAGTTAAAAATTTTAATGTTTTGAGGGTTTTAGAGGTGAAACGCACCACAAAAATAGGAAAAATAGAAAATTAAAGAGAAACCCTAAGGTTTGAAACAGCTGGATATGCGGGAATATATAAAGCGACAGCGGTCGCAAAAGAAAACCCGTGTGGAGTTGCCAATTGTTAGTATGAATCTTTCATCGTAAAAGATCACTTTAGCTACACATACCAAGTAGCCCTAACATCAATAATGGCTGCAAAATATCTTTAAGCTTGCTACATAAAGTTAGATCTAAGCACAAAAGACATTAAGCAGATAAAATGTAAAATGGCTCCATGCATCCAATGGACAAGACAAGAACAATATATTTAAAAAGAATCTTATATTATATTAAAGAATGGGGCACCTGAGAGGAAAACAAGAAAGGTTTTTTCCGGTTCTCCTCAGTGGGATGGGTCCTTGGAAGTCCTCAATGTTTCAGATCTAACATTTCTCTCTCTTATGGATATGGAAAAGCAAACATGGAACTCAATGGGAGTTCACAAAACAAAATGGAAAATGGTGACCAAGAGAAGATCCAGAGTGATCTAATGCAATGGAGGTGATTAATGAATGGGGAGAACCCTTCTATTTATAACAAAATATTGGGGTGTTCTAGAACTCGGTGTATGAATAAAATATTATCAAGCAAGTTCTAGAATCACCCTTTAGGAATATTTTATTATATTTGTTGGAGGGAAAATGATTTTTGACTTGGGTCAATTCCTTTATTTAGAAATAACAAATAAATAAATGATTTATTTATTATTTTAGGGAAATGATGGGAATATAATTAAATAAATAATGGTTTATTTAATTATTTAAAAATGATTTAGTCAAATTTAACTAGAAATAGTATTTAAATAGTGATTTAAATAACTTATTCTTAGGAAATAATCAAATAAATAATGATTTATTTAATTAACTTCCTTGTTTTGGGTTAAATGCGACCAAGAAATATATGCAAATGTTATTTTTCATGGTGAAAGCAATTTTACTTAGGGTAAAATTGGTCTTACATGGTGTACTTGGGTTCATCTAATGGTAATAGGTAGATGACCAAAAAATGTTGTAACATCTACCATCGTCCGAGCTAGTTTATTTTCATTATGTATGTAAGCATATTTCATTTTTTTAATATCAATGAAATGAAGTTTTATTTCTGCTGCATCTCTGTGTTTATTTTTATATCTGTATTCTATTTCATTATTTTATAATTCTCCATCTTTAGGAATCTAGGAATGTAAGTAGATGATTTTGCAAAACATCAAAATTGCATGTGATTGTAGACTTCAGTAATTTGGCCAAGAGCATTCTTCGTTATCTAGAATTTGTGCTAATATTATGAAGCATGGATATCTAATCCAACTCTTGTTGTATCATATTTTATTCGGTTGTTTACCAGAATAAAGAAGGTTCTTTCAAATTTCTAAATTAGAATTATATCAAAACCATTCCTCAAAGAAGAAGAGTGACATGGTTTTGTTGGTTTTCTCTATCCATTTGGATTCTTTTTCTAAAATGGTATATATAGATTCCAAAATCTAGGTGGTTACTCTAGCGTACACAAAGAGACAAAGAAGGGATTTTTTGTTTCTTGTCAACTCAGATGCTTCATCAGCGAGGATTGCAGAGTAATCAGTAATGTTGAGAAAATATTTCTCTTGAAGGATCACTTCTCGAGGAATCATCATGTGCTCCATGGCCATTAAATTGTATGAGAGCCTTCCTTGTGTTGCAAAAACACCCCTTTTCTTGTGTTGAAGGCAAAGCCTTTGTATTGGGTTCTCCTCTGCTTCAAAACTATATGATTAAAATCGGGTAAGATTTGTGTGTGTCTTGTGCTGCCTATTTGTAGATAACGTATAGATCGTGGGTCATGTAATCTTGTGGATGAAAATTCCCCAACAGAACACAATGTCAATCTATATCATTATCTCTATCAAGCTTGATGAGTGGCTGGATGGTGTAATTTTCATCACATATCTCAAATTTGCTCCTATCATATCTCAATTTTTCTCCTATCGTCACAATCATTTCTATTTTTTCGTGCAATGAAACGTGGCACAAATCATTTAAAAATATCATTTTTTTATGATGAGTGATTGGTGCATAATTTTCCTCTCATCACAACTCTAAATTTTCATGAGGATATGCTCTGTGAGAATTACGATGAGGATTTTAGTCGCTGGTGAGAAATGTCTCTCTCACAAGATTTTTTTCAAGGCTTAATAACTTTTGAGACTCCTATTTTATCAAGGTTGTGAAGGGGCATACAATGAAGCTTCTGGTTGTTGGGGAATCCATATTCATATCCGTAGTCAAGCCAAATTCCCTTAAGAGTTCTCAACATCTATAAGGTTTTGGGGGACTTAATGCTCGACATCGAAGCCATTTACTGTAAGGAATCGTGTGGGAATGTGAGCACACATGTATCTAGGAACTTCGTTTGACTTGGGGAGTAAGCATTGGAAATAATGGCTGCATTCAAGAATACAATCTAGGCAGAGAATTAAAAAACCCTGATCCTCAGATGCACGATTCATCCATTTACGAAGTATGTTATGAACTTCCAAAGTCCCTGACTCCTCCTTTCTTGTTTAATTGAACCTCTTAGTGCAATTATGAGTTTTAACTATTTTATTTAAGAACAAAATTTTCTAGTTCTCATCACGGGTCAATGTATTTATGCTTTGGAATATAACCATGTGCTTAGTAAAGACGGCCATGTACACGAACTAAACCATTGCGTAGCAATTCTATTGCATCTATTTGAGACCGTTCGGCCTTTATCCTCTATTGCATACCCAAATAAACTATATTGATACCTAATCCATTTTCTTATCCCTCAACTGAGGCTTATAGATATGGAACCCAATATTTATATTGGAATTCAATTTAAAATTTAAAGGAATGTTCAACGTGTTCTCCTTATAATACAAGCATAGATCCATGTTAAGTATGGATCTAACATGAGCTGAGAGGAATCAAATTTCTTCACTTTAAAATTTGTTTAGAGTGCAAAATACAATGTGTTATTTTTGTTCAAATTGTATTCTTCATTTTATTAGCCAATTAATTTTTTTTATCAATATATGTTTAAGTATATGTGAATTTTATTGATAACCCACATTGATTTGTTTTTTATATACCACATTAGAATATAGTATTTTAATCATTTTTTTTTCCATATATAGATACATATGAAGTTAATATGAACCTAAGTTAATTAACATAGATTTTCAAATACTTTATTTAAATTTATTGTTGAAATATTTTTTAAAAGTATAAGATTTAAACATCCTATTCACAAGTTTTTTTTTTTTTTCTAATTACTTTACAATATATTCGTATTTTTTCATAAACCATATTATTCTTCTATTTAAAAAATATTTTTTATTTTTTATTTTTATTTTGAAAAGAATCCTAATGAGAAACAAACTTACCAGTGAACGGCTTTCATCTTTGTAAATATAAAATATAAATAAATATTTTCAAGAGAAGGAATATTTAGATCTGCAAGGTTAGTGGCCTGATCATAGTGAGCATAATAACGACAAAATTTTTGGGCTATGTCAATTGCAACCCACTCACAGATGGCAAAAATCAGCTCTGGGCATCATACTTCTTCACCTATTTCTTAACGATCACGTACAGGTTCCCACATGTATAGACAACATGGAAATCCTCCTTTATAAACTTTCGTATTCTCTACATATTTTCTACCATGTACCAAGTGCCTACCAAGTGTAAATATGGTATAAAATTTATAGATTTTTTTAAGACAGCTACAGAGGAGATATAAATAGCATCCAACTCCTCAATGAAGTTTGTGGAAAGACAGAAAATTAATTTGAATGTTATGCTTTTAAATTAATTTGAATGTTATGCTTTTAAATATATTGCATTAGAGTTAAAAACACGATTTAAAAATACCATAAGAAAAATTATGGGTTCGCTCATGTAAAGATGGCATGATATACCAAAGTATTGGAGCAAAAAACATGAGTTAGAAATATCATAATTTGATTAGTTCAGGTTTACAGTTCAGGTTTACATGATATACGTCTTTTCCATGCTAAATTCTATATATTTCTTCCCTACTAAACTCTATAGCTAGTTTATGGCACAATAATTATTATTTATTTTTTATGTTTTTTTTAATTATATATAATTTAATTTAATTTAAAAAGTCAAAATATTAAACAATATATATGTGTGTTAAATATTAAATGCCATTCTTTCACATCTGAGATATTATTGCAACCAATTTGATGAGAAAGCTTCATGTCCTCAGTGATTAGAATTGGATATGGAGCATGCTCCATAGACTATTACGACAATCACAGACTTACTTTTAGAATTAGCTTATTTTCTCAAACCCTTAAAGCTAAATTCTCACTTTCACTTTCACTTTTTATGTGTAACTAATTCAATGGACGTTGATGTTATCGGAATTTCTGGCATATGCAAAGTGTAGTTTGATATATACTCGGTCATTCAAATTACAGAATTCCCACGGCCCTTATTGCTCAACATAATGTTGACGTGGTGATATGACATCAGCCCTTTATTATAATTTCATATACTACTTTTTCTTTAGGACATTGCAGAGGCCATGTCCCCTTAACAACCGACGAATTGATAGTCAACCATGAGATGGCCGGCGTTGCGTCCGTTGCCATTGGTGTCGATCTGGTCGAAAACACTCGCATCCAAATCCAGTCCGCCATTGGAGCACTGATCAACAATTCTCGCTATCACAGATGCGCTAGTGTCTCTGTTAGTCACCTGCATCAGCAAATATAAATCAGATATTTGGTTGATAAAGAAGAATGGTAGATTTTAGAAATATTTTAGAATTAGATAAATATTTATTTGTAAGTATATTTTGCTGACCAGTTTGGAACCAGCTAGTGTGATTTATTATCAGTACAAGATGAATCACACTGGATAGTTAGAAAAGCATAAACAAAATATACTTGATTATCACCCAAAAGTTTTACATACATTTTATGAATTACAGAAGCAAAATTCCTAAAAATTTACTTATTGAAATATGATTACTCTTGATTCTTAATAAAAGTGATTGAAACAATAACATATTATCCTTTCCACCTAGTTTCACATTTTTGGAGTAAGTCCCCACACCTAATTTCACATTTTTGGAGTAACCTCCCCACATCTTCATGAAATCTAGACTCTTGCTAAATCATATATGTAACTTAAAAACGGTTAGATATACTTAGGTTTAAATGATTTTAAATCCGTTAAACATGCAAATAAATATTGAACCTATAATATTCTACAAAATCTAATGCATATACATACCTTCAAGCATTTTCCACAGGATGCCTGGCCATGGGCGCCAACAGGGCCACAGAAGGCAGTCCACCCATATTTCTTCCTCCATTCCAGAGGCTTGCTGGCATCCCAGGTAGCGCAGTATGCAGAGGCCTTCCCCAAATCCCAGCCGATGTTTTGTGGGTTATAGTAATTATAGGTTGCCCTCACATTCGACGCTTGCTGAGCCTCACACGACCCCATGACAATTGCCAGGGCCACAATGATCATCATCCCAATGCCTGCAATCTTCATTCTCACACACCGACAGAATGCTACAAACAGTTTTCTTTTATGGAACTGAGAGATGCAGAAGAACGGAATGGAAGAGGGTATTTATAACAAGCCAGAGGGGCTGCGTGGGCAGCGCTCAAGACCATTAGAGTCGTGCTAGAACAGCTTACATGAATCTACTAGACAATTCCTAGGCGGCTGTTCAACGCTAAAGTGGAGGGTCTCTTGACTAAATGCCAATCCAATATTTTTACTTGGGTACGTCCAAGGCATTGAAAGATCACCATGGCTTTGTATAGTTGGTGTTGAATGTCACATCACTCTTCTAGACGATTGGGAAAGATTTTGTGCAAAATCTTGCCCGTGCGTTAGCCACAAAGGTTTCAGGGATGAGTTGCACCTGTCTCTTGTCCAATTTGTCTAATAGATAAGGATCCGAGGTATTGGACTATAGCGTTCCACGTAATGACCAAGTTTTCCTCTGACGTGACTTATGTTTCATGGATATTGTTCTTAAAGTCGATTGTTCTTGTCTTTTTTTTAGCACACTAAGATCAAAGTCACTTTGAAAGACATGAAGTTAATATATATATATATATATATATATATATATGTATGTATGTGTATGTGTGTGGGGAAGGGTAAGAGATAATTTTGGTGTTATTTTTTATCTTTTTATGTTTTAATTTTCACTTTTGCTTTAGCATTTTATGACAACAATTTGAAGAAGTAATAAGTAGCTAATAATAATTAATAATAATATCTAATAAACATTGTTAGCCATTAAATTAAAAAGGATTTTGGTTATACTTTAAAAGATAATGGAGAATCCTTAATTTGTGAGAATTGGTTCAAGAAACCTTAGGATAGGAATTAATTTCTATTTCTTAAGGTATGGTTCTAACTTCCCTAAATCTATGTATGTTATATATTGGTTGAGTTGTATTGAGAATGTAGAGTGTTCTGCATAGTCACACTCTCCTAGTTTAGTCTCTCCATTGTAGAGCTTAGTAGTTTTTTATTAATGAATTCAATCCATCATATTTTATCATAGTATCATAGCTCCAGGGTCGAATATTAGCCGGAGTGTTGTGATCCTTATGGGTATCGAAGTGGCAGAGGAGAAGCCCCTGATGAGTGAGTGATTTTTTTTTCCTCTCTAGGTATTTATTGATATATTGATCGATCAACGCGTTTTTTGGAGGAGAAGTTGCGCCGATTAGTGCAATCCAAGGTGATCATCTGCATCGATAAGCGCGGATCCGTGTGGGAGGACCACGTCAATAGTCTAGTTCCATTCCTAAAGTGATGAGCGCGGAAATTGGGTCAGTAAGCGCACCGATGTGGGAAAGAGAGGAGATTTGAAACAGATTTGTGCGAGTGTTCGCCCAGTGATCAAGGGAAGAGATCTGAGATCTATTGCATGTAAAAGTTTGTCGATGAGGGAAGATATCTCACATATATCTACTGCTGGTGAAAGCTCATCGATGAAGGAATAGATCTGAAGAATATCTCTTGCTGTTCTAAGCTTGGTGCAAAGAAGTTGAGAGCTAGTGGCACAATGTGCAAAGAAGCCTGCTGGATTGATCACAGATCAGGTAGATCTGTATCATGATATTTTTTTCTGTAATGATCTTGGGTAGATCCATCATTTTTTTTCCTGTCAATTACTTGAAGTTTTTTTAGAATCGTCAAGCTAAAAAATCAAATAATCAAAACAAGGTTGAACGAGGGCAACTAGCTTGATGGTTCTAATTACTCTAATTGGAAGTTCAAGCTGCACATAGTGCTAGAAGAAAAGAGTGTCTGGATGATTGCAAATGGGGATGAGCCAAAGCCAACAGCAAGGGTCAGTTTAGCAACAATTATTCAAGAATCGGAGAAGAGAGAGAGTAGGGAAAAGACGACATTGAAGATTTCAGTGAAACATTGTATCATACCACATATCAGAGAACAAAAATCTACAAGAGAAATTTGGACGGTGTTGAAGGATCTGTATGAGATCAGGAATACAAATCGTCTCATGCTCTTGAAGAGTAATATTCTCTCTATAAAGATGGAGGAGAATGAAATAGTTATTGCTTTCATATAGCGGATCAAAGATCTGAAGCACAAATTGGCAGATCTCAATGGGATAGTTGCAGACAAAGATTTGGTCACGATTACCATGAATGGTATGATTGAAGATTACCAAATTTTCAGCACTGAGATAAGTGTGAGGGTGAAAGCCCCAAAGTCTCAAGAATTGACAAGAATATTAATGCAAGAATAAGAAAGAAGATTGACTCTAAAACCCCAGAGTGTAGATCTTGCGTTGATGGAAAAGAAGAAATTATTTAGAGTAAAAGGAAATTCAGCAGAGCAAAACGGAGGAAATCCACAGAAAAGATTGAATTAATATCAAGGTATGTATACGAGTAGAAACGACTCTATATTAAAATGTTTGTATTGTGGAAAAATTGGTCATATGGCTAAGCATTGCAGGAAAAATAAATTTCATGAAGGACAAAAGACACATAAAATACATGCAGGTCATTTCACAAATGATGACCATGTTTAGGATTTCAGATTGTTCATGGCTGACAGTGATGAAAGGGTTGAAGCATACATCTGGTATGTGGATTCGGGAGCATCGACACACATGAAAGGGAAAAGGCAATGGTTCGAAGATTTTAAGAAACCAACGACAAAGTGCAAATCTAGCTTGGCGATGATAGAGGTTATCAGATCAAAGGGTACGGGAACATTCCTGTTATTTTTCCTAATGGTAATATTGGACATTTCCAAAATATAATGTATGTACCCGTAGTTACAAAGAATCTGATTCCTATATCCATGATTACAAATCAGAATCTCAAGGTAGAATTCTTTAAATCTAATTGGTATATTAAAGATTTGTTGGATGGTATGAATATTATTGCTTCAGAAATTCGAATAGGAGGTCTACACAAATTAAATGTGAGGACAACACCACATCAAGCTTTGACAACATCGAGTTGACTACAGAAGAGCTATTGCACCAAAGACTTGGTCACATCAACTTCAAATATTTGTTGTTACTTCAGAAGAAAGAAATTGTAAGAGGTCTTCATGCTTCAAAACAAGTTCATAATGATTGTGAAGCTTGTGCATTAGGAAAGATGCATAGAGAATAATTCCCTATTTCAGTAGAAAAGAAAAAGAGATATATACTTGAATTAGTGCACACTGACCTATGTGGACCGATGAAAACAAAGTCATTAGGAGCCGCACTATATTTTCTATTGTTTGTTGATGACACCACAAAGGTTTCTTGGTTATATTTCCTTAGTAAGAAAATCCATACATTTGAATGCTTTAAGCAGTTCATAATTATGATTGAAAAGAAAATAGGGAAGTACATAAAGATTCTCCGCTTCGATCAAGGGGGAGAATACAGGAAGGTTGAACTTACCAAGTATTGTAAAGACCATGGAATAGTACAACAATTCATAGTACCACATACTCCTCAGTACAACGGAGTAGCGAAAATGAAGAACATAACATTGGTGGAGTGTGCTTGGAGCATGATGAAAGGTAAGGGTCTTTCAAATGGTTTTTGCGCTGAAGCATTGAATATTATAGTTTATTTGAAAAATAGAAGTCCTACAAAAAACTATATAGTTCAAAACTCCTTTTGAAGCATTATATGGATTCAAGCATGCAGTGAAACATTTGAGAGTATTTGGGTCTAAAGCCTTTGCCAATATTCCAAAGGAATACATAAGAAAACTAGATTCAAAAGCCATTAGATGCACCTTTGTAGGGTATTGTTCACAATATAAAGCCTATAGATTGTTTAATCCCTCTACTCATAATTTTTTTGTTAGTAGAGATGTCATGTTCCATGAGCAGGTTTATGATAAATCTGATAAACGCAATGAGGAATGTGATCCAAGTGGATATCGGTGGCCACCCACCTATTCCATTTGGACCCGCAGCATCAATTCTTTCATTTTTTCAGCTTTATCACAGCTTACTATTTTTAGCAGGTTTTTAGGTCCTGCACTCCCGGAGCTATTTTGGGTACTTAATGATCCAGGTGGATATTGGTGGCCACCCACCGAGTCCATTTGAACCCACACCATCAGTTATTTCAGTTTGTAAGTTTCAACACAACTTACTATTTATAGCATTTTTTTGGGTCTGAAACTTTCGGAGCCGTTTTGAGGCCCTAAACGACGCTTTTTGGGAAAACGGGGAGCAACATGGGTCATAGATTGATGTTTCTCACTCAAAAATTGTAGCCCTTGGATATATCTTTCTAATGAGCTATTGAGCGCATCAAACGGAGATCGGATGCCAAAGTTACATCCCCGAGAAGTTGAAACACCAATTTACCCAAACGGGGCCCACAGTTTTGGTGCTTCATCTCCTAGGGTTAGGTTTTTGGACGTTTAAGTTTTTCCATTGTTTCTCAATAATAAGTATGTCCTCGATCCTCATTGTAACACAGTTCAGAGGTCTGTAGCCACCACATCTCTTCTCAGAGATTCGCTACGAGCACCCTAGCTATTTTATTTCCATTATATGAGTAAGCATATTTATGTTATTTGACATTAATGAAAGGACACAATATTTCCACTGCATCTCTATGGTTATGGTTATTTCTATATTCTATTTGCATTCCTGCATAAATCCGGATCAGTGGTATCAGAGTGGTCTGCTCTTTCTTTGTTTTTCTTTGCATGTCCCTAACGCAGTCAGGGTATAAGGAGTTAGGGCTCGATCTAGTTGAACCCTTGCAAGATCAGCCTTGCAAACCCTGACGACCTCCCATGGCTGAAAGAAAAGAAAGATGAGGGAGCAAGAGATCCTATCAAAATATTGCTCGAGGAGGCCCTTGAGAAACAAAGGAACGCGATGATGGATAACTTTTCCCAGGTCCTTCAACGACTGCCCACCTATCTCGCATCTGCATCCAACAGCCACTCTGGAGGGGCCACACCCTTCAAGGTATAGGTAAAATTTGATATTCCTATATTTGAAGGCCAAATAGATGCAGACGCCGTAGATAGATGGTTGAATTTGCTGGAAGGGTATTTCTCGGTCCATGATTTCTCTGACCAAGAAAAGATTATTTTTTCACTCCTCAAAGCCGCCCCCCATGTCAAAGACTGGTGGGAAACCTACCGTGAGCAAGAGGACAAAGGGGAACCCTCTATGTTCTCGGCCATACCCACTTGGAATTCATTCTGGGATGGCATCAAGGAACAATATTACCCCGTGGGGAGCTATGACGAAAAATACATCTAATGGACCACGTTGTGGTAACAAAGGGATCAAGATGTGCATGAACTGATGAATCGGTTCCATACCCTACGCACAAAGTTGGGTATTAAAGATTCAAAGATACATTTGGTGGTCAAGTACCGTGGTTGTCTACACAAACACATTCAGGAGGAAATGGAGTTCCTCGACATTACATTGCTTGGCACGGCATATTGCTATGCCGCCAAGATCGAGTAGAAATTTAAGTAGAAGAAGCGAGACTTTGGATCTGCGAATCCGAAAGGTGCCCCCGAACCGAAGAAAAAGGGGAAAGGCCAAAGTGTTGCGACTTAGAACAACACCACAAATCAAAAGAAGGACACAGGGAAATTGTGTGATTTTTATAACAGCCCCACTCACGGCACAAAAGAGTGTCGTGCCAAACAGTCATTGATTGCCGAACTAAAGGCACCCGAATCAGATGCATTTTCTGATCCTGAGTCAGAACCAGAAAAAGGCAATGACAAAGGGAAGCAGATAATTGATGCAGATCCCAATGCCATTGTTTCCACCACCAAGATCCAGAGGAGGACCCAGAGGATCCAGAGGAGGGGGAGCACCTCTTCCATTCGCAAATGTGGGTGAATGGTTCTCCACTACAATTTCTTGTCGATAGCGGAAGCCAAAAGAACCTCATTTCAGCAGAGGTCGTGAAGCGGCTCGGCCTACCGACCATAGCACACCCGCAGCCATATACCATCGGGTGGCTTCACCCAGGGAGAGATATCTGCATCCGCCAAAAGTGCCTCCTTCCATACAGCATCAAGCCATTCATGGATGAGGTATTATGTGATGTTGCTCCTCTTGATGTAGCTAATGTATTATTGGGCCAATCATACTTGTGGAGGCGACATGCTGTGTATGAGTCTAGGCCTCGTGCTGTTATTATTACTTTGGGAAATAACTTGTATAGGATACCAGAGGTAGTACTGCCTCCTGTCATCTCTTTGACTACTGCAAAACAACGCAGTAAGATTCTTTCCCAAACTAGGAAATCCATTTTCCTTACAACTCACTCATAGGGAAAGAATAATATTGTGGCCATAGCCTCGAAACAGAGCTCCCCTGCATGGCTGCAGCAAATGGAAAAATTCATGGAGGAGTACGAGGACATTTTCTCCTCACTCACAGGGGTTCCTCTACACTGTCAGGACAAGCACTCCATTGATCTGGCCCCCAACGCACCACCCCCTGATGTTGCCATATCTCTTGCAAATACACATACAAAATCCACACATGTACTATTTGAGGCTGATAAAGAAACCAAATTTACTAAACGCATCCAACATGTCTGCCCACAAGTCCATGACATCTTCAACAAATCTAATACCATGTTCAACAGAATTTGCTTCATCTCAGGGAGATCTCAATGCAATGGAGACCATTGCTTCCTAAGGAGGGAGGAATGATCTAGGTGGATATCGGTGGCCATCCACATATTCCATTTGGACCTGCAGCATCAATTCTTTCAATTTTTCAGCTTCAACACAACTTACTATTTTTAGCAAGTTTTCAGGTCTTCCACTCCCAGAGTCGCTTTTGGGACTTAATGATCTAGGTGGATATTGGTGGCCACCCACCGAGTTCATTTGAACCCCCACCATCATTTATTTTAGTTTGTAAGTTTCAACACAACTTACTATTTATAGCAGTTTTTCGGGTCCTGAACTTCCAGAGCCGTTTTGAGGCCCTAAACGACGCATTTTGGGAACAAGGGGAGAAAAATGGGTCATACACCAATGTTTATCTCTTAAAGGTTGTAGCCCTCAGATATATATTTCTAACGAGCTATTGAGCGCGTCAAACGGAGATCGAATGCCAAAGTTACATCCCCGAGAAGTTGAAACACCAATTTACCCAAACAGGGCCCACAATTTTGGTGCTTCATCTCCTAGGGTTAGGTTTTTGGACGTTTCAATTTTTCTATTGTTTCTCAATAATAAATAGGCCCTTGAGCCTCATTGTAACACAATTCAGAGGTCTGTAGCCACCACATCTCTTCTCAGAGATTTTCTACCAGCACCCTAGCTATTTTATTTCCATTATCTTTGTAAGCATATTTCTGTTATTTGACATTAATGAAAGGACGCAATATTTCCACTGCATCTCTATGGTTATGGTTATTTTTGTATTTTGTTTGCATTCCTACATAAATCTGGATTAGAATGTGATATTCCTTTGTTGGTGGAAGGAAGTGAAGAAGCAGGTGATAGCCATGAGAAGCAAAAAAAGGCAGAAGCAGAAAGTTCAGGTACTTTAATCGAGCCGAGTCCTTCAAAGGAAATTTAGACCAGGTTGGAAGCCACACCAATGCTCAGAATATCAGGTAAGTAGACTCAATTTCCTGCCAGATATAGGGAGAATTCATTTATAACTATTATGATGATTGTTGTAGAACCTTCTAGTTATAGAGAAGCCAATCAAAGTAGTTAATGGAAAGAAGCTATGGAAGAGGAATATGAATCTATTCTTAAAAAAAAAAATGGGAGCTAGTTGAATGACCCGAAGGGAAACAAACCATAGGTTTTAAAAGGTTGTAAAAACCCAAGCGTAATGTAGATGGAAGTGTAGATAAATTAAATGCTAGATTGGTAGCAAACGGGTATTCACAAAAACAAGGTATTGACTATGAGGAAACCTTCACCCCCCAAGCTAAAATAAATACTATTAGAATGATGATTTCTTTAGCTACTAGAAAATACTGGATGATTTACCAACTAGATGTAAAGTCTACATTTTTGAATGGGCAGTTGAAAGAGGGGGTCTACCTAGAGCAACCTGAGGGGTTTTCCCAGAAAGGGAAGTAGCATTTTGATCCGAATTTATTGAATAATGTAACATAATACACATATAACCATCAATACAAAGATGTAGTAGAAATAACACTTCATTTCATTAATATCAAAGAACTGAAATTTGCTTACAAACACCATGGAAATAAATTAGCTAGGGGGCTAGTAGCATATCTTTGAGAAGCGATGTGGTAGCTACAGGCCTCTGAACTGTGTTCCAATGAGACTTGAGGGTCTATTTAGTATATAGAAACAATTGAAAACCCTAAAAATTGAAAAACCTAACCCTAGGAGATGAAGCACCAACACTATGGGCCCCGTTTGGATAAATTGGTGTTTCAACTTCCGGGGGTCGTAACTTTGGCATACTATCTTAGTTTGACACACATGATACATCATTAGAAAGATATATCTGAGGACTACAACTTCTAACCAAAACTGAATATAATATGATGGAGGCGCAATGCCCAAAAAACGTCGTTTATGGCCTGAAAACGGCTTTAGAAGTTTAGGACTCGAAAAACTACTAAAAATAGTAAGTTGTCCCGAAACATAAAAACTAAAAGAGACAATGGTGGGGCCCCAAGTGGAATAGGCGGGTGGCCACCAATATCCTCCTGGATCATTCCTTCCCTCTTAGGAGGAAATGGTCCCCATTGCATTGAGTTCCTCCATGAGATGATATAACTTCTGTTGAACTTGGTCCCTAGTGAGCCACTTGACTTGGTCACTAGTAAAAAATG